>JAWLRI010001000.1:1417271-1499869 GCA_034781795.1 Crypturellus tataupa
TGGCTTTCAGAGTTGGTTCAACATAACTGATTTATATGTCTGGGGTTGTACATCTTTCAAAGCATTGTTTTTTTCAGAAAGCATCTACTAATAGCACCAGGACATTTGCAAATGCCTCACCCATGCAGGCTGACACCATGAACAGACACATGAAGTTACTGCACATATACATTTCTTGTTAGTATATGAAACCAACGATGGATAACTACACGTTCATAATTGTGTTTGCTTAATTCAAAAAAAAAAAAAACTCCATTTGGTAAATTATGTTTTTTTTTTTTAATGGGTCCACTATTACTGTACTGTATTTCAGATTCCTCATTTTGTGATTAGACTTAAAACTCAGTCAGTTTGGTCAGGAGGAACCCACACGTTAGAGCTGCTTGTGTTTGAGTTCATATCAGATGATGCAGATTTATAAAATCAGACTGCAAGAGCTGAAAAAGGAACAGGCGATACAGGGAAATCCAGGGAAATTCAGATCACTTCTTCCACTACGCAGGCTTAATATCTGGCATCATCAGATATTTTTCAGCCTTTTCTTTCCATTGCAGTCACTCTTGAGCACTAAAGCAGTTTATGCATTATTACCAATGGGAACCCCCTGCATAAAAAAATTAATTTTATCTAGACCTTGTCCTAGTCAAGTTAAATAAAGAAATGGTATGTGCTGACGGGACATTATTATCACAGCCAAATAGATTAGCATTGATTTACTGTAGGTAAGAGCTGTTGAGGGGTCTGTTCTGTAGATGGTCTGCAGCAACATGATTATTTCCTGTAAGGCTACCCTCTGCTTTTCTCCTTAGGTTTGTATTGTTATTATTAAAGCTAATTCGAATGAAATGCTGGTAGCTCTCCTGGTCTACTTTGCTTGGTCAGAGACCTAAGCAGGTGTTTGCTTAATAATTTGGTCAAAGATCAGTAAGTTAAAGGTTAGGCCTTCGAGGGCGAAGAATGGAGAGGTCAGTGCACTTGCAGGAGGGGTCTGAGACTTGATCTTCCTGGGTCTGGAACGGTCGAACCTCAAGGTCACCCATTAGTGCTCCTGCTTTAACGGACTGGGAGATGTCGACCATAAATTCACCGTGCCGGCACCTTTAACCCTATTAATACTTTGACAACTGGGAATAAATGCAAGGACCCAGAAGGAACCAGCCCACAGAGAATCATTCACAAAATGTCTGCGAGATTACGTTTATAGAGAGAACATTTATATAAACTTACAACTGTTAATATAACTCTACAAGGGAAAAGTTTCTTCATTTGTCTCTCTTTGGATAGAGATTCATTGCATTTTATTTCAGTCATAGATACATGAAGACATCCACACACAACATGTATGTACATGTCTTCATATCTAATTATGTACATACTTTTTATAATATTAGGTTTTCTCATATAATCTAGGAAAGCAGAAACCAAACCAGACTTCCTTGTGTTCCCTCAAGTTGTACGTGTGTGCATGTATGTCTAGCCAAAATTTTATCGTCCGGAATTAGAAGATGACCTGCAATGAGTCAGCTGCCTATTGGAGCAGATCAGTCTGGCTCTTCTGCTTCCTTGAGTTAGTAGCTCTGTTTTGATGGTCAACTATGTTAGCATGTAGAAGCATGTTGTCACCAAATTGTAAATATATATTGGGAAAAAATATTCTGTTCAGAAACTCCACCTTGAAAACAATTTCTTTCCTTCTATACTGCAATTCCACTTCCAAGTGGAAGAGTTTTTATTTCCAGGGATTCAAATAATCTTAAAATCTGAAATCAGCCTAGTTTGATGTTTTGAATAATTTCAGATCAAAAATATATGAAACCATTTAGCATCACCACACACCAGGACCCTTTCCCAAGCAGTCCTCAGGCAATATCTCCTCCTGGGCTATTCTCAACTCTTGCTGTGCCTATGATCTTCTAGACTCCATGCAACCAAAATGAGTTGTTGGGATTAACTGAAACGGTGCTACAGGCGTGCATGGTGCTCTGCAGAGCTCTGCAGAGCAAATAAAGCTCCCATTTTATCTAGGGGTGATTTACGATCTAGATTGCAGCCAGAACAATAGGTAATGACTGTTCATATGGAGGACATGCAAAGGAATAGTCAACAGAAGTCAAGAGCTACTTGAGAAATCAAGGGTTTTGTCTGGTAAAAGAGGGGATACTGCCGACCAGGTTAGGAAAATGCTAACTGCTCCTGTTTACTGTATTTAGGACTTCAGTGGGATACTGATTCAATGAGCACCTTCCCCAGAGAGCTCTCCTGGTGAACAACTGCTTCCACTGCACGATCAGGACATTTACAGGCATCAAAGCATGTTGAAAGGGAGCGGAACGGTAGGAAGGGCAAGACATAAAGGAACCATCCACTTGAGATAAATGAAGACATCACAGCCAAGTAAAAAGAGATAACAACAGACAGTGAGGTGCATGGTGCTAATTGGGAGTTTGAACTGATTCAGTGGCCCCAGTACAACATTAATGAAATATTCATAGATGGCCACACAACATGCTCTCAATAAAGGATGGGGTGGTTTGGCGTCCAGGGAGGAGAATTTTACTATGTCATTGTCCCCTACTTTTCCCAACCCTCGGACTGTGGGAAGGAAAAGCGTGCAATTGCTGTGCGGTTTGTTCGATCCATGAAAACACGTCCCAGGTATCTTGGCTGTCTTGGAATAAAGAATTCATTACATAATCCATAAAGACCATCAACATATGAACTCGGCACATGCTGAAACTTCAGAAATATATTTGACTTCTGGCCAACTTTTCTTTATCCTTTTTTGTATATTTTAGTTCTCAGATATTCTCCTTTTGTGAGACCTGTGCAAGCATCAGGACAGAAAGAGGCTTTTGCATGTGGGCAGGATGGAACATTGTGTTTCTACAGAAAAGTAGCTTTTCTAACAATAAAAATTCAAAAATATTGCAAGCTGAGAGACTAATCCTGACCAATGTTGACACCTCCTCTATGGTATAAAATGCCCACAATTCCCAGCAAAACCAACAGGTTTTGGGCTCTATCCAGAGCTCTTCAGAACTGACCCTTCATCCAGAATACTTGGCTTCGGTTCATATCACTTGAACTCACATTGTTCAGATGGGCTTAAATCTTTACATAAAATGTTTGCTCAATTGCACTGCATACCGTTCACGCTGCTGTGTGCACCTGTTTGTTTTGATAGCGAGCACAATAGGATATTTTGTGGGTGGAAATCATCCATTCTAACAAAACAGTCTTTTTTTAATTAAAAACAATTCTGGAAATGAAGACACAATGAGAATATGTACAAAAAAAATCCTGTATAAGGACTGGAAAGTAAAATGTGTCAAAATATTTTTAGAACCTCACAAGTATTTTGGTGACACAAAGACAGTTTTCAGTGAGGGGTTCTGTCTGTAATGGGCAGAAGCTCCTGTCTTTTACATGATAGCTGAAGGATATTCTAAGCAAACCTTTAAAATATTGTGTGCCTTAAACTAAAAAGAAAATAGTTACTAAAGGGAATTGCATCCTTACTCAGTGTTCTGCTTGCTAATTAGAAAGGAAAGAAATAGTTAAAAAAAAATCGAATACTCTAAAAAAGCGACTACTTTTGGTCCTTGCTCCTAACCACCTGTAAGTAAATATTATCTTTAGCCCTCAGTTCAGGACCAGGCTAGGTGGATTAGCCATAAACTGGGGTAGATTCTGTTGTATGGATTTGCTGATCCCATTTGAGTGAAGGAGACTGATGTTGTCTCACAGAAATCAGTTCATTGCGCAGCACATAAAGCTCTGTCCTTTTGCCCCCTTTGCATGAGAAAAAAGGGGACACTAACATGGTAAAACTAACTGCTGGGAAGGAGGCCAGGACACGGCCTATGTCCTATTAAGCCTTCAATGGGGTTTAAGTGGGACTTAAGTGATGCAAAAGCCTTTTGCTGGCTTTCTGCCCAGGAGTGAACCTTACCCATAGAGAATATTACAGATTGTCTGTGCGTTGTCTCCCGCACACAGGTGCAGTGAAGTTCTGCTTTGTTGTCCTGATGCACCCAGCATTGCCATAAACTGGCTGGTTCCAAACTGCCCAGCATAAACTCTGCGTGCTTCATGCAGCACAGCCAGCAAACTACTGCTAAAGCTGCTCGGGAAGGAAGTATCTCTTTCTGCTGAAGCAGATTTGATTTGCTCAGGACTGCCATGCAAACACAGCTGACCACAGTGTCTGACCTTCACTATATAAAGATGTGGTTTCTTGCATTTGCTACAGCAAATGATCTTTTGGGGGCCTTTTTTTCCAATTATAAAAATGAGACAACTCTATACTATTTTATTTATGCACCATTCTTCAGATAATCTGAATGTGTTTATACATTCAATTAGCCTTTGAAATACAGGAGATTTGCACAGGCAGTAGGCACAGGCGTTCCTGATTTGTAGGGTTTTCCTGTTTCTTCTTTTATTTCTGTGTGAGGAATAATTTTTTTGATGTAGCATCAGAACTCTCTCTTTCCTGATTGCCTCTTTTTTTTTTTTTTTTTTGGAGAGTTGTTTGGATAGGAGGGTTAGAAAAGACAAGAGATAAAGGTTTAATGAATTGCAAAAATATGCACAACACAAGAGAAATACCTGTATCTTGGATGTTTCGCAGCCTGGTATGGTCTTAGCTGGAAAAAAAGGGTGATGGAGAAGATGATCCAAAACTTCAGATGTCCTGGAAGGAGCAGTAAAAGATAATTCACTAGTTCTGTTGGCAGCTCTTAACAGTGACCACACGTAGCCTCCCTGACGTGTATTGAAGGGATCCAGAGCTGCTAATAGGTTTGTATAGAACAAACTGCTTTGCTGTAAACATTTTACATTACATGGACAATTATTAGGGGCTTTGAATCCGATTTCCTACATAGCTCTTACTTCGAAGTAACCAGCTGTAATTTTTTTCTGATGATACTTTCTGCAAACGGCATGTGAAAGCTGCCGTCTTTTTATTTAGTTAGCAGATGGCTTCTAGCAGCAATTCTTTAAAAGTTCCTTCATTTATAAAAATATGAAGTGGGTGACCTAAGTTAAACCAATTAGTATCTTTCCTTTATCATTTTTCCAGGTGCCTTCTTCATTATCAGATATCAATCAACAACAGGGCATGCTAGGTCTGGTATTTGTGGAAAGCTCAGATCATCAGCTGAAGCACATGCAGTTAAAATCCAAAATATTAGCAGTTCAAATATCCATTAAGATCTATATCAGGTGAGTTGTTATAATGCCCTGTGACTTCGGGACTGAAAGAAAGTTATTTCCTGTTACTACAACATTCATACAAAAACATTAGATTGCATTCAGAAGGTAATGGAAAAGATTTTTCACCTAGAAATTTCTCCATTTTAGTAATATCTTCCTCATTAACAACGTTCAAATTAGTTTCTTCAATTATTCTGTATCTCTATACACAGAAGTTGGAAGAAATTGCTCTAGGATGAAAATATTCCTATGCCACACAACTGAAAAGTGACTCATCAGTTTATTAAAAGCAGACAAGCATTTTACCTTGGTTTCTATAACCAAGATCCTTCAAGGAGATACCAGTTTCAATTTCAATAAAACAAAGATGCATCATTTAAAAATAATGTGACTCAGACTTTTACCCACTTTTTTACACATGGCTCTGTGAGTATTTCTGTTCAGCTGTATCACATACCTTTATACTCTGAAACTTTTAACTATCTTTCCAATTATGCTGTGGGATGTATATCAAGTAGAAAGAAGAATAATCTGCTTCTAGATATTATTATCTGAACCAAGGAGTATTGGTAAAGAATCGAACTCTGATTCTATAAAGCCACAAGATCATAAAAACCTTTTACCCAGAGGAGCAGGAGACTGGAAGGAGCAGACTAAACACGCACCAGGTGCTGACGTAATAAATTTGCGTTTTGGAAAAAGGCAGGTTAAAATGATAAATGTCAGAAATTAGTAGTTCTTTTTAAAAAGGCCTCTCCCCTGCCACCTCACCCACATCCCTGGCTCTCCTCTGCAGGTGGCAAAGAGGGGCACAGTAAAAGAAATTTAGCCGATCGTGTGCTGACAGGAGCAAGGACTCTCCAGTTTTCATTCCTGCAGACAACAGAAATGACATCATGTCTCCTCAAAGTGACACATTAATAAATTTAGTATCACCTGAACTTCTCTGGAGAAGAGAACCTTTTACACCAGCAAGTTATCCGGTGTCAGTAATAACAGGATTCTGTATCAGATCCGATTCCATATACGATGGCAGAATTACCTTTTGGGCCCTAACAAGTTGACAGGGGTTCATTTTGCTTCCTCTTTTAATGACATCTTCTTTGCAGGTGAACTGCAGATGTAATGACTTCCTCTTTTGCTTCTGAATACTCCCGAAATGTCATTATGACCCAAGATATCTCAATCTGGCTTAATGCAAACGGGAAGCAAAGGGTTTTTAAAGGTGAAACTGATCTTGCTAATGAAGAAGTATCACTCTTCATCTGGACAGGGAGCACAAAGCTTGTTAGATCGAGCTAGGTGAATGTCACAGGTTAGAGTTCACAGAATTGTGACTAAAGATGTTATCTCCTACTTGTGTGGAGATACACCACCAGACACAGACAAAAGTGATATAAATCCAAGTATTTTGGAATGACCCAGCTGGATATGAAATAAACCTTTGTTGGAGAAGTCATCCTTTTCAAGACCTTAATCATGAAAACTCAAATATTTTAAAAAGGAGACAGTAAGCATGAAAAATATGTTAAAAAAATAACAACAAAGCTACTTGTACTGCATGGTCATTGCTGCTTTTTGGGATGTGGCAAGTGTCATTTTGAGAAGCCTGAGTCACCATGGAAAGCATTAATGTTCAAAGCCATTGACAACTGTAAAGAAGGGACACAGAGCCCAGGATTCAGCTGGCCTCTTTGCAGAAGTCCCTAACACGCTGAAATCATTCACTGCCTTTTTGTTTACAATGCAGGTCCTGGTGACACTCTTGCATTTAAAGCAGCCCAATGTTTGCAGGATTGCAGGATGTCTCAGATGGACACGCTGTGTAAATGGGCCCAGACTGAAGCTAATGCAGAAAATGTTCAATGATTCAGCCAGAGGGAAAAAAAAAAGCCTACTGGATTCAAATGCTGGTCTGATTCAGGGAACATTTTAAAAACACCACATGAATATTTTAAGTGCCAAAACTAAACTGATGATTTGAAAATAAGGACTTGAAAATATATGAACTTGAATAAAAATAATATCTTTAAATAAAGGTTTAAGATATTTTGATTTATTTTTGAGCATTTTTTAATGAAAATGCAGAAATATATCTTCAATGTATTCTATTTTAGACATACTGCTTTATTATAAAAGCTTTTCATTGCTTACTCTTGCTTTGCTTAAGACATTTAGTAAAACTGACTGCAATTGAACAAAATGTCACATTGGAGAAGGTCCTCAAAAAAAGATGGATAATTTTTACAATCAACAATATCTATCAGTAAAAAAGATGAGCCCAATACTTGGATGAAAACTATGAAGATCCTTAGATAGAATATAGTACATAAATAAAATCATAGTAAGTTTTATCCAGAAGAAGTAAGTCAATGTTTTTATTAGAGCTAAATTGAACTCTGTATCAAATCTTAATACTAAAACTGTCAGAAGAACAAAGTAAATCTAGATAAGAATTGGCTTAAAATGTATGAGAACCTCATACAAGCACAACAACTCCTTACTGCGCACCTGGATGGCAAAGAACAGCCTTATGCAACAATGAAAACCTCCTGGCCCTACATCATGCCACTGACTGATGCTCAGACTGTTTCATGGAGAACAGTCTTTGTTCATTCTGCATCCAGGAGGGCTACAGAATAGATGTTAAACTCCCACAGTGAACTCTAAAGTTGCTTTTTACATTGCTTCATGGAAAAAAGAGGCGGTTGAACACAAGATTTGATTATCTGACACGTGATGTAAACCTGGAAAATGCATTCATTTCTTACTTGCGTGTTCAGGGATTGTCTTGCTGGGATATACAGAGCTTAATCCACTTACCTTGAAAAAAAGTAAAGTATTTGCAAATAAGTTTAAACGAATTTGCAATTAAAACATTTATGAGTCACAGCCTCGGTGTCACTTTAGCAAAAACAAGCAATTACACTTGGTTCTAACAGGTGGAATAATGACTTTTTCACCTGTCAACTAACGGCTTAAAATTCCCACACATGTAGCCCATTTCTGTTTCATCTTTTCTTTGAATTTCAGCTGCTTTGCTTTTCAATGCCGGTGCTTTGCTGGTGTCTCCTTTGTGTCTGAAACTCTCACACTGAGTTCCGCCTCTTTGGTGCTGGGCTTTCTTTTCACAGTGACATTTCAACATAAACAGTCAATATTCATTACCTCAAAGGAGACTTCCCTCCTATTGCTGACCAATTAAATACCAGCTGAGTGAGGCAGGCAAAATAAGGCAGACGAAAATAAGGAAAATCCGAGGCAGAACAAAACTGTTTCTTAGAAATTTTGCCCTTCCTTTATATTTTGCATGGTCCTTTCCTCCTGTTATTTAGTCTGTGGACTGGGATATAAAAGATGCATACGTATTCCAGGTCTGCCTATATAAATTCACAGATTTTGATGAAATAACAAGGACATAACAAAAGTAACGTCTAGTGTTTGATGACTAGAAAGAGAGTCCTCTGTCCTCTTTTTATTTCTGAGATGCAAACAAGATTCGGTTGTGTTTTGATTGTTGCTGTATTATATATTGCTCAGTAAAGATGTCTTCGTCTTATATTGTTAAAGAGTCAAATCTGACTGGGAAAATTCCCATTAAACAGATCATGAGCAGGCGTGGGGAGGTACAATAAACTCACTGCTGATGAGAACAGCCTGCTGACAGCCTGGAGGCTGATGCTCTTCCCTGTCTTTCACAGGGAAGAAGGGATGGGTATCATTAATATCTCAAAAACATAGGCATGGTCTTTAGGGGAAGGAATATTCTACCCATGGTAATGCAATCCCAGCAATCACAAAGCTTCACCTGCAAAGCTGGGAGCACTGAAATGTAAAAATATAACCCGAAATGGGCGCAGAGACGCCTGTACTCCATACTTGCCTCTGGCAGGATCAAGGATACCTGAACTATCCCTGACAGAGGTTTGTCTGACCTCGTCTTGCAAACCTCCAGCAAGGACACTCTGCACCTCCCCAGCAGTTGTCTCCGACTTGAACTTACCAGTGAGAAAGTCCTTATTGTCGGGACTAGGTGTTTCTGGCCACACATTTAGCCTGCGTAAGCCCGAGTCTGCCTGTGCACAAATGGAACACGGGAAGGAGCGTGTTTGGCCCATGATGTTTTCCAAAGACTTTAAATGTTTACACTAGGCTTTGGGTGATGAGAAGTTTCTAAAAACAATTAAGAAAATACACTTGTGATTTATAATCTTAAAGCAACGGAGAAACATAATTACTTCATTAGTAACCTAGCAAAGAGAACTAAACAGTTTGGATTGTATGGATACACAGAGCTACGAGTGTGATGAACGTAAAATCAGAATAAGCATCTGAATTCAAAAGACCTAGTGATTGCTTGGAACGAGATGAGGTTGAATTGTCAAAATCTGAAATAATGTTTAATGGCACAAAATAATTCTTGTGCTTTATATGATCATACAAAGACTTTTTCTTTTTTTGAGAGATTTCTCCAGCACAAAAGGGCCCAATCCCACAGCCTAACCTCCGTGGGAGGTTTCCTTAACCAAGAAGTGCAACGTCAGCTGTTCTCTGAAGATAAAAACAATAGAAAGAATTAGCATAGACGCTTTATGTATAGGTAACAGCTTGAATCACTGAAAGCATCTAAATGATTTTTTACTTAAATAGATGTGACATTGCCAAGAAAGAAACTTTATCCTCATGAGAGATCTTTATTAGTCAAGGTACTTAACCCTAAAGATGAGGAAAATTTAATAATCACAGGGTTGTTTTCTCCCTCTTTCTTCCATTTGTGCAACCAGCAGCTAGAGGGCACAAAAGAATGCTTTTACCTTATGATCTATCATATAAAAGAGCTTTACAGACTGAATAAACAAAACAAAAAATCAGTCTTAATATCACAGTATATTACAGATTTTGCTTAGAATTTTCATCCATATTCTGATTTGCAAGAAGCAGTGGCAATCCAGAGAAATAGCATGACAACACAGGAGACTAACCAAAGACCTCTATTCCACTAAGAATATATATTTAAACCCCAGAACATAGCAGGTATTTCACACTGCATACACTCTCTGCGAATATGGTCATCATTACTTGCTTTAACTGTTTTGCAAAGCTCTTTGTTTAAAACTAATATAAACACGTATTTAACCTCCTTCATTCTTACATCTTAAATATTAATGCTGGCTGTGATTCTGCATTAATAACAGCTATTATTTTTGCATTAATAAGGAGCTTACAAGAATAAACATGGAAGTCACAGTGCAGTCTTCCCGTCAATTAAAAAGAGAGTCAGTTGTAGTTGCAGAGTGCTTTATCTTATCATTTCGCCCAGGACATTCCCAGGTTCATGGATCTGATCTGAACAGCTCCAGCGATAATAAACATGTAAGCACACAGAAAACCATCATGGCAAGAGAGTCACAAAGGAGGTTATCAGTGAATTGCCAATTTTGGAATCCCTCACTTTGCAAAGAGCATTATCACAATAAATGAGGTCATTTCTGTGGACAAGGAGAGCATAGAGCTTGACATTTTTCCACCAGAAATCCTCATAACCTCAGAAGGGGTCACATCTGTTGCTGTACTCTAAAAGGGGGCGGACCTTAATAGCAACGTTTGTATTTGGATGTGTATATATATACATATAGTTAAAAAGCAAAGCAAAACAAAGACCCCTTTCCCTTCACCCCTAATGAACTGCACCAGCCCCTTAGGCAGAAATGACTTGGATCTGGATCGAGTGCCATTTGCCAAATTGTAAATTGCCTACATTTATTTTGGGAGTGCACTAAACAGAGTGCTAATTGCCTTGTTTAGCACTTTCCCTTCTTTCATTTGCACTGGTGTAAAATCTTAGTAAATTAACTCAGGATTTTATTATGTAGGTAGCATTTGAACAACTGAATCAGTGAGAAAGCAGCATCAAAGGACTGATAAAAGAGGAGTTGACTCTACCCAGAATGCCATTTATATGTCCCTTGAATTAAAAAGGATGAAATTAACTTTTAATCCTTTTCCTTTTCATATAGTTGATCTTAACATAACATGCATTACTCAGTCATTTTATTTGCATTTACTTATTTTTAAATGTTAATAACTGTGGTTGCAAGCTTACTGTATGGGAATGTGCAGTAGCTTGTGTTCATATACATAAGTGTGCAGGATTCCTTAGTAATTTTTTTGAAGTGCAGCCAAAAACAGACTTGAGGCTTCTGTTTATTGTCAAAGAGAACACCCTGAAGAGCAATTCTCATCTAACTGTTCAGTGGCCTATGTAAAATTAGCTGGTGGTCTCGGACTTGTCCACAGCACCAATGTTATCTTATTTTTATGTAGTCCAGAAAGAAAAAGGGGGAGAAAAATTCACCATAATCTCACCTCTATGCTAGTCAACTTTCTTGCATGAAAATGGAAAATACATTGTTTATTATGGAAATGCATTCAACAATTATATACATTACATATCCATTATGTGTATAAACAGAGAGCTTTAGACTGAAGTCTTGTACAAAAAAATGTTTCTCCTCAAAATCCACAGCCTGAGGATTTCAATGTAGCAGTGGGATTGCTCCTGAATACAGGTCCACTATAAGAAAGCCCAGACCAAAGACAGGTTGTGCACGCAGCAGACCTGGATTTTGCTCTGAACACATCTTCCTGGCAAATTACTGTCTTTAAGGGATGATTTTCAGCAGTAGGCAACTATCTGGGGTCTTCCACTGGCAGAACATCAATTTTCAGAAATTCTGAGAAACTTCTGTCCTCAAATGCATCCAAAATTCTCATCAATACAGAAATGGTGGGCGCAAAACTGTTTGTCACTGTTAATAAACCATTGTGTTTGCCAAGTTGTGATTTACTCTCTTACTTTCAGTTTACTTTCCTGTCAAATATACACAAGGAGCTAAGAATCCTTTAAAAAATACTAAAGTTAAAATGAATTTGAGAAACTATTAATAAGCCGTGAGATATGTTGCCTGAGTTTCCGACAGATTTTTAAAGGCTAATTTGCTGGCATTTTCTACTGAGTACTTCTGATCTCAATGAGAATAGAAAATACAGGACAGCTATCAAAAGTTGATGAGACTTGAATGTTTGGCTTCCTAAGATACCTTTGATGAAATAATGTATTATGTAATTTTTCGCAAGTACCCAACCTCTATACCTTAAGGTATCCTACAAAACAGGAAAAAAAAAAAGAATAAAATAAAATAAAGGATCGTTCTACAAAGCAGCTTTTTTATGAGTTTATTTAGTTCAGCTTCCAGACCAGCATGGTTTGGGTGGGTTCCAGATAAGTATCTGAACTTTTGGATGCCTCTCCCAGCTGAACCGCCAAGCCATTTGATGTTCCTCTATTATTATTTAACACCTGGCTGCACTGCTGTTAACTGCTATGTGAGTAAAATAAGATATGATTTAGTGCACGCTAGCAATTAAAAAAAGTGAGAGAGAGAAAGAAAAAATTCCTAACAATTCTCTGTATATAGATTCATAATAAAGGTCCAGAATTTACTCTTTACATTACAAAGCTTTGGAACCCTTACCACTCCTCCATGGTAGCAAGGACAGATGGAATATTTGGGATCACGTCTTCTTGCTGCAAGAGCTAGTGACAGGAATGGAGTAGGTTAGAAATTCATTTCTATCTATCCAAGAATATCACAAATTATTAGGGCATGATATCCCCATTATTGCTATTTATTTACATTACAACCACATTTACATCACACTCAAGCAGCTAAATCCATAATGCTCCCGGCTGTGAAGAGACATTATGAAAATTGTGATCCCCACACCCAGCTTTCAGCACAGACTGAGGTGCTGAATTCAAAGTACTGAAGAACAGACAGAAATGGTTAAAGAAGGGAAAGTAGCTGGAAGAGGAGGTAGGCAGCCTTTTTAGAGAAGCAGATCTAGGGTTTGGGGTGAACTACTCTGAAAAATGAGCACTCAGAAACCTAAGGAAAAGATTTGTATTTAATTGATGTCCAGTATTCTACCATTTTGTCCTTGTAAGGCCCAGAATATGTTTTTAATGAATTAATCTAAAACTAAAAAACAAATAGAAGCAAACATCTGATTTCAAATCTTTCACAATTTGGTGTTTAATCTCAAAAGAGACACTCAATATAGCAGAAAAATATAAAAAGTGAAAGCTATTATCTATGAGTGTAGTGCAAAGATTTTTAGGTTCTAGTCCCTGATCTCAGGCAAAATCAACACGCTGCAGAATCTGCATCTCAAGTATTTGTGCAGAGGAACTGCCCTTAGTTAAAGAACCAAACAGATACTGCTCAGTCCCAGGTTGTAATAGAAGACCATTAATAAATATAATTTCATGTAGAAAATGCAAAGAATTCAAGTCACACAATATAGCACCTTCTCCACAATGAATTTTACTTTGTGTTATCTAGATTTTTCCTAAAAAAAGTACATACACCCACTACTGCTATAGCAACCTTTTAGTTACAAAGGATTGAGGAGAGAATCAGAGACGAATGGCTGTCCAGAGGCTGAAGTGCTAACGAGGATCGTCAGGGCCCTAGTTTAATTTTTTTGCCTTGCCATAGACTGCCATATGCTTCTAGTACAGCTTCACACGGGTATTTTTACTCATCAAACTCAACCTGGAAAAAAAGTAAATTTTAATCGATATTACCACTTGATGTGCTGAGTCAGCAGAGCTGGGGAACCTGCTCGGATCGTTTTTGGGGACGGAATTGGCTCCCTTGGGGCAGAGGGGAGCAGCCGGGAGGAGCTGGACACGCAGCATCCCTCCCTGCTCCTGACCCGCATCTTCCTAAGGCAACCTGACACACTGTGCATGCATACAGGCTTATACCTAAAAAACTACAAAGAATACACATATTAATATAGAAAATATAGCCTTTAAGATAACAATATGTTAAGTCCACAGGGAAACAGCTCCACAAGAGAGCTGAGAGAAACCCTGGTTCTGCGTGGAGTCTGAAGGCAGTGCGTATGACTTCAGAGGAGTCTGAATATTCCTCATTGCTCCCATCAACACAGAATCTTTCACATCAGAAATCGCTATCAGAACGAGCCTCTGTGCTGTGTTTGCACAGCGCTGCTCCTACAAAATGCAATATATCAATGCAGAGCGCTGGTGGGAGTGCTGGGTGGTAGTTCATGGTGCAAAGGAGAGCAGAGATTTTCCCTGATTCGCCCTAGCAGAGCGGATCCGTGACAGAGCAAAGGGGGGATCCAGCCACCACCTCCCTTCTCCCAGCCGCATCCAGCGCTCCCTCCTGACCCCGCGGCAGCACCGGGCGGCAGCCGAAACCCTGGCAGCACCAATGGGAAATGGCTCACGCGGGTCTGATACTGCATTGCAGCGGGCAGGGGAATTAAACCCGCAGTTTGTGACTCTTAGGAAATTAAGTCTCCATTAGGAAAGGGTTAAAGACAGATTATGCAAATGGCGATATTGTTATTTGTCCCATATGTAGCACTGTGAAGTCTGCTTTCTCTCGCTCTCTCTTTTTCTTCTTTTTTTTTTTTTTTCAGTTTTTCTTTTCCACAAATTGAGAGATTAACCTGGTCTCAATTGAAATGGCAGCCCATATCATACCTTCCCTTGATCTCACAGCATGGCTAATAACAGCTGGGGCCTACCAAGCAGGCTTCTTTATTTTTCCTTTATTGTTCCAGGCCACACAACCGTGAACCTTCAGCATGTTATGTACTTAAGCATGGTCAGGTTGATGTCATTATTTTCTTATTGTTGTGGAGCTCCCTGGGTGTTTGCCCATATTCATCGAGAGGGGCTTGTGCGCTCTTTGTAGGTTAACCTTTTAAAAAGGAGATGCTCGACCACTTGCAAATTTCGCCCAGGGCTGTGACATTGCACTAGGCCGATTGGTACGCTTCAAAACACATATAAGCGCCACTTGTGCTATTTCATCTTTCTTTTTTAATTTTAGCCCGGTCTTGTTAGATAAATCTTATCTGCACCACAAGGAAGCGCTTGATAGGGCGCATTTTTTAAAGCTGTTGGAAGGAAAGGGGAAAAAAAAGTGTGGCTTGTCTGGGTCACGGTGCGCTTTGTCCCGGGATAGGCATAGCTATGTGCCCACTTATCTGTCCGCCTGTCCCTCTGTCTGTCCCTCTGACTACCTTGCAGCAAGCAAGCCATGAGCATGAGTGCTGAACTGAGAGCGCTACAGGGAAAAGTGCTTCTCTGCATGAACCACAGCCACATTTAGCTTTTACAATCCCATAAAAATTGGTCTACTTGTTATCAGTTCAGCCTAGGAAGCAAGCAACAGCTCCCAATTGCCTCCAGCTTTGATGTAAGCACCCCACAATATTTCCCTTTAAACTACAGTGGATAGAAGACACCTATAAAAATATTAATTAGCTCCAGTTGACACCAGATGCAGTTAACGTACTGTGTGCCAGCTCCAAAATACTAGAGTTTTTATTAGGTAAGCTAATGTTTATTGCAATCATTAAAGGCTGAATCATAAAAGGCTGAACGTAAGAAAGATGCTTCAAGTATTATTCCTTACACATATCAAACTGAAGTTTGTAAAAATCCAGTTTCAAGGTTAACTATTTTGGAAGTCACATTGCAAATACAAACTTTCAAGGAACTTGGCATGATCTTTTCATGCCCTTGGCGGGCTGGATGTAAATGGGTAAGAGTGTGAATCTCCATCGGTTTCAATGAGTTTTGGCCTTGTAACTTTTAAATGAAGCAGATACAAACAGCAGCACAGATTACAGCCTTAATGCCCGAATTACTTTAGCAGTGTCAATGATGATAACAACAGTCCTGACAGCAATGCATCCTGTGCTACAGTTTCTTTTGTAGATTTGTTGATCCTTTGTTTTCCTAAACTCAGAGGTCAGGAAGGCGAGCGGTACAGCTGGGCAGCAGCGGCTTTATGCACCTGGGTCACTGTCAGTGCCCCCAAAGGTGTATTTTAAGTCACTCATGTAATGGGAAGGGGAAGCTGAGGATTAAGTTCATGGTTGCCACCAACCTGGATGCATGACCTGCCCCTTCTGCAAACCCGTGCCACACAGGCAGGAGGAGAAACAACAGAATGTGGAAATTTTTACATGATGCAGATGAACTAGACTGGCTTTTGCATACCTAATAACACCTTTGGAATCTCCTTACATCTTCAGCACGTTATCTGGATTCTCCCTTAATATTTCTTTCTGTTGTTATAGAAAATAGAATGATTAGATGTAACCCTGTCATTTGTAACAGTTCTGATTTTGCAAGCTACCTCATTGCATATGTCTAAGCAGAAAGACTGTTTTCTCTGAAACACTGCACTTCTTTACAGCGTGGGTTTGCTTTCATGGACTATGTATCACTTTTCAGAGCTGAGTTGGTAGAGCCAAATGGAGTCAACTACTTTTGTCTATTCTGCCTTTAGGAAAAGAGCTTGAACATGAACCGTTCCTATCACGTGACTGAATTTCCCTGGACAATTTGGCTTCCTCTGGAGTACAGCTGCAAGGTGACCCAACATAAGAACAGTCTGAATGCTCAGCGCTGGTGTTGGTGGCAATCTCCATTTGCAGGCAAGGGGATGCCAGAAACTATTGAAACTAGAGATGAACTCTTCCCATAACGAGAAATTTGGAGTAACTGTTCTAATGCCCAAAGTGTGTGTTTGTATGTATGTATACATATGAATGTATATGTATATATACACAAAAGAATTAACCAAAATACAATACTTGTAGCACTACTCAATCTTTGCTGAAGCAAATCTGTAATCAGAATCATAGATGAATAAAAGTATAATAAAATAGAGATCTTCCCCATATATGTGTTTGCAATGTAATGACAGAGATTTGACCTCAAAATTGTTTGAAAGTCTGCTTTAAACCATGAACTCATTGAAACCTCATCATTTTAATCCTTTATTATCTTAAGCAAAGTGGTAGCCCCTGAATTGCTGCTAGTTCACTTAAAGTATCCCAGTTTATCTGGAGCTCAGTTATTTATTTTTCTTTTTCCCCAAAAAAGTACAATTTAACTATAAAGAAAAATATATTGTGCTAACATTGGTTATATTTTGGTTATATTTTGATTGCAACCATTTGGTAGGCTGTCACCCTAAGTTAGGGTCATATTTTCTGGAATATGAAGGACATAAACATTAAATAAAACTGTAGAAAATTCAATAGTCCATTCAAAACTCTTTTGTCCTCATAAGTAATCTTACTTATCTAAATTACTAAATTTAGTATTTTTTGTAGGCCAAGAGAGGTTTCCAGTTTTACTGACAAATTTCCAATATCTCTTGAAACCTTCTGGTTCCTTCAAGGCCCAAGAAGGACAACAGCATTACGAGAAGACATCCCTTGTTATGAACCATGGGCTCCCATTGTCAAAACAGGACTTGAATAAGATCTGGTTGACGATAGCAGCGTCCTTGGTTTATGATTCCATAAGATCTTAACATATTTTAAATGATATTCAGAAATATGCTTATGCTTTTGCTTTAAGATCTTATTTTCTTATCTGAACTCTTTTAACAAAGGTATTATGCTAAGTATAAAAGCTCGCCAATTTTTTTCCAACCTTTTGCTTCTCTCTAAACCACAGTCATTTTGTTAGACATTGAAAATGTCTTGATTTAGTTGTCTTGCTATTTTGGGCCTGTCCTGCCCCCTGCAGTGGTAATAAGGATGGGGCTTCCTGCTGGGTCCTGAAGAATACCATTTCACGGCCGCCACATAGCTGGCGGCTTTTATTTATGGAGCCAAGAAAATGAATGGGTATTAGTGTCCAAACATTTCAACATGCTCCTGTGGCCATGCACAAAAGGGACTGATTTGCAGCAAATTTCCACTTATTTTCCAAAAGTATTTACCTTGCAGAAGCTTGGCTGATCGCTATAATGGCATAGCAGAGGGGAAAAATGACCATTTCAGAACCCAATTTTTATATATGTTTCTGAACCTTAAAAGTGCTATGCTTCTTCTGAATAAAGATAATACTCCCGGTTGCTAGGCTTTTATGGATATGTGGCTAACGCCAGCCTTTCTTTTTTTATATGTGTGTCTTCCCAGCGGATGAAATAGGCAGCACCTAAAAGCAGGAGGCTTATCCTGCAGCGGGAACTGCATGACCAGAGGTTCCTGGAAAAGAGGTTACCAGTTCCAGTGAGGAAATGGGGGCTCTTTTAAGCATGAGGAATGGTACGTAGCAAACACAAGAGATGTCTTCGACACCTGTACTTTTACCTGCCTGCTGGGGGCACTACAGGGTGTATTTTACACCTTTCCTCTACTCCTCCTTGGAAACTGGGGGAAGACTTTGAACCAGCGCTCCACCATGTAACTGCATGTAACCTGCACCACAAAATTTAGCAACCATCCTGGTGAGATTTGCACAAGCCCTAAATATGAGAAATTTTCAAAATATATTTACTAAAAGGTCTGCCCACACCATGCAACGTTCAGGCATGCAAATTGAAGACTTGTGCAAAAGTATCATCTTAAAATAGTTCTAGATGAGCTTTGGGGGCAGAAAACATTAACTGTGATCAGCAGGTGGGCTGACATAGGGTTTTGTTGGATAAAATGAAAACTATTCTTAATTCTGCAGGTATTTGCAGGTTCCAAATTTCAGGCACAATTCCATGTGTACACAGACACAGGTGGAGATAGTGTACCTGAAGGTCCCTACCATAATATTTATGGGAAAGCCACAACAAAAATAAAAACTGGATTGCTTGTACTATAATATAATTTCTTGGGAGTTCCCAGCAGGTAAGATGTGAAGTCTAGATAATAGAATCACACCATTATACTAGCTGCTATACAAGTTTATGCAGGTCACCAGATATTGCAATCTGCAACCTCTGAGTGCAAGTTTCAGAAGAAATAATACAGGAAAGGAAGAGTTGGCAACGCCAATATCCTTGCAATATTTCTTCCATTTTATTTTTTTTATATACAATATTATTCTAGACACAAACCAGGTCACTTTACTACTATTTATGACTCTCACCTACATTGAAATGCAAAACTATCATAAATTAGTTTGAAGTTGACTAGTTTCATGTTGGAAAAGTCATGTTATTGCCTATCCTCCTGGAATGTTATCTGGCAATTATAACATCACTCCTAATTTAATTTCTTGTCTTGAAGTATTCCTGTTTTTCCATAAAATCATTTTACACACATGAGAAAAGCAGGGAAAAACAAGCTGACTCTTCCCCAGATTGTCTCGCTACTCTAGAGAGCTAATGGATCCAGAAATCCTATATGTGCAGCAGCAGCGGAGCTGCTCCCTGTCTGCTGCATTTAATCCTTATTCCTTTGCTTCAGATTCAGATTCATTTTAGTCAGAAGCTCCATCACGAAATCCATCCTCATTGAGGCAAGCCCAGCGAAACAGTATGCAACACGGGCAGACCTCCCGCAAAGGATGACTCTCTGCCTCCTGCTGTCCTTCCAGTAACAGTTACACTGTACTGTTTCATAAACATTAAAAAAAGAAACAAACAAACAAATAGAAAAGGATGGAGGGATAAAGTGGTGGAATGGAGAGCAGATAAACCCATCTCTTGTGCTTCCACGTCTTTTGAACTATGCATGAGGCATACAGAGAGAGTAAGATGAAAACAGGGGGGATGCTCTTTCCTTTTCTTGCTCTTTAGCATTTTACAATGTTTGTCTTCTCTTCACGTTACCTGGTCAAATCCACCAGACACCAAAACAGTGTGCTGTACAAATAATATCTATGGAGCCCCATGAAAGTACGTGTTTCCACCCAGCCTTTAGTTCCCCCAGGAAGCACTTGTGATATTGAATGAAAATCTTAGAACTTTTAAAAACTACAATCTACATCACAGCTAAATACTTCACATTGTAGCTTAAATGTTCAGAAGAATCAAGACCAACCAAAAATGCTATATGATTTTTTTAAAGAAATTATCATTTCAATCATTTAAAAATAACAATATCTCTAACAATACTGCCATTTCTATCCCTAGCTCATAACAGTCCAATTAAGACTGTAAATTGGTGAGTTATTACATTTCTAACCTGGTTAAGAAAAAACTGCCCTGAAAACTCTCATAGTAGTAGTATATCCAAACTACTTCTTCCCATTAAGATTTGATTTAATTCTGTTGTAATCAAACAGGCAAATTTTAACAAAAATGAATGTCACACTCTTTTGCTTCATTTTTTCAGTATATCTTGGTTTAGTCAATGACTGAGAAGCTCTATCAAGCCCTGTTCAAGGTCCCTTTTTCAATCATTAGAAGTGAATCATCTGTAAACCCTCACTATTAAAAAGGTTTAATCTTGTACTGTTAGCCATTAAAAAAAAAAAAGAAGAAGAAGAAGAAGAAAGAAAAAAAGAAAATTTGCCTTTTTTCCAGGGGTTAAGAATTACTTTTTTTTTCTGACAATGGCTTTGCATGCTATGGCATTAATTTTGCAATAAATTATAGTGCAGGTAGGTAGAATTACTTGCATTGCTTGACCAAAGTGTCTGACCTAGCCAGACCCCTGATTGATGAATAGTTTTTCATTTTGTTCTGCTAGTCCTATCACACAAAATCGGAAAAAATGGGTGAAAAAAGATCCCATTTCATGTAATAGCATTTTGTTATATATCATTAGCACTTAATTCTGTCACCAGTGCCACGTTGGTGTTAACTAGGCCTTTCAGCTTAATCCTTTCACACCTCAATGTGACATTCATCTTGGGTAATCGATGCACCAAAACTCCTGGTCCCAGGGAGTGACATAACTCATAGACTGTGGGTGACCCAGGCCACACCCTGCAAGGGGAGGGCTCTTTCACAGCTGAAAATGTGATTAAAATATGATTATACACCTGCCTTTGGTCCTAGTACCTTATATATCAATAGCAGGGTAACACTCTCAATATATGCCTAAGACTGCAGTGACTCTGGATACTCACCTAAGTAATTACTACATACTGAAGTTCATGTTTGCTTTGACTTCTTCACTGTTGTTATCCAAGATACTTGGATTTAGTTCAGTCGCATCTATCTGTTGTATTACCATACCTCTCTATGGTGGTAGACGGTGTCAGAAGTTTGTTTACTCTATAGGCCTGTTCAGGATTTCTTTTCATATTGACTGAAAAGGTTCATGGCTATATACAGATTGTCTCTTCTATCTGGGGCCAGAATCCATGTTCTGTATCCCTCATCCAAACTGATTAAGCTGAAATTTGAAATGAGGTGTGGGTCAGGAAAACGCTCTAGTGTACTAAGAGGAGGTTCAAACTCACATTTCCTCCAGACACATGCTCAAATTTTATGGCGCTGCTCCAACCAACGCTGTGGATACTGCAGTCATAGACATTGGCTTGAGATTTTTGACCGCTGGCAACATCACAACATCTACATGGTCTGCTCCACAAATTGGGCAATCGAGAACATGAAATTCATTCCAACAAACCTTACGTTAAGGTCTTACTAGCAGCTTAGATGAAACCTAGCCCATTCTGCAGGCATTTTTGACTCAGCTGAATTTCAATCAACTGAGATGACAGGTAAAATAGTCAACGAGCTCATTTTGCTTTGCAGCTACCGTTTTGTTGTTGTCAATCTTAATGATAGAAGGGGAGAATGAGACAGCAACTAATCAACTACTACAAACACATGATTCTGATATCAGGAATTTCAGTGTGTGTCAAAGCTGATCAAAAGATGGAAAATAGCCCTATGAGAATTTTTAAAGTTTCATATCAAAGGGCTCAAAACTTATCAAATTTTCATTTTTGTCAACACTTGCATGATTTTTTAGTCAGAATGACAAGGTAAGAAATATGCTCTGCAGAAAAACATATTTCTTATATAGTTGTACATCCAGTACATAACACTGTTATAAATTTATCTTAGACTGCAGCGTGCACACGTCACTCAGGGTATCTTTGGTATATCCCCTCAGAGTTAGTTCATCAGTTCTTTGCAGAGGTATCTCGGAAGTACCTCTCCCCAGATGGATCTCCCTTTCAAAAGTCACTTTATAGTTGCTCCCTCAATAAGTAAATTAATTAAAAAAAAATCCAAACTTTTCTAAAACCAGCTAGAGTTCTTGGAAGAACAAAATATCAACTTAAAGGATCTAATTGCAAGTTTGGGGCCCTTAGTTTTACATTTCGTACTGTAACCGCATTAACAATGCTGGCACTCACTTTTGCTCCTCAACCAAGGACTACTGTTATGTTGTCCCAATCTCTGTCTCCATCCTCACTGTTTTGATGCCAGTACATTGGATCATGCTCTATTTGGATTGCAAGTTATTTGAAGTATGAGCCACATATTCTGTAACTACTCTATGACATATTTAACAGAAACACAGGAAAAGTACCAAGCAAAATCTGGTATCAGAGGCACATTTTTTTTCATCCTTTCTGGTGCAGAAGTGTCTACAATTAATTTTTAAGATCTTGTTCAGACCGCTCTTTATTTATATATATTTACAGCCATCATCTTCCTACAATATTTAGCCTGAATTAAACTTACATTGCAAAAGCCTTACCTCAGTCGCAGTGAATGTATAGCCAGAGACATTCCATTGGTTCCATTGGCATCAGTCCATATGAGCACAACTGTAAATGACATGAAAAAAATTCTGGCCTCTGATATGAAAAAGGCTATTTATGCACTTTCACAAAGGACAAAAGTCTTATAACTTTGGGTCTATACAGAAATGAGACACAAATATGTTAGTGAAAAGCCCCAAGTTTTCTAAATGTAGATGAGCACAGATTAAGAAAGCAGTAATTAATTTCCTTTGACCTCAAGCTGAAATTCCTTTCTAGAGCTGTCATAAAGAGAAAGAGGCCAGAGAGAAGAAGTGAAACTGTGTAACAATGCAATTAAACCCTTGTAATGAGGTCAGCCATTGGACTTGTTGCAACTGATATCATTATAGCAATGAGGAGGCATTATACGATGGCCTGATTTTTTTTTCCAGGATTCATTTTTTTCTTTAACTCTTTAACAGTCAAATATGTATGCATTCTACAAATAATTGTTGTTAGGCACAAGCTTTCCTGGTGCTCTTTGTCGGTGCTATTTCAGGAGTAGGGGTAATGAGTACATGAAAACCCTGCACACAGTGGAATGCAGGACAACTTTGGTACAGATAATCCCTCACTCAGATACTGCCTCATACAAACTATTAGGGTTCCCTCACAGAAAACAACCCCAACACTCTCTAACCACAAGAGAAGTGACTTGGTGTTGTTAAAAGAACAACATTGGGGGAAAAACGAGGGGACACACAAGAAATTAAGTACCTCACTTTCACTGCTGCTTCAAATGAGACTTGTTTGCTGCCTGTAGAAGCTCTGGTACTCTGGTGTGCTGGTCCATCCTGTCCTCTGCCCGGAGAGCAGCAAACCCAGCTGTGTTTTGGTAGATGCTGCTCTCTGAAAACACAATCCACAGGGAATTAGTGATAGGTAAGAATTGACTCATGTGGGAACTGTGGTGCTCACGTAAAACAAGAGCAGACGTGTAGGACTAACCTGAACCAGGAGGAATCTGAAATAGTTTCAGTCTCATTCAAAACTTGTTTACCCATTGAATGTGTTGGGAAAAGAATGTGCTCTACTGGAAGATTATTCATCGGTTTCATGTGGTCTGCAAACATCGTCAGTTTTGATTGTCTGGCTAGACATTAAAAAGAAACAGAAAGTTGTGAAACTCGGATTTGGGCCTAGATTCAAGGAGACTTAGGCAGGGCACACTTTACATAAAAGTTACAGTGGATAAACAAACAGCTTTTGAAGCGGGAACTTTAGATGAAGGCATTTTCCCTTTCTGGAGAGGGTGTCCTGAGTATGGGCCCACCTGGGTGACAGGCACCTCTGTTACCACTTTTCTGACTCACTTGGATCCCCTGCAATTGACCTCACACTTCCCGTTCCTGGGTGACTATTCAAGGATCAGCAAATGGAAAATTGAAGTTAATCCTTCTCAGGGCCTGTGAGAAAGGACTTGGGTGCCCACATTTAAGAGAGGGTTTGGGATTATCAATCCAAAGTAGCAGGAGGTATTTCCATCTTCTCAAGACATTTCAATCATACCCATTTTGCTATTTCCATATTTATTAGTTTAGGTGTCTCCTTATTCAGGATGCTAGTTCCTGGCTTGAGGTGCCTTGCAATAGGATAGGGAATACACATACTTAACTCAAAGATGTTTTAGGAGACCTAAAACTTCTATCTTGCAGCCACTAAACCCATTTATATATTTTGGTCTCACTTATTTTAGATCACATACCAAGGAAAGCTTTGAACCAGTCCAAATTCTGCCCATTTCCCATGTGGTTTTACAGGACCAGCAAACTGCGCCCGCTGCTGAAGGAAGCTGCCTGCATCAAAAACAGCCTGTTGTAGATCTGCAACCTGCTGAGCAAACTGCTTTGTGTGCGAGAAAGGCTCCTAAAAAATAGCAGAAAATAGCAATCCACTTTAGTTACTGCTCTAGCTGGAAGAATACATTTCCAGGGTAAGGAGAGAAAAAGTTAATGGCGAAAAATGTTAGCTTACTGGGGCCTTAATTAGTCATACCCTATTTACTCCTTTAAAAAAGACTGTGTTAAAAAAGGAATAAACATGGCATTTACATAATGCCCCTAAAAGCAGATGATTATTTGATGAAGAGTCTGCTCATTGACTTCAATGAGACGAGATTTCAGACTTGAGCTGCCATTTTATTGCGGCTTCAGTTCTTCTGGTCCCAGAAAATGTCAGCGCATATGTAAAAGCATAAGAGAAATTCACACTGATACTAAGTATTTCTAACCCTTCTCTAAAACCCTCTCGTAATTTTCAACTTTGAATCCCCTTGAAGCAAAAATTTCAGGTAGGACTTAATTTTTCAGAAGGAATTCACCTACTCTTATGTGCACATTATATCTTTAGCTAGCTATGAGATGATGGATTACTAGCTAGAAAGACAGGACAGAAAATTTCTCCTTATATTGGCACATGGAGTAATATTAGACACTTTACATGCCTCAGTTTCCCCTCAGTAAATACAATACTTTATACTAAATAAATATAATACTGACCTTTGCAGAGAGATGCAAGCCATCTGTTAACCTCTGTAGTAAGTGCAAAGCCATAGCTTTATTAAAGATATTTTTAAGAGACAGTTGAGTGATGTCCTATAAGTTGTCATTTCTCCCCAAATGGACCACAATATAATATTTCCTCCAGAAACGCATTTATTATTTAACACTTTTCCGTGAAAGGTTTCCTTTACATTGCAAATGCTCCGAGTTCTTTCATAGGTCTTAGACTATTGACCCTTTACCTTCAAACACGCTATTAATGCTTAACGCAGTTATTAGCATTCAGGGAAGTAATGATTGGTACTAAAATGGAAACGTGCACTAAAAACACCTTCTATTTTGTAAAATAATTACGTAGCCTAATAATTATTTCATACGATTCTTTTTGATTGATAGGAAAAGGACACCGAAAAGTTTGGAATCACGATTCCTTAAGGTCTACATTCAAATCACAGCCGCCAGCACCAGGGTGTCAGACAGTTACATTTTATAAGAATTGCACCAGAGTGATCCCTGATGCTGTTTGGATGAGGGTTACATCAGATAAGGTATTCTTAATTAGCTTTTTTTTCCTTTTTTTTTTTGAATGGCAAGGAATTACAATTTCTGAAAGGGCAGCGCAACGTTCCTGCAATTTCCAAGGAAGTCGCTGGAACCCTGTGGGTCAAACACAGTTCAGGTCTGCAGCGAAGTGAGACTTCCTCCTTCCATCTGCTGTCATCACACCTGACCCCAACCTGGTAAAAGCATCCCCGGCGGTGCCGGAGAGGCCTCTCCGCTCTCCCAGCACCAGCTACGCCGCCTTTCACATTTAAGGCTGCCAGATAAATGTCAACTCGCAATGTTCTTATGATGTTTAATGGGAACCAGGCTGGGGGAGCTTGAACTTGTTTCACTTCGGAGAAGTTTTTGTCACTTTGGCTTAGATGGAAAAACAAGCCTTGGATCAATAACGTGCATAAATGAAATAAATTTGCCAAGATGGACTTTCTTAGCTGATTCACTGCTTCCTGAAAAACTGGAAAGTCTATCTAGACACACGCATCTGTGTTCAGTACAGAAATAGCTCTGAGATTATTGTTCAATATTTTACAAAGACGGCTACTTCTATCTCTATTATTTTCTTGGGCGTATAATACTGTAAACTTTTATAGCTCTTTTCACTGCGGATTTCCAGCTTCCGAGACAGCTACAGTTGGGTGCCTGTCTGTATGCATAACTATTTAAAACTCTTCTTGCTGAGGCTGTTTCGTTGCCAATTTTTGCTTCAACTGCTTTATTAAATTTGAAAACAATAAATCTAAGCCAGGTTTAGTACAGCACTGATACTACAGCAATGGATTCCAAATGAAAGGAGAATTACAGCTGCAAATGAGTAAAGTATGCATACACACAAATTAATTGTTTATAAACATTTTTATATAAATATTAACAAAAATTTGGAAAAAAGGCACTGAGAAGTCTCTCCCATCATGATGCCAATGAAGAGCACAGCTGCTGACCTCTCGGTTTCTACCTTTACCTCCAGAGATTCCTGGGCAGGGAGCGATTCCACCAAGAAACCTGCTCTGTCAGTCCATTAACCTGGGAGTTGTTCAGATATTGAAGCGGTAACTGCCCCAGTAAAACTTCAAGGGCTGTTTAAGGGCTGCAGAGGTTAAGACAGGAGATTCTCTTGGCAAACCCACCTCGCTGCTCGGCCAGGCTCACTCCGGATGGAGCACAGCTGCTGCTCCCCTGCATCCCCCTTCTGCTTATAAATGACTACCGAAAGACATCGGCAGGGCCAATAAAAGCAGTAAAACACCAGCAGGATCAGCAGTAGGAGCAACAGCTGGCCAGAGACAAGAAGGGAAATAAAAGGTACCATCTGAGGGGAATCAAGGGATTAGTTATGACTCATGAGTCACGGCTCCTTCCTGGACAGGCTCCTGCTTTGATCTAACTGCATCTGGCCCTTTGCTCTAGTCCTATGCTAAAAACAGCAAAAAGGGAAATGCAAGAAGTGAGCATTAAATGGAAGCAATACGTGCGAGATATTCAGAGCTACTTACACATTCACTTGTTTGGCACAATCAGGTGGATCCAGATTTGTGTACTTGACTGAAGAATTAAAATTCAGGTAAGTATTTCGTTTTGTAAACCAGATTGCAAAATTAAAGTAGGATGTCAATCATTCACCTAAAACGTTACCAACGATGCTGGTTGGCAAGAGATGAGAGATGAGGAGAAGGGAAGTTTTGAAAGATTTATGAGTATTTTGTCATACTTTACTTAATTAATAATGTTATAACAAGCTATGGAAAATTGAAAGACTTACCTTATTATAAACGTGGATTTATCTGTTTCAGCTTCTGACTACTCGATCTTCCCAACTTGCCCACCACGACTGAGCAAACACTTAGGTTTCTCTCAGGTAAGCTAAATAGAGCTCTTTACTTCTCACCAGAGCTGTACCCAGTATTCCACTAGCAGTTTCTCAAATACAGTTAAGAAAATAAATATGTTTTTTTTTTTTTTTTTTTACATATTCCCTTTCTTATACATCCAAAAATCATATTTACCCTCTTGTACTAAGTCTCATGTTCAATTTTAACTATCTTGATTATTAGATCTAATCATTGTTTATTATTTATTATTTTATTTAGAGGTTTACTTCCTTCCTAATTTATATATGTAATTTGCATTCTTGTTCCTAGGTGCATGACCTTACATTAACATTTAACTGTGATAAACCTTACAGCTCAATTGCTCTTTAGACAGTTCTCTCCCTAAAATTGTACAACACAGTCCTTTTGTTATGTACTATTTGTCATACACAAATTCTATTTGTGATTTTGTCTTTTCTCCCATATATCAAGTAACTTCAGGCCAGAAACAGATCTCTGTAGATGATGATGATGATCTCCCATTTAAAAACAGATTTTGAGATCAGCTAATCAATTTTTAATCTACTTGATAAGCATTACATTGCTTTTGTATTACACTTAGACAAGCCATGCAACGTCAAACAAGTCACAAAATTGCAATTCTTCAGCACAATTCCTCCTACCTGTTGGAGTCAATAACAATTTTAAAATGTTTAATGCCATTCTAAGTCTGCCCTGGCAGTGTTAATGTTTCAACTTCACAAATATGTAGCAGTCTCCTTTCCTTTTTTTTTTTTTTAATTTTTCAGTCCTGTCACACACATTACAACTTCTCTTACACATTATGCAAGATGCAAATGTGTATTCCAATAATAACAATACAGGCATGGTTTTGTATAAGCAGAATGTACACAGACACTATAATAGCGAGGGTATATATTTAGCCTCTATTCCCATCACCCCGTGAATGTAATGCCAGAGGGAATAATTAAGGGGCAAGACTGGTTGACCTAGACATTGGTTGACCCGACAGGCTTTCAGGCTGAATTCCTGGGTTTGCTAAAGAGACCCTCACAAAGTGTCTCTAAAGCAGCCAGGAAAGACAAGAGGAGGGTTCCCCAGTGGCTCTGTGATGATGCAAGTCTGCCAGAGATGGCTCAGCTATCTGCCATCACAAGGCATTTCCTGTCCCCAGAGAAAGAGGACAGTAAGAAAGTCCCATATGGAGACTGAAAGGGAAGTTATAGGGAACCGAATGTGATGAACTTCACTATCGTTGGTCCTTCAACATGAAAGTGAACTTTCCCCTTTGTAACCAGAACCTGAATCCGTAGACTTTTGCTCTGTGACCTTCTGCTTTCCTCTGTGGCTTTCACATGGCAGGAAAATGTGACCTGAAGGTCTTATTAACCAAACAATAAATCTATCATAAGCAGCAAATTGACAGCCTTCTATTAAATCAATCTAATGTACCACTGACCAGTTGTCAAAATAGTTATTTGTCACAGTGAAGTCCAAAAGAGACGATCCCCATCAATTAAAGTTGGTTTGGTCTCTTGAGCCATCTGTTTCAGAGCACCTCGTGAACTAGTTTGACCATAAGCCTCTGTGTGGAGACACTGTTCATTTCATACAGACTTCTGACTCATTATCAGGCACAAAAAGCTTTGGTTTGCTGATTGATACTGTCCGGATGGACCTGCAAATCCACTACAGAGATGAAAGTCTATATGTCATTTAATTAGTTACTCTTCTCTATCCTTGAGAAATGTAAAACAATAAGTTATTTAGAAAGATATTCATTACTAGACCTCAGCTAAAGATGTTAACTTAGGAGATTGAAGAGTACATAAACTCACTTAGGCACAAATCTCTCTCCCTTCCTCAACAATCATGTGACTTGCTCTGGATGTGGCTAAAATGATACATTTTGATAAACTTCCTGACAATCACTTTTGACAAGGTAAGAAATGCATCTGATTTGTTTTGGTCATGAGTTAACCCCAGTCACCATGTCCCCCCCAATACACGCACAATACATCTGCACATGCATTTTCCCGAGCACACAATACCCCCTCACGATGTTACCTTTTCCTGTGGTCCCTAGTACCTCCACAGCTTGGGTTACTACCACACTGGATGTAGGACATGGTGGAGTAGAACAGTAAGTTCTAGAAAGAAAAGAAGAGTAGAGCCCCCCTCAAAACCATTTACCTTGCAATGAAATTTCAGAGTGTTTCCAAGATTTCCACAGCAGATAATCTCCAAGTGACACACAAAACACTAGCAAATCTTCAGATAAATTAGTACAGGATCTTCTTTTCCATATTCACCACATTTTCATGACTCATCTTACTATATCCTATGTGTTTAGGGCTTTTTTCCCAGTTCAAAGGTATGAGGTTTATTAAATACAGTCCAGCTTCCTTCAGAGAATTTATTGTATCTCAAAGGTAGAGTTTTTTACGACTACTTAGTAACCTTCCTTAAGGAAGCACTGTCTATCAAATCTTGCCCTGAAAAAAAGTTGAATTCCAATGGATATTCATTCAAGATCCCAGCAGAGTCAACAAGACTTCTGCACTGACCATCCGGTTTTCATTCCTCTGCACACTGCAATTATTTCCTTCCAGTAGATTTTTCAAAATCTCTTTTCAAACAGAGAACAAGTTTCAAAAGAAGATGTTAACATTAGTCTATCTTGAGTGTCTGAGACTGACTGGGAAGAAGTGGTGTACAATTTTGCTGCTGTTAATTTTGTTAATAATCTTGCCCTGAGCCTTGCCTACATGTTTTGTGACTGGTACTGGTCTTTTTTTCTCTTTTCTTTCTTTTTTTTCCCACTGACATGCTCTTGCCAAGGATATCATTATGACATTCTGTAGTAACAGGCATTCTTCTGTTCAAATTTATATCAATTAGTTTGGGACAGTAATTCAATCGGACGGCCCACTGGATTTTGAAAGACTTGCAACGATGTCAAAGTGGCGACCTTTTTCCTCCGCTCTCAGCCAAAAGCCATTTTTTAACAAGGAGCTCTTGAAAAGAAATGCCACTTTGATAATTAGTTATTGATCACGGACAATGCGGCGACGAATACCATCGGATTAGCCAGACGCCAGTGGGTCGCGACACGAGGGTTTCCTTATCGCAATAATCTATGAAAAGAAATATAGAATAAAGGTCATTAAGGCGTCTCTTTTGGGAGCAGAACCCAGATAATTTCATTTCCTTATTAAAAATAAAAACACCAAAGCATCCTGGATGCACTTAGTTTTGTAATGAACTTGTCAAAATATCTGCCAACTAGAAAATATTTAGGAAGACATAGCCTTACACAACTATATTTAGAATTAATAAATCAACCCTACTTTGGCCAGCAGTTTTACTTCACTAAAGTACTGTAAATTGCTTGCCCTAAATTTTCCATTAGAAATAATTTTGGATCCAAGCATTAAAATACCATAGGAATCACAGACTTAAAACAAAATGAACTTTTTTGTCTGATTGCACTTCAACCTCTGTTTGAAATGGCTTCAGATAAGTTAATCAATGGGAAAAAATGGCAAATAACAATTTTGTTGCACTTGAAAGGCCAGGAAAGAAGAAGAAATCCATTAGCCTCTTCCTTGAATATTACTTTACCATACCTTTGTTGGAATTTGCAAGAATGTGGAATTACCTACGTGATATTTTTTGGCTGACTTGAGAGACTAGTAGATAAATACTGAAGCAATAAAACTATTTTTGAGGGATAATGTAGAAGTCCAATTGCAATCGAACTCCTATAACACCACAGGTAGTACCCAAACACCATAGGTAACAGCCATACATGACAGGACTACCTGGAACCTTTCACTGATAAATAGATTAATTACAGATCTTTACTTCACATTCAGTACAGGGTCCTAGTACTTTACAGTACAGAACAGTTATGATTTCAGTGTTCCCATGGCATAGAGGAAAAAACATTATGATGAGAGAGCTAAAACTCCAGAATGACCCATTTACACATCCCATAGATTACCAGGAGCCTGAAAGTCTAATAATGAAACCCAAATTACCTTTTTTTCTCACCAGAATCTCCTCAGAGTAGTTTGCTTATCAACTGAGGGCTAACGACCCTTAAAACACTGTGGACTGGCATTAGTCAACACCCACCAATTTAAATTAGTAATATAGCCGCTATTGAATCATTTCTGTTTACGTCAGCACAGAAAATAATACAGCAGACAGACAGACATGATAAACTCCCCAAACCTAGAAGGTCTTCACATTGGCCTGGACTGATGAGAAAGTGTGGAGTCTCTATTCCATTAATAATAAGCATCTATTCATTCCAGGAAAAAGGAATCCTAAATTATTAGACTGATGAAGCTGTCATGAACACAATATTAATTTCTTCTTACATTCAATATTATTTTGTAAAGTTCATTATTAATTCAGCGTCATGTTATTGTTATCATTAAATTAGTGAATTACTATTAATCTATGACAGATTATCTTTTTGAAGTTTCCAGAGCTGCATTTTTATATCGTAACGTGTAAGAAAACATTCTAAAAATGTATTTAAGTAACATTTAGAACAGTTACTCATTAGCTTCATAAAGGTAATCTGCTCTAACTTCCGTGATCTGAAGGTTACTTCACTTGATTGCTATCACTGCAGGAAGTACAGTCCTCAGGAAGAAACTAAGGTTTCATTAAAGTGGAGGGAACTTTGTGGCACAATGAAGGTCTCGAGGCAGGAAGGTTTTGCAGCGAGTGAATGAGGATTATTTTGCAAAGCGGATGTTTCTTAACCCTTTTCAGGTATTATTTTGTCAGGTGTACTATGACATTTAAGTGTTGACGATTAAGTATTTTGGTTTTTCTGCCTGCCCTGAGAACAGTTATTTCATGGTTTTGATTAAAGCATTAGAAGAATCGTAGTAGCCCTGTCTTGGGCTGCTAACAGAGAAATCTGAAGCATTCCAGTTGATGGCACACAGATGGCTTATGGACTTCCCAATTTTCTTTGGTAAGAGGGAATGACCCGCTATCACCTCCTTAGCTGGCTAGTAGCACCCTTTTTCTGGCTGTACACATCAGCACCTCAGTACCTCCTATTTAGCAACAACAATTTTTGCCTTGATGCTTATGCTTTATATTATACAGAGGCCACAGAGTACAGATTCAGAGGTAGAATCCCTTCTTGGTGGCACAAGGTGATGAGGACAAACCATTACCGCACAGCATAGGGTACCTGTCCAGAGCCTAATTAAATTTATCTGATCTTCTCTGCTTTTCAATAGCTAGACTCAGAATATGTCAGAAAATCTCTCCCTTTCCTGCCATGCACACGTGCTCTGTAGGGACATCCTTTGCAGAAGGATCACAAATGCCAGGGAATTTCAGCGTTTCCCGACTGGTGGCCACAATCTCTGAAAATTTTCTGAATGGGACATTAGTATTAATATAGATATTAAAATAAAGTATGAGATACATCCCTCTAGTTCAGTTTATACCATGTAATCTTGCCTCGGTGCATCACGAAGCAATGGCAGGAATACTGTCCTTTAGACCGGTTGTTTGTGTAGATACCATGGTGATGGGTGTGTGATAAGATACGGCTTATTTTTTACAATGGGGCAATAATTCTTACTTACTTATTTCCCCCAGGGTGTTCTGAGGACTAACAGTTAGTGTTTGCTCAACTTTGTAAAAGGCCATATAAGTGCTAACTATTATTATTATTACCCTATTATGATATTGACTTTACCACACTGAGCTGTAGTACTTTCCTCCACTTAGGTGTAATGTCACCATGAAGTGTTTATATTCCTGTAATGTAAATGTTTCCTTTTGAAGGTGAATTGAATAGCTTATTGTTACATGTGACCCACGGTATAATTTATTTCACAATATAATTTATTTATATGGGCCAGGAGACTCACAGAAATAGATTCTAGGGAGCTTTCCAGTTAAGACTTACTCAAGCCGTACATTCCCTGTTTGTCTTCAGCGGCGCTTGTTGACGTGCGTTTCCGAAATCCCGTTTGTGCCCATCCGCGCGGCCCCCGAGGGGCTCGTGGCACTGCTGTCACCGCGCTGGCACTGCAGCAGAGCTGACTGGAAAGGCCGGACTGCCAGTTTGTACCGAATTCACCCCATTCCGAAGCGTCTCGCCTTGGCCAGAGAGCAAAGAATTAACAACCGCACCGAGGCAAACCTGCAGTCCTCTGCGCTGATTAGCACTTAAAACAAGTGCCAGCGCACGCCCCCAATGAAAAATAAATAAAATAAAACCCACAAAGCCACCTGATCTGTCAAGTTTGTTCTTGGTATCCCCATTCCGAGCTGACAGATATTTACTGTCCTCCCCCCCGGCCCTTGCATCTGGATGGATGGGGACAGCCTTCCCAGCCCTTGGAAGACGTGCGTCCGCTCGTGGCGAGGTGGAAGCAGGGAATGAACAATAGACGGCTGTCAGCCTCGACAGCAGGGCACGGATGTACGAGCGCGGAGCTGACAGCGAGGGCCTCAGAGGGTAAACTGCTTTGCTGGAACTAATTAAACAGATGAAATTATTACATGAATATGCAGATGTTGTTTACATTTTACCATATGGTATTATTTCAGGTAATAACTCGCAGGAGGATCCCTTCCTCTCATCAAGAGGAAATGAGTTGAAAAGGAGGCTCCGCGTGTCACCTTTCAGTTGCCAGGCAGACATTGATATGGCAGCTCCTCGCCGCCGCACGGGAAGCTCTTCTCCTCGGAGCTGGGCTGCGCCGCCGAGGATTTGCGTCCTTCCCACTGCGGGAGGACGCAATTAGTTTTTATTAAGATTAAATGTTAAGGTTGCTTTTTTTCTTCTTCTACTAGACACAGCAGACATGCACTTTTCCAAGTGCTGATTTCCATGCTGCCAATCCATGGTCCACAGGTAAGAATTGACAAGTTCTGTCCAAATACGCAGAGCCTGGCATTTCTGGGAAGCCCGACGTGCCGCTCTCTTGGTTAATATTTACTGCTTTGCTACCCTGAAATGTTGACAACAGAGGTATTCCCTCTCAATAAGCTTCCATTCATCATACTCAAGATGCTGCTCACTAGAATAATAGGAGCGCAGGATTACCATATCCAACAGTGTAAAAAATTATTGATAATATGCATTTAGGGAAGGTAGTCAGCTAGAATCTGACACTGCAAAATTACTGTACAACCCAGGCAAAGACACGTGCCGAGACCAAACAACACTGCAAACATATCTAAAAAGTGTTATCTATAAAAGTGCATTAGGCACGGATCACAGCCAATACAATGCTGGTACAACCTGTTATGGGAGCTACTTATTACCGGATAAATCCAATAAGGATAAAAGCAGAAGGAGCCACACTTATGTTGTATGTCTCCTGTCTCTGATGAAGAACTGCCACAAATCTTGAATTAATAAATACAGATGCAATTGCCAAACAAGACCCACATCCCTACCAATGTACAGGTATTACTGCAGCAATGTCTACTTCTTAAAGATGAACATGCAACTGTTTTGTCATTTTGCTATTACTCAAAAATCCCACCTGAAACAATGTAATACTAATGCAACTGATACCTCTTACAGGCTAATTTAGCATATAATTTCTACAGTAACCATTTTCATATTCTCTCAGGAGTCAACACCATCACCCTTTTGATTAGATGCGCAAAATATATTTTTATTACTCTCTTTATTGCTTCTTCTAAATGTTCCTCGTTGATATGTGGACTGACCATATTGATCTTTCCCTTAAAGACTCAAAGACCAGATACGTTTCTATAGACTCACTCATAGGGGATAATGCAAAGTTACATCACTCCTGCACTGACAGATTGGTTGCACATTGCCACTGAGATGTTCAGCTTCCAAATATCTTTCTTAGCTACATCATTTTAATAGATCACTGAGGTCATCGGTGACCTGTATCATTTAAGGTGCAAAGACATGATGTCAGTGGTGCAAAATGCGGTCTTGATTCAAGCCGTCATATTGTATTTTTGAAATAAGACTTATGTTTCCTCTTTACCACTATTTCCCCTGTAAAAGTCCACCAGAAGAGCCAGTATAACTGCCTCCAGCCATCCTGAGTATATCAGCAAGAAAAAATAACTGGATCTCCTTGACTCAGAGAGAAATAGTTTTATACGGAATCAGTGCTCTAAGTTCAGAAAGGATTTCTTTGACTTTGCCTTCTGACATAAACATTTAACAGTATAACATATATATCAAAACAAACCAGAACAGTTCACTTTATAGACATTCCCTTTGGAGAGAAGGTGAGAAAACAAACATAGAACAGATGTTAGTCATGCTTAATGTACTACTGGAGGGTACACAGACACTGAGGTGACGAATACGGTAAAAGCAATGAAGAGAGTTCTCTTTTTCTGCAACTGCTGTTCTTAACTGGCACAAAAAGCAATGAGAAGTGCAGCATTCCTCTGCTCATCAGCGCACCGTCTAACAACCAAACGCTGAAGATAAACACTTTGGGTTTTCCCCAGGAAACTCGCATCCAGAAATGTTACCGCTAATTACTGACTTATTTCCACCTTTCCCTCCTTGTATTGCTGAAAGGCGGCTTTGATCGCTCAAAGAACATATTCCTTTATGATAAATTAAATTACTGCTACGGTTAGAAAGAGTTTCTACAAATTTCTACAGATTAGCTTGTCAAAGACCTTGCTTTGCCTGTTTTATTCATAATATTATGCTTTATATTGTGAAAAGAAATATTGTGAAAAGAAACTATTAATTTTGCACTAGAAAATACTCATCCAAAGTGCACAGAAAGACATGGGTTTTGTTGGGCACACAGCAAGTCCATTTACCTCTTCCCTCCTTGAAACCTGTCATTGCACAGTCTCATATAACACCAGCTACCTCCTTCCTGCTAACGATCACACCAGGTTGTGGAGCGGCTCTGATCTCTGCTTATGAAGATTGTTGTCTGCCCTCAATGTATATTGTGCTTCCTGGTCCCAGTAGAAACATCCTGGGGGAAAGAAGGCAAAAACACTGAAATAAATTCTTGAACTAGAAAGAAAATTGGAACTAGCATCAGGATCAGAGAAGAACTTGCTGTGAGTGATCAGAGGTTTGGAAGAGAGAACAAATGAACCAAGAAGCGCTACAACGGGAGCTGAGGACGTTGCATTGCTGGCACGATAGCAGGTAGAGAGCATCTGTACACAGATCACTGAGCAGGCACTGCCTAAGGCTGCTACTGCTGAGCAGAAATCAAGATACAGCTGTTGTTAATAAGAGTATAATGGTGCGCAGAGGTATCTCCATGGTTGTCAGAAGCAGCAAATAAGACTCCAAATGAGTCCTGGAGAATAAGGTCCTGCCTTATGCCTTACCATCATTTCTCATTTACTTCCTTCAGACGGGCTCTCTACTACTTCATGGTCATCTATAAGTAATGCACACACACATGTATACATATTCACTTAAATAATACCCTTAAAATTCACCTTTTCCAGTTTTCTGTTTACTACAACACTGAGCCATGACCAGTCATTCATTAGGGCTTTTCCCCCCAACTCAGTAACATATCTAAAATTCTCGTCTTCTACCTGTCATGCAATTCCGTTAGTATTATACATACACACTGTACTGCACTCCACAGTTCACTGAGTATTGTGAATTCCCGTGGACAGGACTATGCCCCTTCATATTTGGAAAATCACCATCACGTCACAGCGTTAATGAAAAATTACAGAGAAGGTAAACTTTCTTTTCATCTGTTCTTATTTTCATCTGTTTGTCATGAAATAACCTCTGTCAGACACTAGTTGTGCAATGTAACTTACTAACACTGCAAGGCATACAATTAGGAGTAGTCTGTTAATTAAGCATATATATGAACTTTCATGCACTGTTGAGCTGAACTGTGACTTGTTACCTTTACTAGAAAGTCCCAGTGAGCAAAGAGCAGCAGAACGTCCATTAATTTTCTTCAGAATGGGATTCTGTTTCAGGGTTTAATACTTCAGCAGTTTGTCACCTGAGATTTAAACTTTTCCCAGTGCATGGGAAATGATGTAAATCAACTCACAGCAAAGAAAGATTTGGGCCTTATGTTTCTTGGATGACTGCCCAAGCTAAGCGGAGAAAACATTTAGAAAACTTTGCATTCAAAATAATGGATATATTAATCCATTATTAATTAATGAATATAAAGGAACTGATATGTATCCCTGACATGGAAAAACTAAGACCCTGTAATGCTTCACTTATCCAAATTTCATGATGATCCAAGTTAAAGAGGAGAAACAAATGCCAGACCTGGAAACCTGAATTTCCAGTGCCCTGTTTCACTTTAGTTCACTTTAGTATTTTGGTTTAGAGAGACATTTGGAGACCTGCATCTGGTATAAACCTAATAAGACTTTAGTATTTTATGACTAAATTACTGATGCATCCATTTGATCTGTTTGCTAAGTTTCAATTTACATTATTTTCGGAATAGTCTAGAGCGAATCATCAACAGCAGACTTTTTCCGAACCAGGGAAGAAGACTAAGTGAGAAGGGAAGAGGGAAATCCTGTGCAACAGTTGTAACCCTGTGATATGCTCCAAGGAGAGCAACTCTGGAGACAGGTACTAAAAGACTCCCAGTCCCATCCCAAGTATAACTGTATGTGGCATTAAAAGGTTCTGCATCTTAGATTTAGTTGTCTAGAAAAAATCATGTGCATATAAATATGTGATCTATTATTTTCTATGCGCTACTGCTTTTTCCAAGATCCTCCTCACATCAGTAGTCTAAATAAGTCTCAGCTCTCCAGACCTGTGAACTAAAAAACTCAGGATTTAATTTTCCCTTCAAGTTACTACAGGTGTTTAGCCTTCCAAGATAACTTTTCAACTAGTGTTAGTTTTTGCATTTATGCATTTACTATTTTTCCATTGTGCAGCCACATAAACAAAAGCTCAACATGACCTATGGGTTTTTGAGCAGTGGAGCATATAAATGGTGCCACATTCTTTAACACTGAATGATAAATTCTCAAATTCTAGCAGTTCTGCTACCTGAAGAACCCAGAAACCTCACTGACCTACTCTGTGCTCAGCACAACGGACTTGGCTTGGATTGTTATTGCTCTGACTACTTTGGGTGGACAATAACTCTTAGTTTTTTTGGGCCTAAAACTGGGATACACACAGGCCTTTGAGGATCCTGTAAAATGACTCCCATCTCTAAAGCACAAAGAAAAATCTTTGTCCTGCTGCAACACAGAAATGTAGAGAGAGATTTCTCTGCATAAGGAACCTGAAGTATAAAATTCTTCAGGCTTCAGACATAAGCAATCCCATTTCACTGAAAATAATTACATATTTATTTTTCTAACCATGTACCACTCTCAGGCTGAATACACCTTTGAAGCTGAGTGCTAATTGCATGTGCATACCGAGAACTTTGGGGACCACTGCATTAAGTCCTTAGTCGCTTCTACTAAAATCATCACCGTAGCACTGTTTTTCACATAAATTTATAAAAGAAAAAATATTTCAAATGGGATGAAAGAAGTGGTGGAGAGCTTATTATCACTGTTAAATTTCTATTAGAGGATAGTCACAAGTACCAAAACAGTACTGCTGGAAGCATTCTACATGGTGATTAATGCAGAGCATTTCAATTGCGTCAGCATTCATCCAATTCTAGATTATATTTTGTCATTTCAGACAAAAGACAACCTGGCAAAAATTAAACTAAGGAACAAGTAATACGATTATGACAATTTATATTTGTAACAGTTGTGAATGGTAGCATCAGTGCTTGCTAATCCTTTGATAAATTCTTATTACCTTTCATTTCCCAAATGTATATATGCCAGTATAAAGTATATTGGAGGCAGATGCTGCAGCAGATGAATGTGCTTGCCAAGTGGTGTTTTATTTTGTTGTGTTTTTTAATCCAGGCACTCTTAATCTCTACTGTTACACACACTAAACAGTTCTGATTTCTGGGATGCTTCATGCCCCACTTGAGAACACTGATAAACACACCTTCCTCCTCCTCGCCTTCATTTCTTCTCCATATTTCGTTTTCTCTCTCTTCATGTTAGGCCTCATCTCACAGCCTTTATTTACTCTGATAAGTAATCTCATTTACTCCTGAGGCACTACTTACGTTGAGTAAACAAAATAGCAGTAAACTTGAATGAACTGCAGAGTAATACTCAAATATGACTCCACTAAAACTTTGGTTTTTTTCCTATTTCAATCTTTAAGCATCACAATGAAAATAATAAAACAGATGAAAAAATGATTTCAGAACAATAAAATTTAAAATTGAGTTTCTTTCCCAATAGTTAAAATTAACAGAAATGCGGCATCTACACTGTTCTTTACAATGCATATAAACAAGAGTTAAAAAACAAAATCAAAACTAAAAATCTTTAATTTGTTACTTGAATGCAAAGAAATCTTAAAATACCAGCAACATTCTATCCTTCTATATATTTTACACAGTTCCCTATCATTTAAAAATCAGAATATTTTTATCTTAAATCAGTAACAAGTTTCTTTGAGGCTTTGGGTTGGCTCTGGTATTTAGCTCTTTTGCTCCTTAAATGCCTGTGGGCTGGAGTAGGTAGTTTAAGCTCTATAATTCATTAAGAATTCATTTTATTGTTATTGTCTTTTGAAAATAAAGAGGAGTTGGCTGGCTGCAGAGCAGATGTAGACAGAAGAGAGCACCAACCTCGGGAGCTGTGATGTAGACCACTTATTTATGAAGTGCTCTTATGTGTGCATGCACGTACAGTATCTTTACAAGAGAATGCACGTATGCACACAATATTGTCATATAAAAAGTCTGGGAAGGTTCGGGAGCTCACAAGCAATATCCTTCTCCTCTCAGCTGCTTTATTACTGGCATTCCCTCCCTCTTGGGCATGCGTTCAGCTGAGACTAGGCCAAATTGGCAGTCGTTTTCCAAGCGCTTGGCAGGCCCGCGATCCCTGGGAGTTTTCAGCTGACATCTCTCTCTCAACCAGTCTATGCAAGGGTCAGTGGGAGCCCTGACTCCCAGGCCCTGGCTTGCTCTGGCTGTGTCATGAGTCAGGACCAATATAAATTAAAACCTTAAAGCTGTACTGTGAAGGCATTCTTTACCCCCTGAGGTATTTTTTTTCCTTGTGACAGATTGCCTTTCCACCAGCTTCCTTTTTTTTATTATTTCTTTTTTCTCCTATTCGTGGATAATACATTCTTCTGAGGTGAGGAATTGGAGCATCTGGCTAAGAAAGAGTTAAACTTCCACCAATCTTTTTAATACTTTTGGTAGATTTGTTGATGCTCAACAAGCAGGAGTGAAATAATAATAATACTAGGGGCTGCTTATCACTTACAAACAATAGTCCAATGACAATGTTCACACTGACGGAAAAAATGGGAGTAGAAATTAATAGTGACAGTCCTGCAGGAAACAAGGGAGAAATTGGATACCAAGTTATAAAATACAGACTAACCCAATAGGCACATGCTGCCGTTATTATATTAATATTGTTAAAAATATCAAAGCACTTTAAAAATGGAATTGTACTGTAGGTAGATGGACAGTATTATATCCACATTCTTTTAAATAGAAATTTTCACTCCTTGTTTGGCTTGGAGGCATGGATGTAATTTGTTGTTCAAAATCCAGTAGCTGAATGCTGTGAAAAATAAGACTTAGGATTAAAGTCTCCCATTTGAAGGACAGAACAGGGTTATACTGAGAGTTTTCTCTGTTATTAACGGAGCTATGCGAGTCACTGAGGGTATGGATTTTGATGGTGTTCAAAAGTGATGTGGTCCATATTTGTTCAGTTGGTCAGGGAAAAGGAAGAGGGTGTTTGTTTGTTTCTTGTTTCTGTGAAGAAGAATATAGGAAGAAAAACTAACCAAAACCATGTAAATAAAGGAGTAAATATGAATTACACAAGTCTTACTTGCTGATAAACCTGTTCCTGTACCCGTACTTACACAGGTATGCTTCCTTCTGAAAAAATCATTGGATTAGTCTCTACAAATGAGGTGTACAATATAAGCCCTAAATCATGAACAAAAGAGCCACAGGGTTGGTACACTTCGAAGCATTGCTGTATCAGGATAGTTACCATGGTCCACAGCAGTATAAGTGCAGTTGAAATCTGAATATTTGGGAATCAGCCAAGCAAAACCTGAGGGAAGGGGGTGCCGTGAGGGTGCAGGGTCCATACCAGCGTCCCCTCTTCCACGCGGTTCCCAGGCAGGACCGTGCTCTGCCGTCACCTCTGCTCTCCTGCTGCCACATTGCCCTCAACCTGCAAGGAGGACAGCGAAAAGCAGGGTCAGGACCAAGGCCAGACTGCAGAGACAGCGAACAACATCCGAGCCACCAGGTCTACTCACTGCACAGCTCTGCTCTGCCACCTTGATTCTCAGTCTGGGTTGACAAACCTGAGCAAAACCTACGGAGCTCTTTGCCAGTATACAAAAACATCTGTTTTCTCACAGGGGCAACAAGCAAGGTTGATTCCCCATCTTCTTTGGAGGAGGTTTTGAAACGCTAGCAATTCCAATCTCCGTAGCAGCCACATTTCCCTCCCACCCAGTTTCCCTTTAGCTCTCCCCGCGACAGACCTTCATCTCCTACAGGACGTTGAGACCCGACTTAATAAGCAATGGGGGTAAAATACCCCTCTCTTTACACGTAGGGTGTCCTGAGGTACATACGAGCCTCGTTCTAAGATGTGATAAAGTAATCTAAAGCCAGGCCCAGCCTGCCAGTTCAGGCCTAAAGGGATTTGATTCAGTGTCAAAACCTTTGGCTCGCGGGGTCATTCTCTCTTCTTGCTTTTACCCATAACAAAGGCAGAGGGTTGGGGGGGAAGGGTTTCCTCTTTTTTTTTCCCCCTTCTCCCCCCTTTTTTTTTTTTTTGTCCTGTGAATTCATCAACTGTTGTTTGTCGAGCAGCGGGCCTTTATTCAGCCTACTGAAACATTTTCATTAGACGGAGGCCTCTGAAGTCGGCTAGCGGCTGGGACCGTGCGAGTGAAAAAAAAAAAAAAAAAAAAAAAATCTTAGGCCTCTCCAGAAGCCGGCTGATTGAAATCAGCACTGTGTCAGGGGCTGTCATATCTCAGAAAAGACATAAAACACACGGAAACATCAATAAGCAACAAGCCTCTGACAGCTCTGAGACATTCCAGCTGACAAGAAGAGAAAAGGGGTAAGGTTAGGGCTCATGGGGGATATTTAAAATGCCTAACAGCCAGTCGAAGTGTTGGCAGGCTTCAGGGAGGCCCAGGGAAGACAAGATAAAGTCTATCGGGTTATCACCTGGCTCGGGACGGATCCCTCGCAGCAAGGCCACGGGGATGAGACAATGCCACAACGGCGCTTTCCATTATTATTATTATTTTATTTATTTTAAAATGCAACAGAGAAACAGACTGCAGTTGCACTGAGGTTACCCAGACGACGTTTGCGCTGGAGAAGATTAAAAAAAAGAAGAAATGTAAAAGAGGGAAGAAAAAAAAGAGAATTCTGAGTTAAAGAATTCTGCTTCCAGCTACCATGTACAAAAATCAAAAAGGATTAACAAGTTTTTTTTTTTCATTTAATTTCCTGTACACCAGACGCTTTTGTTAAGAGATCAGAGATATTGCTATTTATTGAATTTTTAATATGATCGTTATTAAAAGGCAGCACACATGTTTGGTTTTCCTTTTTTTAAAAAAAAAAACATGCATAGGTATAAAAATCAAAGCACGGGAATGAACCGTAGTTGTTTGATTTTGCTCTCTTTGTATTATGTTATGGTGATTCAGATACTTATTTAAATTTTAAAATAATAAAGATCCAGCCCACATATAAACGCCTCTCATCTTCCTTTTAACTCTATTCTGCTAAGTAAGCAATGGGTGCAGAAAAGCACTTTGACCCCTTCTAGAAAGCGTCCTGTCAGATAATGAGTTTCGTCTTGGAATGGGCCATAAGACTGAAAAGTGAGGAATGTAACCAAGTAGAAAGGGTGGGATTTAATTATTTTACCTTTTCAGATGACCAAAAGCTGCAGTTTTAAGGTTCAGAATTTTACCATGCAGGTACAGGCCTTAAATCACCATTATACGTTATAGCTTGCTATGCACAATACACACAAGGTTAGTCTTCAGCATGGACTGTAACCCTAATAAAAGGAGTGAAAAATAATCTGGGTGACCTACCTTGGTTCCGTCTGCCACGAAAGCAGACGGACATTCCTGGATGGACATAGAAAGGTGTCACAGAACTTACTTTAACCAGTCATTTACAAAACTGTCTTCTCCAGTGACAGCCAGTTGTAAAGACAATTCCAGTCTCCTTTAAAGGTTTGGAATTGTAAAAGTACCTGCTGTAACTTGAGTTGGTGGACCTGAAGAGTCAGGGTAGCCATGAGCTCTTGCACAGGCTTTGATTGCTTTTTTCTCTGGAAGATTTTCCCTTTCTGACAAGTCAGGTGGATTTCACAGCACCTTCAATTCCATACATCTTTGTGGTAAACAACACTGAGGCACCTCTTAGAAGCAGCCTTGCTGCAGTTGCTGACTGTCTCATCATCGTTGTGCAGGCAGACCTGAGGGAGAACACAGGGGCAAGCAGAAAGAGACAGAAACTGTCCTGCAGTTGGCTGAGGGAACTCAAAAAATAGCAGATGGACAGACCGCAAACGTGTTTTCCTTTCATCTTTAAGTTGTTCCAGCATAGCAGTGTAAACACAGTTTCAGGGCTTCACCTTCCAAAATGTGAACTGGGAGTAACAGTTTCTTTCCTAGGGCACTTGCTTACAGCAAGGATAAATGAACTGTCAAGTTTGAAATCTCTGGATAGAGTGACGGAGTGGGTCATGCCCATCAGATGGATTTAATATCTAGGGTCCTTTGCTGTGTTTCCTGCCATACAACAAGAAAGCAAGAGCTCACCATTGCCTTAAAAACCTTCTACTCTAGGATATGGCAAGAGGCATTTTCAGGATTACACATAATCAAAGGAAAAGGGGCACAGAGTACAGTAAAATATTTGTATATAGGACATTCCTGCATAACCATCAAGTTTATGAAAAAAAATCAACAAGATGTCAACAATTCCTATCCGCAAAGACAAGGACATGATTTTCCCTCATTAGCTAGAAGGGTATTTCTTGTGACTAGCACAGCATGAAGTTAGGAACACTAGAGCATGCACATCACTCGGGTTCCTTCCATCAGTCTTTTAGAGCAAAACACAATTACCAGAGATGTCCTAAGCCTCAAGGTGAGGATAAGTGAGGTCTCTTGACTGCATGTGTCGACTTGGACACCCTTCGACCCAACAGGCTATTTCTACTTCTGGCCCCAAGAATGCCAGAGAGGATCTGTGTCTTTTCTTTTTAATAGAAAACTGGAGCTGTCCCTAACATCATAATTGTATCAATAATTGTGAGGGGTGGTATATGCATCACAGATGGCCCGTAGGAAACAACAGGCATAGACAGAACGGGCCAGGTGCTATTTGATACAGGTAGAAGTTAGAGCCATTTTCTAGCTTGGCACAGGAGAATCTGCTAAGATTACCAGAGTGTCAAGGTAAACTTCTCTCCTGCATATGACCTGTACTTTTTTCTAAAAGAACACCTGTATCTCAGGTTCTGGCCAAAAACCTGAAGTGATATAAGCTGTTGCCTTTTCTTCTTCCTGCAGACTTTGTGACAAGTTCTTTTCTAAAGCTAAATGGATTTAACAACTGTCCAGTGGAAACTCTCTCTGCTAAAAAATAGAAAAAAAGGGACATTTTTGGTGTTCTAAGAATGAACTTTGTTTCAGGTACAGTACTCAAAACAGGTTTCACTTTTTTCACTGAAAAGAATGCCTTTTTTTCCCCCCTCTTTTGTCCTTCTCTATTCTTCCTCTGAACACATTTTTTAAGGAAAAAAAGAGATCAAATAAAAGTCTTTTTCTCCCTGGGGATTAAAATGGTACAAGGACTCCTTACTTCTTGAAAGTCCACTAGATGAACTTAAACACATGAAGCTTTTGTTCACCTGTGTAAAGACTCAGTTTGTGGCACTTACATTGAAAATCTGCCAAGAACTTTCTAAGACTGAAAATTCATGTTCACTGATAACTTCCTTTTAAGAATATCTTGCCATCGGTACTATTTTTATGACTCAAGACAGCAAACTGATTTCTTCTTAGTCTATGGTTATGAGGATGGGCATTTAAACTCCCTTTACTATGAGATCACCTGTGTTATTTGTGGGGTCATCTGGTCTGCATCCTCTTCTGAACAGTCATACAGAATTGCTCTAGGCCTCATGGCTCCTCTTGCAAACTGCTTGGTTGAGGTCTTTGCAGCTCATTGGAACAGTCTCTTGGTTTTGACTGTGACTTTAGTAGTTCTTGGAGTGTCAGCACTAGCGAGGTGAGCAGGATTTACGATGCCTTAATTACGTGCAACTTCAATGAGTTTAGTGGCAACGGAAGTCCAAGAAAGCACCGTATTTACAGAGTGTTCATGTACTGCAACACTGCAGTGAGAACTGTGAAAATACATTTTATAATATGTGTGCGGGGAATTAATTTCCATGAAAGCGGAGTGTAGTCCCCCTGAATCTCCCCGCGCAATCTGAGAATATGCCATCAAGTACCACTGCTTGAAGAAACCTGTTTAGTTAGTGCCAAAAAATAATAATAAAAAAACCCACTCATCAAGCAGTGTGACTGTCACAATTTGAGAGTTGTGCTCACTGTCCTCCAGACTTTGATTTAAGAGCTTTATGAAACTATGTAATTTTGGTGTAGTCTTTTTATTCCCATGGTAATTTATGTCTGTGGGTAAGCATTTCATTTTATCAGAGCCATGGTGCCAGAGTTATTTTCTGAAGCTCTTGAGTTTCCCTTTGATGCCATTGAAATTAAAACCAGAGCTGCAGATAGTCCCCATGCTGCTTGTCACAAAGTCAGAGGTTAGAATGCATTTGCTGCTATTTATTGTGGCTCATCCACTGCACTAGTTACTGTTGCTCTTCTCATCACACACACAAAAATATTAATAATGGACAACTCAGAAGTGGTATAGAACTGACTTAGTCATAGCAGCTTTATAAAAAACACATTACAAACTATCAACAAATCTCTACATAATGCAGTGATTTTATTTGCCTTGGGGAAGTTTTAATTAAAAAGATGAATTTAAACTTTAAATATTTTATTACTTAGGCAAGTTATTTGCATCTTTAGTAACTAGAGAAAAGACTAGAAGGTGTCTCTGCACTTGCTATAAGTAGTGTAAAAAGTACATTTTCCTTGATCAAGGGTATAATATTTTTCCAAAATCATAATTCAGTATCTATGCATAAACATAGCGAGATATCTTGCTTACACTGAATGAAAATTTTTAGATTATACTCAGTTATAACTTTTCTTCTATTAAAAGCAAAAATTTAACCAAAAACTATGTGTGTGTTTATATATATATATAAAATGCTGTTTAAGAATACAATACAATAAAAATGCAAGAGGTTTTGTCCCCTGTGGTCTCTCTGAAATTCTAAGTGGTCTGACACATATTCTAAGTGCAGAAATAGGGTTATTTCAACCATATTTCAAATTATTCAGTATTTCGCACTAGTGAGTAAATGCAACACTATCATGCTTTGAGGTATCCCCCTGTTTTTGATGATCGAACATCTACGAGTCTGCATTTAAAGTTCACACAGCAGAATACTTGTCCACTTGGCATGTACTTAGCCCAATCTAGCTCCAAAATGGGCATGAGGGAGTGACAGCATTTCCCTAGGTCTCACCAGGAAAACATGACCCATTCATACACAGCAGAAAAAGTCACATAAAGACAAATTCCACAAAGATTCAATTACAACAAAACCCACTCAGTGAATGTCCCCAGCAAATGCTGACTCTCAGGCAAGATTCAATATGTACCTTTATGTCTGCAGACACCTGTTTTCCATTTCCATTGGATAATTCCCATGCCTTAACATTTCTTGGAGAATTTGGCCAAAGACAGACCTGTCATATTCAACAGGATGTCTCTGGTACTCTGGGTCCTCTGTCCGAGAGCTTCACTTGGTGTCATCACATTATGCCTGGGGACTGGTACAATTTCTGCACCAGTTGCACAGCACAGACTTACAGACCACAAAGGGTCCACAGACCACGTCTGGGAAACTCTCTAACAGGACATAGCTATAAATGATTGTCAAAACAGGAAATAAAATGTGAAGATGGAGATAAGTCAGAATTTACAGAAGAAGAGAGCTATATTTTTAATTTTTATCTCAGATGCCTGCAGCATCGAGCCCCACTCTCCTACCTCCCAAAGCTCAGGCACAGCAGAACAGTTTAAATAATAAATTGCAAAGAAAAAAATAAAGAATGCACATCAGAAAATTAATTTGAAAATTAAGAGCAAATGTACACTTTAAAATAATATATAATTAGCCCTTTTTAATTACCACTGCACTACCATTTACAAAAAGGTGATGGAAGTTCAATAAAATGCGATGGTTTTATTCAACACTAGTCAAATTAATTTACATACTCAAATTCTTCTCTCTTTAATAATTCCATGATACAGTAGTGGGTTTTTTATTCCAAATTTCAGAACATATCTAAGATTGTAATAGTTATCGCAGACTGCAAGTACTGATGCAAATTCCTTATATATTCTGGAATAGAATATTATTAGAAGAAGAAAAGTGATTTGATTACTTGCCATGAGTCCGATTATGCATCCTACAATCCATTTAGAAGAGAGAAGTGCTCTTTCCTTTTAAGAAAGAAAAGAGAAAAAGGAAGGGCCATAAGACCACTAAACTAGAAATCCCATTTCTCTAGCAAGAATGTGCTATCTGCAGCAAATCTGCTTCCAGCGTAGCCTTTTGTTGCTCTTAATTATCTAAAACATCCAAGCCAAAAGCTTCCGTCTTCTCTCCATCACTGCAGAAACATGAATATTTTCAATACCTCATATACTTTAACTCCACTAATATGCAATATCAGACCTGTCTGTTCCATTCGAGAATACTCGATCGCATCCTTTGATGCTACCACGGACGCTATTACCTATTCTGTGCTCTGTTGTCTTTACACCTAATCTTGGCTGAGGTTTCAATAGCAGCGCCTTGTAATCAATCTCCCTTGCTGAAGGAAGCTGCACCTACAAGCATCCAAGTGAATGACTCTTGATACCCGTCATGAACCCAGGTGTGTTGCACTGCAACATAAAGAGCTGCTTCCAAGCCCAGCAATTTACCTGTAATCAGTATTAATAAAAAATTCACTTGAGCTCCATTGCCTCGATGTAGGTATATATATTTACCATACATCAATCTATCTATAATAATACAATATTAAAGCATACCGCCTGGCTGATGAACAAATGTTACATTTAAAAGAATTCAAATAATATTTTTTCTTTTTTTTTTTCCTAGGGTGTTGAATCTTCGGAGCTTCTAAGTAAAGATTCTGGGGAAATAAAAAGTCAATGCTCTGAACTGCTACCTTTCAATTCCTCATTAGGCCTGACTACTGTATTGACGGGAACAGATGTTAGAAGACTAACCCGACTGCAACACAAATCATGTTTTTCCTGCAAACTCCCAAATTTCACAAATTTCTGATGTATATTAATAACTCCTATTTTGGTGATGACTCATGTATAACGATGATTCAAAAACAGCTAAAACAGAAAGTAGCTTTAAAAGCTTTGTATTGTTTTTTAATTTGCAGTTAGTATCTGAACTGTTTCTGACCTATGATATTTTTATGGAGTGAGATTGATACCTGTAACAATCTGCATATTCCCAAGGATAGATCATGATGAATTTTTTCACTTGGAAGAAATCCCATAAGGCTAATTTTGCCTATGTTCTTTCCAATAGCACGTGCCCAACCTAGCAATACCATACCATTATACTAATGCAGTTCCATTGTACTGCCAATTTTCCCACAAACACTAATATTTAACTTTTCCCAGGTTTTTATAAAGACTTAATTTAATATGGCCACATGCACAACGTGTATGGCTACCACCTGATAACAAAACTAGTAGCATTCATTACAGATTGCTATAAATCTCTCCACTGAAATAGCAATAATATTGCCTTCCAGCAGCCACAATAAATGTAACGCTTAATCTCTCTGTGATATTGTATAACTCCAGCCTGCAGATCAACTTCCACTGTAGGTGGTACTATAGAGGATAAATCCACAGTGATCCTATATGTGTCCCTCTTTTCCAGCACATGGAAGTTAGCGAGTTTGAAAGTCTAATTTTTTCTTCTTTCCAGAGAGAAGCTAGGATTTAAATGGGTTAAGAAAGGAAGGAGCACAAAATGTTTTAAGTGGTACAATACCGCTTTTAGTAGGAACCCTTTGCATTTTTTAGATTTTTTTTTCTCTAAGGTACATATTTGATCTATATCCCTTGAAACTTCACCTTATCCTGATCTTTGTGGTTCTTTATAGCTCACTCTTTGCTTTACCCTTCTCCAACACAGTGAATGAGACGGCTACCTCAATGCGTTTGGGAGGGAATTCACTATTTTTTAAGCGTGTGTCTGCAGTCGCTGGCTTTGACCAAGAAAATAACAAAGACACAACAATCTTTTTTTCATCTCCCCCTGCATCCTTTTTTTTTTTTTTTTTTTTTCTCCCTCTCATTTTTGAAGTGTTCAGTGCCAACTTTCAGATCACAGATTTCTGGGCAGCTTCAGAAAAACATTCAATACTTTTGGAAACAACCACAGAAGATTTCTCCGTTCTTTTTTAAACATTTGCCTGTTAATGCCAAGGTTCTTATTTCCCAGTATCAGACACCTAAGTAAAACCAGCTCCACAAGCAGAGAAAATCAGCCAGACTCAAGCCGGTACCAAGAGGGTCCAGCCCACGTGGAGATGCTCCGAGGGTCTCCAAATCCCTACCCAGTGCTGCCCAACACTCCACGTCAGGCTGTAATCCTGCCCTGCTGCCGCCTGCAGCCGACAGCAAAGCTCCCTACCTTCTGCTTTGCTATTGCCATAGGTATGTAGCACAGGGCTGGATATGACCTAAATTTGATTTATTCATTTTTCCAATGCTTTACAGCGTACTTAAGCCCTAGGTCAGCAAAGCACTTAATCACATGCTTAACCTTAAGCACATGCTTAAGTGCTTAATCAGGGCCTCGTTGCTATATAAAGCACAAAGCTACAACTCTATCCGATGCAACTAAGTTGAAAAATTGAGACCCTCGTTCTCATTTGCTTACCTTGATGTACATACAGAAGTCAAATTATTCAAATTACGTGTTTAAATGCATCCTGAATTGAGGCCAAGTATAGGAGTTTACAATCCAATCTGGAAAAATCTGAATATTGGGGTCCCTGTAGGATTAGTGGCTATTAAGGGAATTACACTTCAGGATGCAGAAATTGATATTATTTGCCAATGTAATTGTTGCCTCATATTAATATTTCCTTAATTATAGTTATGGATCTCATAAGAAAAAAGTATTCTCTTTAAAAGTAAACTCCAAATGAACCATTCACACGTAATACAAAAACACGATTTACAGAGTGCATGTGGGTGCATCTAGCTAAGTACACATGCAGTTTCAAGATAACTGTTTTAAAACGTGTGCTGCATCCTTATCTAATGTGTTCAGTAGGTGCAATTATTCGCAGAATTTGTTCTATAGTTCTGCAGGAAATTTTCCTTTTGCTGGAATGGTTCAGATTTGCCTCCGCTGTGATTTTCTTCTAACTAAACATTCTCAGAATCATTTTTTGATACTTCCTAGAATTACCAGCACCTTGATTGCAATATCCTGTTGGATGGATACCATGAAAGCTGCTAGCTTAGGCAACTGTCTAACATAAAGCAGTTGATTTGGGGGATGAGGGGAAAACTTTAATCACAATTTTATGTGAACTGGGAATGCATATCGTCATATTTTCCTTTTAACATTACCTTCGTCACTTATGGCATTTAGCAGGAATATTATACACTCTATACATTATGTATTAGTATTATCTGGGAATAGTTGTGTTCCAAAAGTTCTGGTTAGGACTGGTAAGCAAGTCTTATATTTATGTAATAACTGTAAGTATATCTAGCAAAAGCTTTAGCCACAATAACACACTGTTAGTAATGTAATTAAGTCTCAGCTTCTGACAAACTCATCAGTTCAGCAGGAATATGATGAATCAGTTATATTTCCCTCTACTCTGTTAGCAAAGAAGTGTATTCTCAGCCTTTTCTACAAAGCCTGCAATATCATTTCTCTATGCTATTTCTCTGTGGCATAACCCTAGAGCTCTGCTTCCCTTCAGTGTGAGGAAATAAGACAGCAGTGGCCTAAATTCAGTCATCCACACTGGAAATGTGGTCCTCTCCTGACCTTCTCCCATCAGCTTTATTGGTTGTTCCAGGCCACAGCAGCCTCTTGTAAGTTTTGGTGAAATTAATTCCATTGCAACAGCATAATGATTTTGCCAGCACATAGCCCAGCACTGTACTTCTCCTGGACTTGTTGCTATACCAACTGAGTGGGGTTTCCCAGGAAAGACCAAAAATTTTACCAGTTCTTGAATCATTTACTCTTAGCAGCTTCCAGCTTCCTAAGACAAGCAGTTTATTATTTGGACACGGTAGAAAAAACATATTCAAATGGAGCAGAAACATCCAGGATGACCCAGGAGCGCTATTCCCGACACATACAGCTGCTGGGATGCACCAAGGGAAGAGGACGCTGCCAAGAGATGGCCACAGGGTCCCTCTTTGGAGATTTTTAGCTCAGAGTCAGACCCTCTGGCTTCTGCTAAGGGATGAAGCTGGAGGGTTTTTATTGTCCATCCTGACATTTTTGATACACATTCATTATTTCTATTTGGAAAACAACCTTGGAGCTAATTCCAGTCAAACTCACTTTAGTTTCTTCCTTATGCTGCCATCAAGTTACTTTTATTTTCTAATAACATAAATAAAACCGTACTCTACACCGGGTCCTACAAAATCCATGTTTTCTCTTGCGGGATCAGTGCACGGTTATCCCCATCCATTACCTTCCCTGCACAGCACGAGCAGGTTCTCAGTTAGGAGATGAACCCCAACCACTTATTAGTTCATGGCTGGGAGCCATGAGCTCCACATTATACGAAACCTCTGATTCATCACGGCCTCACTCCCTCCTCACACCTTTCAACTTGGGCATCTGAAGTAAATACAAAGTAAAGCAGTGGGAAATCAGAACCAAAGTTTCCACAGTGAGTTTTACTGCGCTTTACTGCCTTCTTTTCTTTCTTTCAAATCCTAAAAAAGACCTATTTTCTTGTGTTTTTTTTTTTTTCTTCAAAGATAATAGTACCGACTTCAACAGTGTCTCTGCCAAAAAGGAAAACTCCTTGAACCTTGACTTTCTGTCCTACTATACATAATGAGACAACTACTTAAACTGCATTTAAAAAGTGCTGAGTAGATGAACTCGGTGCCTAATGATGTTACTCAGATTGTCGGCAGCTGATTGACACTAAAAGTAATAAATTAGAACAGAAAATGATTTTACAAGATCCCCGGGATGACAGACAGCCTAAGTGTAATATCCTCCATTACAGTTGTCACTAGATTTTATACAGTTCAGATCTGAACAGCCTCGGCAGGAAAGTGGAACAATTTCATGAGATAGATCTTCAGATGATGGAGAGTAGCATAAATCCTCTGAAGTTAAAGACACTATCCTGATTTATGCAGACAGGAATCTGCCTGTATATTTTTATACATACTTTGACTCAAGTATTGGGGAATTATATCATTTTTTTTTTTTCCCCCCATGCAAATCTGGGCAGAGGGAAACAGAAACCCTAAAAGTGAAAAACACTGAAGGGCTGATGTCTTGGCTGGGTTTGTATCTGCCTCCCCCCGCCGTTCTTTCTAACGGACAGAGAATGGTATTTAGAGCATGACATCACTAATTTCCTTGGCTGCCTTCATTCCAGGGAATCCCACTGTAAATCCGCAGCTCTGTGGAAGCACCTTTCGAGTCATTAGCATTCACTGTTAGATTCCTTTGTAACATGTAAGGATGTGCAAAAGCAAGACAAAAGGCAAGCAGTGGAGACTCCACCGAGCCCTTATTCCATTACTGCTTGGGGTTCATGAAAAGAAAGGATAAAAATGTATATTTGAACCTCGGCTAGCTGCAAAGGGCTGGTTATTGTTTTTGTAAACTTCCATTCATAAAACTTTTCTTTAGAAGAACACACACATGCCAGGATATACAGTCTGTCCGTGTACAGTTTATTCTGAGCTCAAGCATTGCTGGTGATGATTTTAATTCCGATTCATTCAATGAGCTCCTCTAATGCAATGATTTTCTCCATGGAGGACTTTAACCGCAGTGGGCATTTGCAGCTGATTTTTTTTTTTTTTTTTTGTATAAATAATTTATAAAGCCACCGCAGCCTTGCACACTTGCACCAAGAGAAAGGCAAAGGGGTGTCTGTGTGCGTGTGTGTGCTTGCACGCGCAGAGCTGCATCTTAAACCCTATTTACAAATTTACCTTGGCAGGCCCTCGTGCTGCCAATGGGAAGCCATGTTGCATATTTAATTTGCTCTTTTGTTACGACGGGGCTGAGGTTAGTTAATTTCAATTTTCGATTTCAAAAGCTATCAAATATGGCTCAGATGAGAAATCAATTTTTCTCAGCTGCCTCTGTTTTTGTGATGGGCAGGTCCCCCATTGGCAGCCGGGCCGCCACGTGACGCAGCGAGAGATTAGTTCACTAGACCCCGTGTTTCAGCCACCTCAATTACTGGCTGCCTCTTGTAATTTAGCCTTATAACACCTAATTTCAAGATAGAACTCATATTTAATTCATGAAAGCTTCCACAAGAGTAATTGTGAAATAAATTGCCATAGAAAATATCCATTTGTGACTCGTTTTAATTTCGTATGCTACTAGCATGCTATTTGTTCTACTTGTTTAACACTTTAGCACAAACATATTTTATATTGAACTTTATAGACCGCTAATAGGTTATTATTTTACACTGTTTCCCCTCCAGAGATGCACCACCGCGTGCCCCTCTCCTCCTTGCGACTCCGGATCCAGCAACAGTGAAATAGGTTTGCTAAGACCCAAACTTATAATCTCCTAATTATTGACAGGATCACGATGCCCTGTTCATAACTTTAAAAGTAGCAGATAAGATCACAAGTGATGGCTTCTAAATGGTAGTTAGATGACAAGGATCATTTAAAGGGCCAAGGAATAAATACAGTTTAATTTCGGGAATGTTTTAAACAAACCCCTTCATTACACATATTGATGTTTCCTGATAACAGTGGTATATGTATTTTTAATTCTTTAACCAAAATAAATGTTCCCACTGTATACACACCATTTTGTCCTTTTCCTCCCTGTTTCTATGACAACAAGGTGGGTGAGGCCTCCTCAACTGCCAAACTCAGCTGTCATCCCTTCACCCTAAAAGCCTTATAATTGCTTTTATTTGCATACGACAATTAGGCAGGATGGCTCACAGCAAGAAAACCAACCTTTCTCTCCCCCAGTGCACACAACGCCAGCCTGTAATTTATAAAAGATACACGCCATGTGGTGGAGCACTAAAATAGAGTGATGAGTCCTTTCATCTGATTGTAAGCTATTAACAAAAGAAAACATCCCCTTTCAGGCTGTAAAAAATGCCTATCTGGTGTGAACCTGAAAAAAAAAATAGGGGAAGGGGAAAAAAAAGTTTTGCCTCCTCCGTGCAAACCCTTCACATTCATTATCGCCCTGAGCTCAGCAAAAGAGTTGGGAAGAAAGAGTTGCATTTTGGTGCTTTTTGGAGGACGGAGCGCCAGGAAAAACGACGACAGGCTAAAACGGGAGCTGGATTTTAGTTCTCGCATTAGGTCACGCGCAGAGATGCCAAGATGAGAGGATGGTTTCTAGGGAACTTGTTGGAATTGCTGCACGGAAAGCACGAAATGGGTCAGCGTGCCAGCCCAGCACTGTTGCACAGGAGTTCAGTGTTTTAAAAATGGAAAAAAAAAGTTTTTCAGGAAAATATTCCTGTCCAGCAAAACACTTAAGTCCATGCTTAGAGTTAAGCACAACTGCTTATGTGTAAAGATGGTGTGGGGCCTAAACGCCTGCGCAGATTGTATTGATATGCGAGTCCAGATAAGTGTTTGTGATCTACCTTTAATAACACAACGCTATTGTTAGCTTTTGCAATTATAAAAGTATCTCTCATCTACAGAGACCAACTGAGCAGCTCCCCTATAAGCACCTCTCCTTCATACTGCTCTCTTCTGGAAGCTCTTTGCATAATATTTGTAATACCTGAGCTAACTGGGTATCTTCAACCATAGAAAATCCCACAGAAGAACCCAATTTCCTTTGGTAGAATTTACACCACAGCCAGGTACAACCTGATTTGTAAAAATATAGCGTCTTAAGAATTAGGAAAATAAATTGGATTTAGGAGAAAATATGGGATTTGAGACTAGGAAAACAAGAAAACAGTAACTACACAAAAAAAGCAAAACTTTAGCTTTCTGCTATAGAGCCAGCTTGATCTAACAGTAAACCAGCTAATACAGTATTACATGTTTTTAAGCCTCTTGGACTTGCCTTCCTCAGAAGGGGATCCCTGTTGGAACTGGGAAGACTAAACTACGGAATAAACCAGGCAGAACAGATCTAGTCCAGCTTGAACGCTGGGACTCGGTGAAGGGAAACTTGGCATTGGGAAGACGTCTTGCAGGACCTTCACCTTCAACTGTCCATCTTGCTCCAAACTCCACCCTAGTGTAGGAGATTTTCCCAAATGTGCAGAATTTCCAGCAGCAGTTCCCAGCTTATATAGGCACAAGGAGCTAGAAAAACAGGCAATTGGCAACAAATTGCTCCATATGAAGCTGCACACAGCAGTTTTGGTAGCGTTCTAGGAGCTTTCCAACTCCAATGGGAGAGTGAACTTTTTGCTCTGCCCTCTAAAGTCCATGGAACCTAAAACCACTCAGACTTCCTTAAAGGTGCAGCTAGGACAAGAGACAAAGTTTTGGCTTTTCATTTGTAGTGTTCACTCTCCCTTTTGGACTGCATGCATTTCTTGGGAGAAAAGCAAACCATGAACAATTAGGAGAAGTTTACACCATGAAGCTTCCTGAGGGTGGTCCTATCACGCCCTCTGACCATCTACATGGATTTTATGTCACTATTGGCTGTAGTACTCAATAGAAACACTTACAGTACAACCGCAGTAAAGCAGCACTGTTCATCACATTCACATAAGAATTAAAGCTTAATACGCACCTCTCCCAGAGCTGGAATCCCCTTTCCTCCTACAGTATAAAGCCTGGAGCTCTGCTGAAGTTACTGCAGTTTCCCATCAATTTGAATTAGAGTAGAACTTCTTCCAAAGTGCAAGCAATACATAAAATATGATTTATAGGCATATCTAATCGTGCAAAAAGTGAAGAGTTTTCCAAGTTTCTCTATCTAGGTTACAGCAAAATGCTAGAGTGTTGCACAAACCCGCACCATTCTCCTTCTACACATTTCCATATATAGGACAGCAAAAAGATTTGAAAGTCAGAAACAGAGTTGTGCTATGGAAGAGTATCCCCCTTTTGTGACATTTAATTGCTAACATGGTCACCCAATAAATTGTAGGAATAAAGAAGGATAAACATACCAGGAGGATCTATATTTTCAGGCTTAGTTTTTGATGTTCACCTTAAAAATAATCCTAACTTTATTTCCCTGGCCCTCTATTTGAGACAACTAATAAAGACAAATAAAAGCAAAGTGAACTGTCTGGATTTTATACTCACACTAAGGAATATATTAATATGTACATTTATTCATGCACGATAAATTGCAATGAGAAAAAAAGGCAAGTAATTGATAAAAACTGTAAATGCCAATACATGATAGCTAGAAAATAAACTTTTAGCAAAAATGCTAACATTACTGCACATATGCAAACAAGCTTTTGTAACTGGACATGAATATGAAATGAGGATGAGTTTTACTTCTACAACAGGAGCAGGCTAAGATGCATCTCCAGTTCTGCTTGCTTCTATGACAGGGAAAGGTTTACAAGGTTTCAGGACTTTTCCTATTGAGATACGCAATAAAAAAAGTTTGAGATACTGTCAAGTATCTACAAAATTGTATTTTGAGCTTTTAAGTTAAGCTATGATCTGAGAAAAACTTAGGCATTTTAACAACCGCATTTATTATGTGGGACGAAAGATCAAATTCAATTCATAAAAAGAAATTTGCTCCTGTTCCCCAAAACTCTAGTGGTTGTAGGGGATGTTAAAAGATCCAACTGATGTGTTAATTTTGGGAGATAGAATTTAGCAAGAGAAGAAAGCTGCTAGGCAATCTTTTCTGCAATCATTATACAATAGTTCACTATAATGCATGTCCTCCTACATTTTCTTTATTTCCAATAAAGACAGCAATGTACACCCAGCATGAACTCTTAAGATTTAAATTAAGCCTTTTGCGTGCTAATATTAGAGAGGCATTAATAATAAATTCCGAAGCAGGCAAGTCTAAGATGATTTCTGACTTGCTTTTGTACCGCAGACACTAGAACTTGAACTGCCGAGTTTGACACTGACACTTTTTAGGGAACAAAGTCTCTCTCTTACTACCTCCTCCACCCCCAATTCAAATCTCATCTGAGAAGTGCTGAAATGAAGCTGTCACTCAGGCCTGCTCAGGGACCTGTCAGCAAAACATTGAGCCTTTTCATTTTGATGGGTCAGCCCGCAATCCCCTTGAAAGAGGAGTCCGTGCCACTGTGGTTTTTCTTTCTGCAGGAATCCTGAATTCTAATGAAACTCCAAATCGCTCAATAAAGGCAGGGGCATGGGGAAGTAATCCAACCCACATCGGAGTGAAATTTGTATTTTATCTTTTTCTTCCCCCAAAAAACATTATTCTAATAGCATCCACAAAGGGTTGTGGTTTTTTTTTTTTTTTTTACTCTCTCCCCCAATCCCTCCCTTTTTTCCTTTTTTTGCAGGGCAGGCGCAAGCAGAATGAGGTGTCTCCTTTGTCTTGATGCTACACTGAGATTAGCTGGCGGCTCTCTGAAAATGAAAGGGCATGGCTCAAATTTTCTTGGGTAAATATCCATCCACCTATTGCAGTCTGCATCTCCACTGCTACAAATATCTCTAATATATGGCTGTGCTGCCAGAAAGAGAAAATTTCACATTAGCATTTCTGCCCCAGAAGAAACAGTCTTTCATTAATACTGTACAAAGCTTTTTAATGACAAAAAGGAAAATATTGGCTGCTCTTCCTCCCTGCTCTCCTCAACTTTTCCTCCTGTATTAGTTACTACTGATAAGTGATACTAGGTTGGAAGGGATGGAATACAGAGAGGGAATAATACTAATTTATACAATAGAAGCTATTTTCTTTAAAGCAGTTATTAACACACATTTTATGTTTGTAAAACATATGAATTCAGTAGTCCTTTTATTCTTGATTCCATTGAAGGCTGTTTATGTAATTGAGCAGATAACCATATTTTGCTAGCTGCTTAAAATTTAGAATCATTAACAAAGATAAAGGCAGCCTGAACAGACACAGAATTTATGACATGGTCAGTGCTATAGCCTAGCACTTTATTTATATTATTTGACTTAAAGAGTCATTCTAATAATTTTATTTATATAGACTTCTCATATGGTGCTGAATAAATTAAAGTGCAACTAAACACAACCAGATTAAAAAGTCAAATAATTTAGCAATAAAAAAAATTGCACAGCCACTTCCTGCTGAACAACATGCAGGAAAGCATTATATGAAAACAGAAAATGTGGCCCATTTGAGCACTTGTTTATGGGATGGAAAATAAAAAATGTGGATGCAAAACTAGCTAGAAACTTTTAATATGAAACACGGTCTAATACAATGATGGAGATGTCAATTAGATGGTGTAACCCTGCTAATGGCAGAGGGGTGAGTATTTGCCCAACTCTCCTCACTGTCTGGTTAACCCGCAGGTAGGGCGAGCAGGAGCGTTTCCGCAGTGCTACCACCACCCACCCACCCTGTAATTACGTTTGTGTTATTCAATCTCGCAGAATCACCATCTTCAGGCTCGCGCCCTCTCTCTGCAAGACACGACCCAAACATCTCATCTTCCTTTGCTCTGTCTGTCCAAAGAGAACCCATTATAACCCCAGGTGTTGAAACACCCAGACATTATTATGTAGTCCATGGCAAACCAGTGCGTATGTGCACGGGTTGGTGCACAGTATCTACAGCGTCCTCCTATTTTCTTCAGCATTGTGATAAAACTTGGATGCCAGAAAAACTCTAGTCTGTAATTTTCCTCGGTGATGACCTTCAGATGTTTTCTTCTCCCCTTGATTGGCACATGTCTCCATGGGAAATCATTATAATAGACCCCCAGCTCTCTATCACCACTGTCAGGAGCTGCTAAAACTATCCCTCATTTACCTTGCTATATGGTGCTATTGCACCGTAGGTAGCACGTATGATCACACTGGGTTCTGACACTGTTATATCCGGACACCTAGAAAGGAGTTAAAACAGGGATAGGCAAAGCTTCCTTCCTTTTGCCAGGGCATTAATAGCACTTTCTCTTTTCTGCATTAAATCTACATCATTCTCTTTCAGTCGCCTGCAAAATCAGTGACGTTGAGGTACTTATGTCTTGGTTTCGACAGATGCATTTTAATTTGAATATATGTCTAATGATGGGTGCAGTAAGCATTCTCATGTGAAGTTTAAGGTTGGCATTCCTGTATGTTTATATAAATCTACCTGCCCCACTGGATATGTGTGTATTTGTAAAGGACAAACACATAATGTGCTTTTAGAAGTCATTAAACACCTGCAAATCTCCTATTCGATTGGTGCTGTGCTTCCTAAAATGCACGTGCCACAGAGATAGCCTTTGGTTTTATCATGGCTATGTTGTCATATATTCTAAAATGAGATCCATGCACTTAACCAGAAAGGTGACAGAATTATTTTACCTTTTTAGTATGTTCAAAGTCTCACAAAGCAAATGTTGGTTCTCATTCATTGTGGAGCACCTGATGATTGCTGATTGCAAAACTTTATAATGGAAGTTTTCCTTTCAGTGCATCACAAGCTGTTTGCACTTGCATAGCAAATAATTGAAGAGTCTACCTTGAGAACTTAACATTGTCTAAAACATTTAGAGGAGAATGGAGAACTGCTTTGGCGTTATTTGTTTGCTAGTGCTCAACCTTCAGCCCTCTAAGAACAGAAGGAAGATGTATGTCTGTCATTTGAGGACTTGATCCAGTACCAAAACAAGCTGAACACATTGCACCTCTCTAAAGATAAACAAATATTCTGGATGAGGTTGAGCTGAAATTAGAGTTATTTTCCTCACAAAATCAATTATTAACCTTATTTTACTCTTCTAAGTCCAGTTTATATCTTAGGTAGCTTCATCAAAACCAAAAGAATTTCCCCTGCTCATAGATTAATGCATGGGGAAATCACGGAGACAACTGCATTGTGGTGATACCTACCTCGTGTCACCAGCAATGCCCAGAATTACTGTTCCTGAGCGAAGCACCTGCCAATGCACTTCCTATCGAGCTATGGGTCTCATCTCACCATGTTCCTTCTCTTGCCCCAGTCCAGCTTTTAATTAAAAGCAGAGAGGTTGTTTAATAGGCATCAATCCTGCCTTACTAAAACAAGTGTCCTAAACTCTGTTATTAGCAATCAGGGAGATCTGTGAGGCATTTTACCCTGGCTCAGGGGAAGCTGGAAGCATCTGCAATCAGAATGTCAGGGTCTGACTTTCTGCTGACACCTGAAGGAAAGGGACATGGAGAGGACGCTGATCCAGACTAATGGAAGACACCAAACAATTTAGAAGTATTACATACTTATGTACTGAAAACCCACTTAGCAGATTTAGCACCTTTACCTTCCTCTTTCTCACTCTCTCGTGTAAATGACAAGATAAACAACTTGATTTCACGAAGCAGTCTATCAATTTACAGAGCAAGGATCTGGTCAAAGACATCCAGACAAAGCACTGGCTGCAGCAGTAAAATGCTACCCAAAATGACTATTTCTGTAACCTGCACCTGATGAACACCATCTCCTCAAACAGAGCTCCATGGAAGAGCAAATTTCCATATACAACTTGAAGGCTCAGATCGCAAGGAACAAAACACGTATTGAAACAGGCTAAGTCCATCTTCAAGATGATTAACACCATTCTAGGTTTATTCTGGCAATATTTCACTCTAGTTCATCCAGTAATAGTCTATTTCCCATAAGAACTTTAATATTTTGGGTTATTTTTTACTGTAAAATTTCAACCTCCCAGTGGCCTCATATTAATTACTTTGGTAGCGTTAAAGTCTTGATTTACACCAGTGGCTACTTTTTGCGGAGATAAACACTGGAACATTTTGATAAAATTAAAACTCTGATTGCCTTGTGAACTGCTAAGATTTAGCAAGAAAGAACAATATTGCCAAAGAGAATTAAAGCTTTTCTTTTTTTAATTACATTCAAATAAGTGGTTGATATCTTTATCTGTAGGTTTTTAACTCTGTTCTGAGTTGCATACTTCTATTTTATTCTTACTTTGGAACCAAAACAAAATCCTGCACGTCCTATACATTAAAAACTCCCAGGATAAACCCAGGAAGCACTCCAGATACATCTACACTAGCACAAGACCTATTCCTCCCGCCTCAATCCCCTTATAATTGGTTATGACGTTCAATATAAGGGATAAATGAGTGCCCCTCTCCTGCTTGCTCACAGTATGCCACAAAACCCTGAAAGGGTTAATTGGCATTTTAAGAAAAGGTAATTGTAAAGCCTATCTGCCAGGGTTAGCCCCAGAATTGGGGGGGTGGCGCACAGGTCTCCCACCCACTGGAGCATCTCACATCTTGAAGAGGCAGCTGAAGACAAAAGCGCTACCACTGCTGTTTCTTGATTTGCACTCGCAGCTCTAGCTGCTAACCCCCAACGCGCTCTTTTGAGTTTGCTATAGCAAGCTAGTACTTACAGCAGAGCGTATGTACTGCGTCCTGACTGTAAAATTATACTGACATTTGTAAGCATAAATATAAATCTGTGTGTGTGTAAATCATACATAATTTACTGCCGGATTTATTGGTTGCAGAGGAGGAACATACTGACTGGAATGTGTTTTTATTTAAAAAAAAAAGATGGAGAGGCTGGCTATACATTTATATTTTTTAAACAAAGCAAACAATTCACTGAGTAAAATATATAACCTGGCATATAAAAAGAAATGTTGCTTCAAGTAAGTGAAAAATCAAGCTGAAGCTAAGCAAGGTCATGGGTGGCCATTTTTTAACTATATCAAACTCTGCTGCTTGTTTATAGATGCTCATAATATTTTTATCTGGTAAAAATATGCATTTCATGTTCACTTTCTCCAATTGCAACTTTTTCCATGATATTCATCTAACATAGTCCACTAAGTGAATATTACGTAAAAAAGCAGCCTATAACGGAACACATAGACACAAAAAAAAAGAAAAAAGAAAGAAAGGAAAAAAAGAAAACACAATTTCTTCTAGTTTTAGGGTTTTATTCAGGCAACATTTTACTAGGCACATGAGTTGATTCCCATATTACCCCTCTGTGGAGCTTTGCTTTAGACATTCAGCTTGCAAGGCACAGAGCCCCTACATTTTTCTATAACATCATTCATCGCGCTATACAAAAAGAGGTGCCTTCACCCCTTTAGCACTGGATTCATCAACCCTCACCCTTTGAGCCTATTGCCACCAAGATTATGCCCACCACCTGCAAACTATAGAAATGCTTTTTGCGAACAGGATAGTAGCAGGTCACCCCATATATTCTCCACTTACATTTAGGACTGAATTCATCACCTTGAATAAAACCACCTCTTTTGATAAAATCAGTGGGACAATTTTTGTAAGCGTCCCATTTTCATGAGAATGACCCCTATTCCACCCTTCTGCTGTCTCCTCTCCCTGCCATACCTCTCCCTGCCCATTCCCTGTAACTCACCTTCCCCTTTCCCCAACTACTCTTTTCCAATCTGAGGGAAACATCACAGCAGGTTTTGAGTAGGATATTTCTTTAAAAATTCTGCATTATAGTGTGTCATCTCCTGGAACACCTTCACAAGCAGACAGCTCATTCCTCCTGCTGATAATTTTACCTACAATTTTAATGCAGTTCTACTTCACTAAAGCAACTCAGCTAACAAAAAGTTATTTTGTCGTGATCATTCCATGGTATCATATGAACATACAGAAAAAAGCACGGACATCCACCAACCTCTGCATTATATAGTAAGAACTGGAAGAGTGTTTTGCCCAGGCTCCTGGAGGGCAGCAGATGTTGACTACATGCAGCTGAGCCAAGAAGCTGCATCTCTGCTTCTCAAACTTGCTGCCTGATGAAGTTTTGAAATCAGTATTGGGAGCAAAACTTCCCTCCCTGGTAAGGAACACTAGAAAACAGAGTCCAATGACTTGCAAACAGCACTATCATTTATTTTGGTCCACGTTAAAGGCTAATCATGGTAATCTAGTCTACAATTAAGCCTGTGGTGCTCTAGGGTTTTTTTTTTTTTTTTTTTTTTTTAAATGTCAATCCAAGCTTTTGAAAGGTCATTTTCAAAATTTGATGTTGAGATATGGCATGTATGATGTATGATTTTCACTGGAATATTGTTAAATGATGAAGGGCAGCTTCTAGGTTGATCCAAGGCATTTTTTTCTTATTTAGTCCATCAAAATAGGCTCCTGTTTGAACTGTAACAGAACAAATATAGCCAGACATGAAGGAGAGAAAGAGAGAGAGAGAGAAGAGAGTCAAAAAGGCCAGTTGCTCCTTACAGAAAATGGAGGTCACTGTGATGGTAGATACCTGGTTTCAATAATTTTCATTATGACACAGTTAGGGACATTCTGATATAAACAATGATTAGAATCTGCCAGTGGTCTGTGGGCTGGATCCAGCTCATTGGAAAAAATCCATCTTGCTCACCCGTATTTTCCTTGCAGGAGGTGGGGAATGGTTGTTCAGCAGCAAGTAAACCTGACCAGCTTAGTGTACTTGCATCATGCTATATCTAAGTCATATTAAAAAAAGCATAAAATAGAGAGTGATTTATGAGATCCTAAAAATCCTAGTGGTTGATCTGAACCTTCTCTGCCCCTGTGTCCTTCAGGGGAAGGAGAGCATGGGTGGGTGAGGGTGGGTTCCCTGCAGAGGTTCCCACTTTGGGGTGAACTCGGTCTTTCATATAAGCTCTGCAGTTAGAGCACTGCCCAGATGAGCGATCACACAGCAGCGAACAAACTTATTACAAGGGCAAGATCATACATTAACAAATGAGTAGGTAATTTACTTTGACAACCACAGCTTATGTTTAATCATTTATGAAATACTGCATAATGGAACAGTAATGAACTAGTACGTCCAGGTGGAACTAAACATCACGGCTGTGCTTGGCTATTAAACTTTAATCTCTGAGATCTGCATGTTGATGTGGATAAGCAGCTTTGGGCAAGATGCAGAAATTGATCTGCATCCCTTTTCTGTTGTCTAATATCATGCTATTTCACACCTCGATGGAGCAAATATGCACGCTGCCACAAGCACTCAGTGTAGCTGGAACTTCATCTGACTGTTGCTGGTCATTGCTGTCTCCTGGAGTGAACATATCTGTGTACTTAGATATCAGATCTAAAGTGCTACACAGTCTTTTTGCTCAGATGAATTAACACTTTCGGTGATCCTGAAAAATGCGGAAGATGATAACATCAGTCTTGTTTCAGTTTGGGTTTGTACTGGGTGCTTACCATCTTCTGTCTTTTGAAATGCAGGAATCCTACCTCCATAACTACAGGGAATAAGGCCAATCAGTGCTTAAAAACTTTGGAAACTGTGTTTTCCAATTCCACTTGCTTTGAAAGCAGCAGCTAAGATAGGAACCACTATTGGACTGCGGGATGTGGTGGAATAAGACAGGAGGAACACTGTGAAGACTGGAACAAACTAAAGAACAGAGAGAAAAACACTGACAGGTTTGAAAGGCTTTGTACATATGTGTGAGGCCGAGTGTTTAAAGATGTGTTTTTCACACTTTCTGAGAGCTCAGAATGAATAACTGCCTACCTTAAAGGAAAGGCTTTCCACAGGTGTAAGGTGATGTGCATGTTTAGGGGGTCAGTATATGTAAGCTTGGTACATGGAACATATGTGGTCTGGCCATTTAAAGACATGGCCCAGAACAAGTAACACCTGCAGTTGGTTCAATTACTCAGTGCAACTCAGGGCTAAGATATTAGAAGTATTAAAAAAAAACCTGGAACGTCTGTTCTATTCCTCTGCAATGTGACTGAGGCTTTTTTTAAACAGAGTCATAGCTAGAAATACCCTAAACACGGCTTTTGTAGCAAGAATATAGATGGTCCTGATCTTACCTGGGCACTGAGTTGCTGGAGAGTAAGGAAAGGACACACCAACCCTGTATTTCAGATTCTTCCAAAGGGGTTGGATCACATATGGTCGTGTTCCCAGATTGCCAAGATAGTCTAAGTTTTTGCGCAACTAATTTATGACCTTCCTAGTCTCTATGAAATTACTTGATATATTTACGGGAAACAGAAGGTCCAGAAGTCCCTCTGCACAGATTGTGAAGCTTTGACCGCAGCAACATATTGTTCTTCATGGTTCTTTGCAGAGCTGCATGTATTCACTCCTGATTTGATAGCCTGGTTGTAAATGAGCCTAGAGCACATTTTGGTGAGTACTGCTGAATCACAACAGCCTGTGTGAAAGGTTTTCATATCACTGGGTAACAAATGACTCTCTCCCCCTACATATTTCAGCATGCGAAGATTCATCCCAGCACACAGGCACAGTGTGCTGAGCTTTCTTAATTGACGAGCTCTCCATGCAAGAAGTCATTTAGGACTCTAACAAATGCTTTACTTTATTTAGGCAAAAGCAGTCTTGTTATCTGTCATTTTGCAGCTGATGTGAAAGCTCTGAATTGAGCCTTGGCATTATCTGCTTGACAATGATTTGATGCAATACTACACTGCGCTGTAAATTAGTGTCAAGAAACAAAATGTTAATGATAGGAGCCCCTCTATGCACTGGTGACTTAAATAGCATGTTTCTTTAAAACTCAACAATGACTCATGCTCTTTTAAATAACCCCCTTCTGTGCTATTTAAATAATGTCATGTAGCTCTAGTGCACATTTCCTTTGAATTTGAGTACTTCAGTGTTTACTTAAATAACTATCCAAACAAGCTTTTGAACTAGTACTGAATAGTCCCCTGAAATACATTATTTTGTACATCAACATTTCTTTTTTTAAGAAATGTTTGAATATTATGTAAAATGGTTATATTCTATTTGGTCATGAGCTACAATGAGTAGAATTAAAGCTGAAAATGGCTTTCTGTTCTCTCTTGGAGATGAAATCATCAGACATAGGCGAACTTCTGAGCAGCTTTTTAAATATGAAGAGGAATTGACTGGAGAGATTCCTTACGACTGATGGGATGGATCACTTTGTTCTTGGATTCCTGTGCCCTTCAGGTAGAAGTGACTGAGCACTGCTAAACTCACCGCTGCCATCACAGTTTAAACAAATGAGGGTCTAGGCATGTGCATTTTAGGAGCCTCTCCTCTGTTCTAGGTTATTAATACTGATGAACACTGTTGATGATGTGAAAGCTTTTCTCCAATTTTTAAATTAAATGCTTTAGCTCTTTCTACTTAGGTAAATATGCCAATATGTCAGCCTGGTGCTATCTTCTTTCCTTCATTTACACATCGAACACTCTGGATGCTCTTCAGGCCTGGACACATTTCCAACACAGGGCATCAATGTTGATGTTAATCTAATATTTTTTACTAATCCTGCATATTGCCTACACATTGAGGCATATACAGAAATGGAAATGGAGTTCTCACCAAAAAGAAAATATATTTTTTTCTTTTAGGATATTTAATAGCAGATTACACTCCTTAGTCTTCAAAACAAAATAAAAGTGTTAGAGAAATATCTATCAAAACAGGGCCTAAATAGATGAGATCCTTCAAATAAATCCTTCCTGAGCCCAAGATCTTCTCATCATCTATAACTTCATCTTGTTCCGGTAAAGGTCACAGGGTGAAAAATAAGATCTCCAGAAAAAGTGAGGCGAAATTCTTCCAAAAGGAAGAATGTTCTGCTATTGAGGACATGTGAAAAATGCTCTGTTAGTCAGCACAGAACTGACAAAGAATTCATCATTTTCAATATCATTCTAACATGCATCTGGAAACTGACTGGAAAAAAAGTATTACTTACCGATCATACCTATGAAATATTTGTAACAAACTAGCCATTTCTGTCCTGATTAAAGTTCTCCAAAAGAGAAGTATAAGTAAAAATGTGGCAAAGACATATTGTCATTTTAGCATGATCTGTACTCTCATCCTGAAGTTATTACTGATTAAATCTTCCCTGAATATAAAATTCAGTTCATAAAAAAATGGAGGTATAAATTCCCTCTTGTACAGTGCAAGCTCCAGTTGATGCTATTGGCATGCCTAGAAATATTTGTGTCATCAGCCCTAAAATCAATGTGTGTTTCAGTGAGGAATCAAATCTCACTACCTTCACTTCCAGTCCAGATATACACATCTGAAGAAGGACAAGACTGTAAATCCCAGTATTTTCATATTGACAGAATTCCTTGTTTTACCAAACAATTAAACAATGCAAAACCATTCCCATAACAATCTGCATCAAACAAAGGGATTATAAAAAGAAACTAAGTCACTGGACTAAGTACACTCATTCAATTGCTATCTCTGAAGCTGGACAATATCTCTACTCCAGAGGTCTCTCCAAAATCCTCCTAATGTAATTTTTCTATCCTGAATATACATGTTGGCTCCATGACCACCAAATTCAAACTCTTCTTGGGAAGAAACAAAGAAGTATCCGGCAAGGGAATTTCTACTCATTGTCAGGAAGGGTATCAAGAATGGGGCCTGAGAACCTTTGGTTTTGATGGAGTTGGGAGGATGAAGATAACAAAAGGTATCAGAGAAAGCTAAAGAAGAGAAGATAGGAAGCACACAAAGAAAGAAGGTAGGAAGAGCTAATACAGAAAAGGAAAATCAAGGGAATAGGACAGAAAAGAGTCAGATGAAACAAATCCTTGGAGGCCTGAGAGTGACTGCTCATGATGCTACTTGTGTTGACCAATCCACCTTACAGCATTAGCAGCAACCCTATTACCTTACTGCCGTGACTAGAGGCAATCATGGTGGCCATGAAATAGAAAGAGATTTCAAATGAGTACATTAAGGACAAGGTAATTAGTCACATTTCTTGCTCTTTTTTTTTTCTTTCTTCCTTTCTCCTAAGATCTTGTTTTCCTCCCTACAAGTGATGACACACCTGGTGCTTCCAGCCCTGTTTGCTCATCGCTCTATTTTGTGTTTTTGCATGACCATTTAACTAAACCAGCCATCATCTGAAAGTGCTACAGAGCAGACTAGCTCATCTCCCAGTGCAGAATGAAGGAAATTATTACACTTCCCTTTGTCCTTTGACTATTAATAATATTATTTAAGTCTCAGAAGATCACACACTTGCTTCCCCACACTCACATATCAGCAAACTTTACCTAAGAGTTTCACCAGATGATCCCCTTCTTTTCCACAGGTTCACCAGGCTGCTGGAGCGGCTTGCAGCCGAAGATGACTTTCCATCCCCTACGTGCATGCGGACTACAGTGGACGTGGTGAATGCGCTCCGTACATTCCTCTCTGGCTTAGCAAGGATGATATAAACCTTGGGCACAAACATACAGCCAAGGGCCACCGTGGCGCTCAGGCTCACTGAGAAGCACATGGTGATTATCTTGTAGTTGCTTCCGAAATATATTGGCACAAAAGCTAGCCAAATGATGCAGGTGGTATACATTGTAAAGGCAATATACTTTGCTTCATTGAAATTAGCTGGGACATTTCTTGTCTTAAATGCATAAAAGGTGCAACTCAAAATTAATAATCCATTATATCCAAGGGGAGTTACAACACCTAGGTTGGTGGTGTTACAAATCAAGTAGACCTCTCGGATGCTTGGGTAATCATGCATTATATCTGGTGGCTCCATAATAAAGAGAGCAACAATTATGCCTAGTTGGATACATATCAAGATAAATGCAATAACCAGTTGGGCACAGGCACTCATGAACCTGGGTTTCTTTGTACAAATTTTCTTCTTGCTGCCAGCCAGGATTCTTGCAATGCGGTTGGTTTTAGTTACTAGAGCAGAGTAACTCATAGCTGGGGAGAGACCAATGCCGATTCGTTGAAGATAACAGTAAATCTGTTGAGGTTTTGCGATGAGACAGAAAGTGCACAAGTAACCCAAGCAGATACCAGCTAATATGATGTAGCAGAGTTCTCGGCTGGATGATTTTACCACCGGAGTATCACGGTACATTATGAATATAGCTGTAACAAACAAGGTGGCCAGCAGACCCAGGCATGCAAAAACCACTGCTGCGATTGGTTCCGGGTCACCCCATCTGAGATACTGGACTGGGATGAGGTCACATCCTATAGAAAGAGAGAGAGAGAAAAAATAAATTAAAATATGTTAGAGCGATATTCCTTAATGATACAGTTACAATTACTCCTGATATTTCTCTTTTTTTCTCTTTCAGGAATGTGCCATTATCATGGATGCAGGCTAACATAATGCTAGCAAAATGGCACAATAAATATTTTTCCATCACAGCTTATTTCAGGAAGATGGGTCATCTCTTTGGAGTCCGATTGCAAAAAAAAAGACCAAATTGGTTAAGATAAGCCATGTCTCATCACTATGAGACATTTTAAGTTGTTTTGAATGTAATAATTCATAAATAAATTTCATAATAATGTGACATTCCTTTGCTGCAAAGTACTCCGTAGTCATCTATATACGACATGCACTTCAAGGACCAGGTGTCAATCCTGTTAATTGTATTATATAGTATGAAGAGTATTGGTACTTAGCTCACGTCTGTGGGCGGATTAAACTATATCAAAAAATCAGTGTCAAACCTGAATTAAAACCATGTACCCTCTTATAAGAATGCTTGTTTACAGTTGATGTATTGGTTTTAGTAAAACATTTTTGCACAATTCTCACAGAAAGACAAAGCAATAAACATGACTAAATAAATATTGGCAGAAAATCTCTTGCTGGTGCACTTCCTCTGTTCTTCCTTTCCTACGTGCATTGTAAAGCCCGGGTAATGCTGGAAGCCAAAAGGAGGAAGGGATGGAAGACCCTGCCACTCTGGCGTGCAACTTCTTGGCACCAGGAGACACAAGTCCTGCCAGTCAGGTTAGGTCCTGCTGAAAGGAGGTGACAGGAAATAGAGAGTGCAGCCAAAGTCCTTTCTTTCCCTTGTACTTGTATAGAGCTCTACTTAGTCTGATTGCAAAATCTAAATGACGTTGTAATTGAACACTGTCAGAAACAAGTTGTTGACTTTTGCACAGGTCTAGATTTCTGGCTTCGGCAGGTCAGCCTGACCCTGGGGGAGTGGTGGCAGGTGACTTCATCCCACAGGGACAGGGCAGGTTCACGTCTTCAGCACATCTCTGCATGGAGAGTAATCAGGTCTAGGAACTGTCAAGCATCTGAAATCCAGGCGATACAAATTAATAAAGGAGCCTGGAACCTCAGTGACCCGATGACCAGAAATAGACATGAGGGCTATAATTTAGGAATTCCTACATGGAAGGTCTCTATGCTTTACCTTTTCCTTGACTTTCAATGGATTTTACTGGGCTTTAAAAAAAAATTTTTCCCCTAAAGCTCTTAGCATTGCTGATGTTAAAAATCATTTCATGAAAATACTATGTTAGTTAACATTAGTCCTAACTCATCTCTCTCCCACTGCCCTTCCCCACAAAAGTACACTTCTCTACAATGAATATCAATTAATATTATCAAAATATAATTACCTATGATATGGCAGTATGAGCAATAGCTTATGTGGCAAAGATAGCAGGCGGACATTTCTGACATGCAGAACTTCTAGAAGGATTAAAATCCCCTGATATTTCACATTGGTGCAATTAGAGGATATGGATTCACTCCAATGTAACAGAGTTTTGCTCTTGGTTATTAAGTGCAGGTTAATTTATCATTCAAATTTTAACTGCTTTGGTGTGGCAAGCTTTCCACTGAGATAATAAAGTTGTTGCCATGTCTAAATGTAACAAGGACATCTAGATTTTTATGAAATATTCTCATTAGCATTAATTGAAAATCTGTGACACCTGTTGGCTTTAAAAGGTTTACTTATTCAATGTGAGGGAGACATGCCATTTAATTCTAACTTCATCAAGATAGCACAGAAAAAAACACCACTAAAACCATTATATTATAGTAGAAAGAGTGATGGAAAGGCAGATCTTTTGACAAACATACGCTCTGGATATCTGCAGACATCCCCTCTGTGCCAAGTTTTATGATGAAGTAAGCTCCAAATCCATTTCAATTTTTACCAAAGTTCAATTATGTATTTTTGAAACACTTTTTTTTTTTACTAGCTTGTAATACTGCTATAGAGACCTAAACAGGAAATTTGAAGAAAAGGGGTCTTCATTTGTCACCTGGTCTTTATATGTAGACAGTGAAAGACTGACTTTTATGTGGTTCCTCACATTGCAACAGAAGTGAATCATAGCCAAGCATTTATCATCAGTATCAGACTATTTCATGCCCTTCTTGATTTATTACCCTTTTAAATTCTCTTAGTAAAATTCCTGAGGAAAGGGTGGAAAACCTGACCCATTTTTGTTTTCTCCATCATTAGGTATACTTTACAAGGAGAATGCTAAATTGTGTAATGATTTATTCCTCAATTAAGATTTAAGTACTGCGTATCTTCATAAAGCAAAGACTGGTGAGGGTTTCTTGTAACAGCTTTGCAGCTGATGGTTTCTGACAATAACGCTTTTCAGAAAGAGACAACTAGATCAAGTAAAAGAAATATGGGGAAATAACACCATAAATGTTTTCGTTGAGTAGATGCCTAAGATTAGACCAATGCAAATCCTCAAAAAGAATGTAAGAGAAATATGTATATGTTCAATAGTCATTTGGACCAGATCCTGCCCACCTCTTACACTTCATCAATATCTCCAAGCACCTGGGAGGGCCCCTTTCCTGGCTGGCTCAGAAACTCAGTGGACTAGAGCCAGCAGCAGGGTCTTTTGGTCCCTGCAGTGAACTGAGGCAATATTTGGCTTGTGGAAGGGCTGTTAGGAGCCAGTCCAATGTGGAGCAGGTGTGGAGTTGTTCTACTCCGTGCTCAAGAGTGCGCTGGCTCAAGAGCACACTGGAGCCTACTAAAACCGACTTTAAGCAGCCTCTATGTTCCTGAGTGCAGAAGTACTGCAAAAGGGAACAGGGTAGCACAATGACAACATGTGAACAGCAAGACAAGCAGATATAAAAACTAGTCATTTTTAACATGCTAGGGAAAGGAAGTCCAAAGGGAATATCTAGACTACATTAGTTGAATACATTGGGCATTAATTCTGTTAAAGGAACAAAAAGTAAAAAAATATAGAGTTTGTTTAAGGATTTTCTCTGGGAAAAAATTATATTTTGAAATAATAAAATATTTGAAATAATAAAAACCTTTGACTACTCCATGGCTTGAGCAAATATTTGCTATTTGAGCAAATTCTGCTATTGATGAAGACTGCCATAGCTCCTTTATTATAATGTACTAATCCCCTCTGTACTCTCTCTGTAAAATTTTCACCCATATTTCATTATTTCATATTGATCTAAAATTAGTTCATCTGGTGGAATAGTTCACAGACACAGAGCAAAATACTATTAATCCTTGTTTTTCTGGGGATTTGATCATGCCACTTTTTAAATTTATTATTATTACACCTAAGAGACCTTACCATGCATGACTTCAACATCCATAAAACTTAGTATAGCTTAGCACTGAAAATCCTGTTCATGTTAGTTTAATATAATAGGTAATTAAACCAGTTTCTAAGGTAAAAATGACAGACTAAGGTCTGTGAACAGGTCATCATGAGGAAGATGAAGGGAATTCAGTGACGTCTATAAAATACCATGGGTTAAAGCTCACGGAATTTGCATATAGAAACTAAAACTGGTTGAAAATTAAGGTTGTTTTCAAAAGGGTTAATATTTTCCAGTGAGTTTTAGGGTTCCTGGCAGTGTATTAAATGTCCTGACAAAAGACTTGTTTTTCCTGGTAACTCTTCACAGACCCTTTTCCAAGACAGCAGAAATCCAAAGAGCAAGGCTGAACCCACTCTAATCTAGCATCATCTTAGCAACATCACACAGGACTTAGTAAACATTATTCAAAGTAAATGTTATATTAATGATTTTGAATGTTTCCCTATCCATAATTCCAATAAATGGTTAGTTATTTGGGTTTTCACATATGGAGCAAGAAGACAGGAGTCAGAACCCAAATCCAGCTGAACCTGGCAGGGAAATTTTCTTAAAAATGAGAAAATTTCGGATAGAATCCAAAATTCCTGTCTGAAAAGACAAAGCAAGAAGAATTAATCTTTTATCTCCTAAGTGGTAGCAGAGAACATCAGCACCGAGACCTCTCATGGCATAAGCACCAGCTGAAGTGAGTATTAAATTCTGATGGTTTCACCCACAGTAATTTAGGTGAACTATTGCTATCACCAGTTCTCTACCCTGTTCACTCAAGAGCTTTCATGGCTCTTATACTACTGGGTCATGGACAAGTAACCATATGCTGCCTTCTGGCTGATGCAGCTCCCAGGCTAATAAATTTATCAAAAAAGCTAGAAAAAGTAGATTTGTACAGTCAGTGGAAGCAGCTGCAGAGTGGGCCCTTTTTTTAAATTTTTTTGGCCACTTCCACAGAGCAGGAATTAGAACCAGTAACACATCGAGCTTTGTTAGCTGAGGCATCTGTAGCTCAAGAGTTTAAGCTCAAGTAATGCAAATATATTGAATTGTAGTAAAGTATAGTAGTATAGTGTATTATATTGGGCTTGTAGAAAAGGGCAATGATATGAATCCTAGAATAATCTATTTAAGATACTCTACAACTACATGGGGATTTTTTCCTTAATTTCACAAACTTAATTACACAAAGAAGCTGAACAGAGTGTCTGGAACAACTGAAGAATTAGAACACAGGTCCATCCTCATGTTAGCCTTGATGTTTTGATTTTAGTTTCACCTGAAAATCCTGATGTAAATGTTTTGCTCTGAATATGTTTTGTTTGGTAAACTTATCTAAAGCTAAGGCACAACCACACGTGAATCCCATCACCTCGAGCAGTCTCCATCCAGTCCAGGGCTCTCCAGGGGCTCCTCAGTGAGCTCTGTGCCCCTAAACCAGCTCATTTGAGAAAAACAGACTGGAAGCTGAAAGCAACATCTTACCTGGATCGAATAACTGAGGGAAGCAAATCCCACAAACTAAGCAAGAAGGAAGAGAAGACAGTGACAGCCAGAGATTTGGTTATAATATTACCAGCTAAACCCTTAACTCATCCTCATCAGTGTTTCCTCAAGCGGCCGTTATGAAAATGGCTTATGAAAATGATTAAATTTAATTTGGAATTAAAAAAAGGAGAGAGGCAAAGGGCAGAACACAGAAAATCAGTGTGAAAATCTGACATTATCCCTGCTGACATATATTTATGATGCTAAAAGCAATCACATAAAAAATATTTCATTCTACCCCTTGCCTGAACTACAGCTATGTAAATTATGGTTAGAAGCAACATTTTAATAATGTTTCAGTGGCAAAAAAACAATGTCAGCCCAGGCTGGATTCTGTTCTGCCTCATGGCCACAAGTGTCAGACATTTACTGAAATTACTGATGTCTGTAGCTTTATTACAAGTGATAATATAAAAAAGCAGTTTGCTGGGGACAAAGGGTTACAGTTTAAAAATATTTCAGGTATAGATATGGATGATTTTGCCTCTCCGGTGGGTAGGATGAGTACGTCCAGTGCCTGGGACACTGGTGGCTTGGAGCAAAGCTCAGACCCACACACTGCAGGAGGGGATAATCCGCCCCTTCATGGACCCATCAAGTCCAGACATTACTATGTTTGCAGCCAAGGCAGCCAGCTGTCCTGTGGGATATAGCATCAGTGGTGCCAAAGTCTTTCTTTAAATACGTATATTTATATATATATGTGTATATATATATATATATATATACACACACATAATCTTTCTATTCATTTGTATTCTACATCTCTTACCTGGCAATTTGGCAATTTCAGACAGGAAGATGAGAAGGACGACCTTATCAGGTGAGTGCATTTTTTGTAACTTTAATAAAAAAATATGTACTTCTGGTGTTCAACCCTACCCATGAATGACAGGGAAATTCTCAAGACTACAAAATATTTAATCTGTTTTCATCTGAATCCAATTAATGACATAAAATAGTCAACATATTTGAAATATACAGTGAATGAATGAGAAAAATGTCAGTATAGCCTGAAGACAGTTAAGGTCTCACTGAAATTAATACAATTTACATTCCTTGCTGTCTCTGAAGGCACTAGATAAAACTTTCTCTGCCGTTGTTGTGTACTGTCACAAAATCATATAAAAATTGTCTCAAAAATTTCCTTAAAGAAGTACTGGGCCAAGGACCAGCCAATGCAAAAGGTCAAAATTTACCTGGTCTTCCTAAGCCACTTTTTTTTCCCACAAAAGGCTACGCTCTCAAAATGTGCTGGGTCTCCTGGAGAAGCAAAAGGTCCTCCACCAAAACCAATATTGCCCTGGGGTTTGGACCAGGCATGGTGAGAAAATCTCTTTGTGTCTTTGTGTTGCATTTCTAGTGTGTATTTCTCCACCGGATTACCCATGCCGGAAAGGGTGCTCTAACATAGGGGTGTCATTAAGACAACGCACAGGGGAAGGAGAAGAGACTAGAATAGGTCTTGACACAATATCTGGAAGAAGAAAAGAGTTTGCCTGCAAGCGAGAATGGTACAGATAGATTTGGGTAAATAGAAAAGCAGAAAGACTATATTTTCGTTCAGGGAGGAGCCTGTACCTGAGGAACGTGGTGTGCATAAGAGACAACTGAAATTGTTGAAGAAATAAAATACTGGAAGATGACAACATCATATTATCTTTCTAGCCTCACTTCTAGATGGAGGTAGTGTATTCTGAGAATAACTTTGTTTTTCTACACATACTACACCCCTTCCCTCTCCTCTCTATTCCATTCTGACATCCCACAGATGGCTGGAAAAAAAAAGATTTTTTTTTTTTTAAAAAAAGGATAAAAGAATAAACGATGCTTTTCACTTCTGCCAGCAAAATCTTCCCTCCTGCATTTTACATAATGAATTCTAGGGCACAAAATGTGTGCTGGTCATGGAGCAAAAGAAAGATGGAGCAAAATTTTATTGCATTAGCCAAGAAAGGATTTTAAAAATGGTTGCATCAAAGTTCAGATTTCTGGCTAGCAGCAGTGAGCTCTGCTCTACATTGAAAAGCTTTTCAGGTGCATAGTTGATTTACAGGATGAACTCAGGACTCTCATGTGAAGCTGATACTGCAGGGAAGACAAATTCCAATGAGCTGTTTATATGTGTAGCCTGTGGAGCTGACGTTAACTAAGGCATGGTTTTATCTAGCAGTCACATGCAGGGACTTTTCAAGGAGATGGGTGGATGCTTTGTAAAACTGAAAGGAAATATCCTTGCCAGAATACAAAATCCTTCTCCTTACTTTTACCCACATTTATTACTAAAGCTTATGCTATAAACAAGGCTAGACTGAGACATTTTCTTTACAAGTTGCAAAACTTCAGACTATAAATATGATCATAAAACAATAGAGTCTAGTATATTGTATGGATAAGCTGGGAACAGACTTTTCAAAATCTGATCCTGATCAAAGCGAAGTAAGATCAGGTCTGGCCACTGTGTGAAAAGGGAGCTAGGTGAGGACTAGCCAGCCCTGGCGCTCCAAGGACAATATCCTGGTACCTGGAGCGCAAGTATCGGCCGCACTAATAGAGATTTGGGGAGGGTCCAGCTTCCAGATGCTACCAGGTAAATTCATGCCTGGCTAAAGGACAAGGGTGAGGTCTTCTAAGTAGCATGGCTTGGTCGTGATGTTTGGGGATTGTTTTATGCCCCTACAAAGGCATAAGATACATATCTAAATGCAGAAGTGATTGCAAAATGCAGCAACACATTTATTACACGAAGCAGTTGCCTTGATTAAAAAGACTTTCCGCTAAAATTATCACAGCTGCATATAAAACCATTGATTCTCCCTACAGGAGCTTTTGAAGTACCAAGAAAAATATAAGTGAGGCCTTTGGAAAGCTACAGCCTCCCACGATCCTGCAGACTGCGACCCTTCAGTGAGACGTGGGGACTGCAGATCCTCATAAAGAAAGGATTATATTTAACTTTTATATAAAAAATCTCTATAAACCAAAGCTTGTTTGACTCTTCTGCTCACATACACTTATCCAGTAAACTGTTTTTTCTTTTGTTTTCCCTCTCTTCCAAAAGAGCCCTTGCTCCCTTCATCAACAGAATTTAACATAAGCCAAAACTGTGGGCTCTTTTGGGAAAAGGGTGTCTTTTCTCCTCCTGCCTGTATAGCTACAGGATTCTTTTTATTTGCTATAAAGAAAAAAATAAATAGGATATAAGTGTTGGAATAATTTTGCCTCAGAAAGAGCTGAATTACCATGCTGCAAGAGCATAGGGATCTAACTGTATGGCAAGAGGAACAAAACCCCTATATTTTAGTAGATTCTCTGGTGAACAGAAGACTGTTGCAAACCTTACTATATTTGCACCACTGAAACTGTCCAGTGCTCTCTGACAGGCTTCTTTCTGATATCACACATGGAGAGTGTGTGATAGAGAGCTCTAATAAAAAAGCTTATATTTATACTAAGATATTTGATGTTACACAGGATTTTTGATTCAGCAGGATGATTCAGCAATGTACTGAAATCCCAGTATAAGTGTATAGGTGTACACAGTTCAATTACAATACTAATTGTATCCTGGTGATTGCCATTTCTGGTCTGGACGGGTGCCATCATGACACTGGGCATCTCCCAGTCACTGGAAAGAATTATGTAGGTTGAAGTCAGCTCAAGTGTGTTGTTCCCTTCAAAATTCCTCTTTTAGTTATTTAGGTTTTATATCATGTTTTGGGCTGAGCCACATATACACTTCCCTCATGCTGGTCTGGCTGATTTTAGGGAGATAGTCACATTTGATCAACTCAGGAAGAAGCATGTATATCGATTAATGCACTGAACAGTTACAGCTGCTTATCTAACATGATGCTCATCCTTTGGTACCTTATGTGTCGAGATGAAGTCAGTTCTCTGTGTAACAGATGTGATTGCTGAGTTACAGCCTGTGTGGCTTCTGAGCTTCATGGTCACCTCACCCTCTGCCTATCTCCTTTGAGACTTCTTTCATGGTAAGGATTCGGTCACGAGTACTCTTTCGTTTGACAGGGCATATCACAATGACTATTTCACAGTGTTTCAAATGAAAAAAAATGTATTTAAGTATATTGTACAACTATCTGCACCTGTTTAGGAGACAAATAAATGCATTTAAAATATGACCTCCCTTTACAATTTGTCTGACTGGATTTAACTTTTTTATCTGTTAGGTGGAGGATAACTCTGCTTGCCCTGCTTGGTGTCAGGTCAGGGTTAAATTCAAAACAAAGACTTTTTTTCCCTGTAGCTCTAGTCATTTGGATCTGTAGAAAGGCAAGATAACAAACATCAGTCTTAGGTCAAATTTTAAGTTTATCTCTAGGTTCATTTTAACTAAAACTTTCCTCCTGGTGATTTTTATCTGACACTTGAGTTTTCATTTGAACAGATGAATATTTTCATTGGCAATATGAGCAGAGCCACATCTCACTTACCTGTAAGTTCCTCGTTGGGCCAGGAGCCAAGCTGACAGGCCTTGCATGTGTACTCGTCAGAGACGTACTCGTTCTCTTTACAAGGAGTACAGGTCCAGCAGCAACTGACTTCTCCCTTACGGATCACCTGAGGCAGAAATTAACTCTTGTTTTAGCAGCATAAATTAACATTAATTTTGTGGTAGTTACTAATATAATTTCAGCATCTATCTTTCTTATACAGGCATTTCATTTTATGTGAAATAAAATCTCTTTTTCGTGATATGTTTGCTGATACAAAATGTGGCCCAAATCTCATTTTTACATGATAGATGTTCTAGAAGAAAGAAAAAATCAACCCATCAGAAGTGTAGCTGGATCTTCAGAACTACAATAATTTTTTGTTTTTCTTCCCCTCTCTTAGAAGACAGTTTGCAAAATTCCAAACCTCACAGAAGGCAAGTGCAGAAGCCAGTAGGTGATATTCAAGGTATATAATTAATTCTACTGATTCTTACCTTGCACATAGAACCATGTTAGCAGGGTCATTTGTGTAAGGGTCCATTACACAAAGTTTTTTTACTTATTTCTTCATGCTGTTGTGAATGATTTGTTAAAACTGATGCTTTTCCAGATAAAATTATGTTATTCTAGACTGAATGCTCCTTTTTCAGAATCATTTAAACTTGTCCATTGCTAATTAATGCTTAATAACAAGTATATTATATATAACAATTTTAAAATCTGCCTTGATTTTCTATTTTATAATTTACTGTCAAATATTCAGATGCAGATTTTTCAAAATCTTTATCATGTCTGAGCATGGAAAACATCTGTGTTCCTTGTCAATATATTAAGAGTGATGAGAAGACATAGTTTCATTTGAAATAAAGTATTCTCAGTCTTTCTGCTCATTACATTCCAAAAATATATAAACAAATATTTCACTATGCAGACTTGGTTCACTTATGTATTTTTCACTGTGGTGAATTTAGAAAGTAGTTTCAAAACCTAACATTAGTTAAATTGCTCTTCCTATATCTCCAGTGAGATTAAAGGTGTAAACTTCATCATTTTCATCATCAGTATGAGGACTTTAAAAGTTCAATTTTTAGTTTTGTTTTTTAAAATTACATAGTGTGAAAGGATAGAAAAAATCAACTGAATAGCTAAATTGTCAGAAAGGTAAAGTAGAAAATAAGTTATTTTCTCAGCAAGAGTTGAGACTAGAGCTACTTGAAAAGCAGAATCTTCTTTCTCAGAAAAGGTGATAACTGAGATGCAGATTTTATTAAACTTGATGCATTATAAAGATGCATCATTTTACAATATATAAAATACTCAAGAAAAAAAAACAAAATGACAAAAAGGAAGCAGTGTTATTTTCAAAACACTAACTTTTCTTTATCAAGAAATTCCTTTTCAGTTTTCTATTAGAATTTTCACCAAATCAATTGCTTACCAAATTGTTCAGTGATATACATTTTTCCCTTTATTTCTTTTTTATTGATTGAGCAATTGTTTGTTGTAGAAGTTTTATGAGTAATACAATCTATTCATTTGCCTTAAAAAAAAAAAAACTAATCCTCTTTAAAACAAATATAATTCCCCCTCTTTTTATGTCATATGCTGTCCTTTGAGCATCCATTTAAATAATTTTATGACTATATATTGTTTCAAATTTATAATTTGACTGTGTTTGGGCTTTATCACATTCCTACAATGGCTATTCCAAATGCTGCTGAATGGATTTCAAGCAGGTGTCTAAGTGTTTGATGTCTTAACTTCATAGTGAAGAATCCTCCTGTTAAAGTCCTTGAGCAGAAGGTGTTAGTGAGGGACTGTGTTAATGGAGGCACCAAGACTCTTCCCATCATTTGCATTATGGCAACTGAGTATAAAGGGTATCAGCACCACCCTGTTTTGAAGTAAAATCTGTTTGCCCATCTAAATACTCTCAATGAATAACTTGATCAACTACTGTGGGCATAATCCATCCCACCTACCTTTACATGGCTGCAGAAGGGATGTCCTCCTCCGAACTAACTATCCCAGCTCTACGCTTTTTGCAATCAGTGAAAAGGAAAAAAGTGTCTCTAGGCCAAGATTCCTTTTACTGGTTTCCAAGCCCTATTTTAGGATGAGATGAGTCATGGTCTGGAATAACCTATTTATTTCCATTGACTATAAAGAAATCTTGGAAATCTAACATAAGTGCAGATGCTTACACTGAAGACATCTGCATTTGGTCTGATGAAATTCACTTGCTGACTCTGCCAAAGACCAATTAATGAATAAATCATGGTAATAGCGTCCTAAAACTGGAAGACTCAGATTGAAAAGATGAACCCACTCTCTGCATTCCAGGATAACAGAATGCACTTAATATAAAAGATATGCATTTACCCTCTTTCTTTATTGTAATATATAATCAGAGGAAAGAAAAAAAATGACAGCCTATGGAAAAAAAGGAAGCAATAAAACATCCATGATTAGAAAATGTTACTTTTTCTAATAACAGTAGTTACCCTGTGTTGTGTGTTCTCTGAAGACACCACCAGCTTAAGGTCCAAGTTACAATTTTCTAGTTATGTCTAACATTGGATCATTATCAATTATTATTTATGGTTTACCTAAACCTGTACTGACAAGACCCAGTGAGAGATTTAGATTTCACTGAATCAGGTTCTGGAAAAATTGCAACACCCTGAGCAAACCCCACAAACAATCCCTGGTCTAACATATTTGGAATATAAGTATTAAATAGTGGCAGCATTTCACAGATGTAGGAGAACAAGAAAATAGAAAGATCATAGAATCATAGAATGCCTAAGGTTGGAAGGGACCTCTAGAGGTCATCTAGTCCAACCCCCCTGCACACGC
>JAWLRI010001000.1:1499969-1529052 GCA_034781795.1 Crypturellus tataupa
AAAATTAACCCTGTGGTGCTCTAGGGTTTTTTTTTTTTTTTTTTTTTTTTTTAAATGAAAAATTAGCCACCTGCATGGTAGAAGCTTCTTTTAAAAATATATCTCTAGGGGAGATGACTGGAATGAACCCTGGTGAAAGTCTTGTTATTGTTCAGTATTTCTCCTAGACTATTCCCTCTACTTTCTGCATTTTCACCTCTTTGTAAAGATGCTTAATGTAGTATAATTGAAACAATTTTATTGTCTCCAGTCGTTCATTCCACTCTTTCAATGCCAGAAAAATACTGGTCAATTTGACAAGTTAATATGACTTTAGTGGTCATTTGAACTCCTTTAAGCCACTGGTTGCTAAAATTACTTGTCATCTTCCTATCTTCCTTCACCTGCAAACTGAATATAACTGCTCTGTGAGAAAAGGAGGAAAAATTTCTTTTCCACTAAAACCTTTACCAAAAGACAGAATTGCAAATTCTAATTGATAGGGGATCAGTTCTTCCCACAACAGTATTTTAGAGCAGTATTTGGTGCTTTGACCTGGGGCTTCACTGAGGTCTTCAAACTTCAGCATTTCCTTTCCTCCACAGAGCTGGGTCCTTAAATAGAGAACAAGTTAGAGCCACCACAACTTTTCCTTATTTTCATTTTTTGTTACCCAATTTATTAATTTAAAAAGCACAATCCAAGTTTACACTTGATCTTGATGCCTTATCTATATAACTCTTAAGTGTAAATATGTACAGTTAAGGTTGGAATGAAGTTTGAAAGATTTTTTTAAACTTTTTTTTCCTCCTTAAGTATATCAGATTTGTCTGTGGTACTCAGTATCAGTATAATCAAGCTAAGAACTCAATCATTTCTCTGATTTGGATGTTTCTGTATATACCAATGCCATGACAAAAACAGGTTAAAATTTTGCAAAGTCTCTCAAACTCCCTTCTCAAATGGTCACATAAACAAAATATTCATTTTAGTAGTACCTGAAGAATTTGATCCTAATTCCCCTTGAAATCAACGGCATTCCAAGTAGATCAGTGACATATTTTTACTTCAGACCTAGCTTCTTAGATTATATGTGTCCCTATATACATTATACCATACTCTGTTGTCACATCAGTGATGGTTCCCATTGCAGCCACAACTACCAGAGAGGAACTGTGGTCAGTCCCTGCCAAGAGGTCCCTCCAGGAAGCTCCTGATAAGTCAATGAGAGCTTTATAGGCTAATATTATTCTCCATTCCAGGAATAAATGCAGTGTCACTGTTTGGGCACCCAAGCAGCAGCTCCCAGTAACTCACCAGCATGCTGAGAAACGCCCTTCTGGTCTGTTCTGCTGCACTTTTTCCTCATTATACCTCGCACTTCAGGTTGTATTCTTCCAAAACAGTTCAACGGGAGAGCACAGGTAAAGTTAAAGTGACACTCAAGTTCTTTGCATCACTTACTATACACTAGGCTCAGTTTCACAATCACATCAACTCCCTCCAGTTTTAATAGGCTCCACATAATGAAACTCCGCACGACGCTCTGGAAACTTAATACCTTTGTGATTCTAGTTACAAACTTTGAATGTGCATTCAGTAACATTATAATCTTGTTATAGGGATAATAATCCTTTTTTTAATTATGATTAGCAGACTCTGTTAATAACTGCATCATTTTTTTCCTTAGAAAACCAGCACAATTGCTGCTCTAAAAAAAAAAGTCAGAAAATGCAAACTAGCTATTCTTCCTCAAAAAAATACATATCTAAATTATCCTGTGAGCCTGATTTCCTGCAGATTTGTGTCCTTTAGCCCTTGCTCCTCATCTCTCTCTATTCAGGTGCAGAAGATGCTGGATCCAGCGAGCGGTTCCCAAGCGAGCGCGCAAGGGCCGCCTTCCGCCCGCCTCTCCCGCCGTGGGGGCACCGATTCCGGCTTCTCTCCCGCACCGAGTCGCACAAAACTTGCACCAACTTAATTATCGCTGACACTCGTGGCCTTCTGTCACATTCGGTTGAGAAGAGCAGCAATAGGGGGAGCGGACTGACAGGTAGAGCAGCGGTCACGCACGGCTCGTGCCGTAGGTAGCAGCCGAACGGATGCGACCGACTCCTGCAGCTGCCAACGGCACCATGGCAGCGCGTGCATTTTTATGCACATATAAATTTAAGGATAACTAATACTAACGGTGACTCTCGAGGCTGCTATCAACACTGCTTCCCTTTGTAGCGCCTCCAGTTTTGTAAAGGCGGAGAGTTTTGAGTTCCATTTTGTGTTTTTAATTATTAGCAGAGCCAGCTCCTTCGGTGTTTAAGCGTCTACCCATGACTCAGGGCAGACAGACACATCCGTGGCACTAATTGTGCCTAGGATTTCCAGGTGTTAAAAAAAATCTAGAGAGGTCTTAAAAAATTTAACCCCCAAGTGAATCGTGCATAGAAATACTAGGGATTCACGGCTTTGGGTTTATTTTTTAAAGCTTTGGTCAAAGAGATTTCTGTTAGCTGAAATAATGTAGTGTATGGAATTGTATGTAATATTAATAGGACTCAGGCTGTAATGAATAATTATTGTATAGCATTGAGGGGGGAAGAGAGATATACTGTGATATTAAAAAAAAAAAAGGATTATTTCGAGGTAGGCATGCCAAAAGCAGTTCTCTGGAACAGAAGGTGGCCTAATTATTAAAAGAAATGGCTTCCATCTCTGTGATGGTCTGACTGTTTGTGGATAAAATCCTACAACTGTGAAGGGCCTCATGCACTGCAAAAAAAAAAAAGAAAGAAAGAAAAAAAGAGAGCGTGCAAGAAAAAAAAAAAAATCAAAGTGTTCGGCAGCCATACATCAGAGAGACTCGACAAGAAGGGTATCGTATTTTTAGAGACCCCAGAATTCCTGAGCAAAGTAGTAGTTAGTACCGGGTCTACATCAAAAGAAAACAGCATTCTGTGTCATCGCTGGCCTCCTCTGTGATGTTTTGCCCTCAGCTTCATAATACTCCAAAAGTCATGGTTAAAAAAGACAGACTGTCCCTTTAAAATTAGATCATCCCTTTTATTAATATGCAGAATGAGTTGTCAATTGACCAAGCAACAAATGTACATCCTCATATCCTCATTTTCACTTCTATCTATGAATATTTTAAAACCCTAATGTGTGCTTGGCCATTTGGGTTTTAAGCAAAGACTTATCACAGTGTAAAACCCCTCATTTTTATCCCTTCACTGAGGGCTGCTTTTTTCTCTACCCCCCCCCCTTTTTTTTTTTTCCAGGGTGTCATTAAAAATCTGATGCCAAGAGCTGGGACTTGGCAGGGTTTGCGATATAATTTGCAATCTGCAGTGTTTGCTGGCTAGCCCCCACCTGCCCCCCTCTATCTCTTTTTTTTTTTTTTTTAACCAGCCTGCCTGCTAGAGTCAATAGGGGGCATCCCTCATCTGTCTAAAAGAAAAATAGCAGCATACTAATTAGAATTCTATTTGCCAGAAGCCTCCGAGTTGCTGTGCTTATAGATTTCAAGCTTCTTTTGTTTGAATTAAATTGCCAACTTTCCCCCCCCCTCCCTCTCCTCCCTTTTCCTCCTCCTTTGCACCAGGCGGGAGGGAGCGGGTGCCGTATTAGATGGAAAGAGGGGGTAAGGGATGAGGAGGAGGGGGGAAGCCTTCGCGATGGAAACGCGCAGGAAATGTCAGGGTTGCGCTGGAAAACGCCTGGTGTGTTTTTCCAGGGCTGGCAGCCGGCACGGGCGCGCGCGGCCCCGGTCCGGGGGGCTCCCCTCGCGCCCAGCCCCGGACCAGATGGTTGGAGCCCGGATAAAACCCCGGGATGAGAGCACAAAGCCGGGCCCGCGCGCACCGGCGGCACCGCCGCTTCCCGCCCCCCGGTAAAACCCCCTTTTGTGCACGGGAGGGGCCGCGGAGACATCATAAATCCGCAGGAAAAAATGTCATATTTAACGTTAATTTGTTTTCATAACCCTGGAAAAGAATTCAAGCTTTTCCCCATTAAAACATCATAATTAACTGTCCAGAAGTTCTATGACAAATGATTTTTTTTTTAAGGCTGTGAATAACCAAGTGAAATATGTCTAAAAAAAAAAGCCCGTTTTTTTTTTCCCCTGCCCTTATGTATTTCCCTTGTGCTTTTTTAGCACATATGGACAGGGGTTCAGGGAGCTTCATGCCTGTTTATGCCTCTTCCTCAGCTCACACTAGATCACATGAAGCCTGAGCTCACTTTCCATGGCCCCACATTGGGCCGCCCAACACAGCCAGGGACTCGGTCCTTGCACATGGGCTGGGGGTCAGGAACCACTTCGGCCACACAACAGAGCTGATTTCCACCTTCCTCCTAACAGTGCGGTGCTTTCCAAGTGCATTAATCAGGCAAATTCACTTGTCATTTTCAGGGATTCCCTCCCATCCTCAATCCCGCACCTCGGTGCCGCTGGCACTCACCGGTGACACTGTTTCTAACCACACAGGCCCATTTCTCCTGCTTCGACTTCCACCACAGTCTGGCCATACCCCGTAGTTCACATTTTTGCATGCGTCACCTTAAACCTTGGTTTACATCCCAGCCACTCGCGCGAGCAGATTTCGATTTCACAAATATTCACGAAAGGGCAACATATTTTGGACGCGAGTACAAACACGAGGAAAGGAAACCACGTCTAACTACGTGTTTACCGTATTTGACGGTGCTTAAAAGAAATAGTGTGTGAATTATTACTCTTGAGAAATCAGACTCTCGGATTTAGCGTAAAGCGATACCGAAACGTGCCACGCTGTTTGACATAAGCACTGTTTGAAATGTTCTAATTGTGAAACCTTGGAATTCCTGTGAACCTTGGAATTCAGGCTCATTCCTATAGTATTAGTCATTTCCTTTAAAAATTACATATATGTTATCACAATATAGTGGATTTTGACTCACTAGTTGCTGTGATTAATTGTGCACTACCCTTCAAAATACATTCCTGAAAAAGTATTGTGCTGAAGTCCCAGCTAACCACTGCTTTTTATGTAGTCATTAAAGTTAAGATCTTAAAGAAGAAAAATATGTTCATAGTCCTCGGTGCTATAATATTTTAATTAGCACAGTTTGCAGGCTGTAACCTTTCCTTGGTCTACATGATGCAGGAGTATTTTATTTGCATTACTATAAAGTAAAAATAATTTGATTATCATTCATACTATTTATGATTACATGTTTCTAGACACACGCCTCGGCTCTATTTATAGCTGGCTTTAACGTTCCTAAATAGCATAGAGCGCCGACAAGCAGAGTATTGATGTTTACAGTATCATGCAAAGCCCGAAGCCAACCACGTTCACATCCCTTTGAATTACTCTCCCCATCCTAAGCCTCCGAGAAGCCAGCCCTCCTTTATCTGCTCTTGTTATAAAAAGTGGCAGGAGGCAGAGTGGCAGGATGACCCACAAGATGGCACCTGTCACCAGTGGGATTTCTGCAGCCTTCTGCAGGCCAAATTTTGTTTGAACTCACTCTGGCCTCTGTCATATCCTCATTTTCCCTTCCACTCTCGGCTCTCCTCCTTAATCCCTTCCGTGCAGCCTCACGCTCTGTTTATCCAGCTTCCGAAACCTTTTTGCCGCAAGGAGCCAAAGTAGAAACTTTACTGAAAGAAGGACTCAGAATTAAGCAGTAAACCCCATACGGGATGGAGACGGCCTCAGCACCTGCCTGCTTGGACTGGCTGCGCTTAAAACCGGTTCTTTCTATACTCTTCCTAGGCTCGTTCTTATAGATGTGCATCTGAAATACATGATTACTTTAGGTCTCAGAGGTGAGGGAGTTGATTAGCTCCCTAATGAAGCCTTTTGTTATTACTCGCAGACAAATACATCACCCAGATGGAAAATACAGTAAGCTGCTGGGCCAGAGATATTTTGACTCCAACCTGGTAAGATCGTTTAGAACATTTAGTGAGGTAAAGTGCTTCCTATAAATATAGAATTATTGGAATTGGAGGGGAGAAGGAGGGGGAGAAGAAAAGGAAAAAATAAACAGAGTAATGATGAGCAACAATAAACAAGCTCCATAAAACCACTACAGCCTAATACCCCAAAGCTGAAATGGGGGTCACCTTGTGTTTTGTCAAAAGGGGATCGTTCCATAATCACCTAGTATGCTGTTAGGAAGAAGTCTGTAAAGAACATGCTGATGAGCACCCCTCGATTACCTTTGAATATAGGAAGGGCCAAGTGTAAAGGCAAATCTTATACAGCATTCCCAGTAAACCCTACAAGCTGCAGGTCACTGCATTTAATTCCATCGGCTACAAAGGACAATATTTCCTCCACCCAGAAGGATACATCAGAGCCCTGGGAACTATGTGGAACCTGTTGAATCAAGCACCTCTCCCCACTCTGGTGTCCCGTCTAGCCCCTTTTTACTCTTCCACCCCTGGCTGCAAAGCTCGCAGAGTTGCAGATTCTCCTGCACTTGCTCTCACAGCATCGGGCAGTTGGTTCCTTCCATTCATCACCTTGGGGCTTGAAAAAGGAAAGTCTCACACTGCATGTCTAGATGTCATCATTCTCCCTTCTATCAACCTCAAAAATGTGTCTAATTACCCCAAAGCATAAATGGAGTTTTTTTAGTAAGGGGCAGAACAGAAAACTACATCTAGGAATCCTTTTTCCCAATGAAAGAAGACAAAAGCCTCAAGTCTTACCTAGAGAAACTTCGAAAGTCATTAAAAATCTCATAATTTGGCCAAACTGCTTAGGAAAACTCTGTTTATATATTTCACATCTAGGCCAAAATTGTTGTAAATTAAGCAGTTATGTTTAGACGGAACTTATTCATGGTGTTAAAAATACCTCTTGCTATTGTAAAACCTTTAAAACATTAGTATCATCATGGTAATCATTAAGGATATCTTTTTAATAACTCTACAATAAACAAAGGGCAGAGAGCATTTCTGTATCCTATATAAGTTGCTTTTATTCTCCTAAAACACACAACTGTTCTACACCTCTAACACCAAACATTCAGATCATAAACACACATTTTGCTGAAATCAATCAAATCCTGAATATCAGCAAAGAACCCAAGCATCCAGCTTTATTTTGATGGTCTTTTCAGGTACAACTGAGGAATAATCTAGGGGTCTTTATAAGAAATATATATATATCATTAGACCCAGCTGGAATTAGAAAATGTGGATTCATAAAGCTAAAATGAGATTATTAATTACTTCATACAAAGTTTTTGTTTTTTGTTTTGGTGATGGTGCAGGAGGATTTGTTTTGGTCTTTTTGGATTTTCAATTTGAAATGATTCCTATTTAAATTTTTCCTAGTAAATTATGAAGTACATCCAAACCGAAGTGAACCATTTTGATGAATCTGAAAAGCAGCTTTTTTGAGAATTTTCCTCTGCCAAGAATTTGGAAATGTCACGTTTCATTCCAGCATGAACAGAAGCCAGATTCTGAACTCTCCAAATCCTTTGTGAAATAAAATTTCTCTTTCACAACTCCAAAATTAATTTTTTCTCAAAGGCTGTAGGATGGCTTAAGATAGTGGTCATCAATTACAGATAATATGTAGGTAGATTTTATAATAGCATTAGCATGGTAGGGGCAGGGCCAGGATCTTGGAGAACCAAAGCATCTTGAGCATTTGCAAGAGGCAGCAGCTCTCCCAGCTCCTGGTTCTCCCTGAATCCCAGGTCAAATCTGACTCCAGCGCTTTGCCCTGGAGCAGGATGGAGATGCTAAAGTGAACGCCAGCATTTCCTAGCTCCCACTGAGTTTCTATCAATATTCTTACGCTTTAATTTCGAAAACTACAGTCTGACATAACAACCTCAAAAGATGCCTGACTACTGCTCTAAGGAACCTACACGGGGTATAAGTCAACGGCTTAACCTGTAGCTTTCCAATCAGCCAAGTAAGCCACTAAATTCTTGATGCTTTAACTCATTCTCCTCAAAATTATGTGGCTCCATTTCCTACAAAAATCTTTTCTCCCAATGTTCCTATAAAGGAGAATTTCATAAGGATTGTAATTTTGCCACAGAACTATTCAGAAAAAAAAAATCGTAAATTATGAGGCCTAGTTGTGCTAAATCACAACCAAGTGGAATCAAGGGAACATGTTTTTCCCCATGCCAGCACACAGTAATGTGTCTCCTGTCCCCAGAACTTGTCTGGAATAATTCTGGTATAGGTATGAGCACCATGTGGTTGGAAACAGCTTCATAGGGGTCATATAAGTGCCAAACGTGGCATGCAAAAATCAATGCATCCCTTCCTCACTAGATGTAGGTGCACCCCAATGTGGATACGCTCCCGAATAACCCAAGGCCACCCCATCTCCCAGGGCATAATGACCAGCAGGCTGCATGCAGGACCGTCCTCTTTCCCTCTGCACGAGCAGCCGATCCGGGAGCGCTCTCAATACTGCGTATTTGTCAGAGCTACCGGTGCTTTTCAGAATTACTCCAGAAACCGTTTCCATTTCGAAGCATCATAATTAAACCCATCTACAGCTGGTGCAATAAAACAAGTACCAGAAATTCTTTGCATGTCAAGGACAGCCATCATTTGTGCTTTTTTATCATTGGTGTTTCACAGTGTTTCCTGTGTGAGCTCCATTACTTCTGCTTCTTTTAACTACCATCCTGCTCACTTGGGAGTCATATTTAAGGTCAGCCAGTACACATTAATCCTGCCTGGAGTAAAAATTTACTCCTTACACTGGAAATGACAGGCACTGCACAACAGCACACCAAGAGAAAAAGCCATTCATTATTTATAAAAAAAGCAAAAGGAAAGGGCTGTCTTTTCTTACACGTTACACAACTCTGCTACAAAAACTCTGAACTGTGTGTTATTATAAAAGCTCTGTCTTTGTAATTATTTTAGGCTTTCCACTCAGGAGCAATAAAAAGAGCTTATATATTTTCCCAGCACTCAGATGAAATAACTTTGAAATCATGCTTCATAGTTTGCTTTATGCTTTTTTAGTTCTCTGTGGTATAATTAATCTCAATACGTCACTGCCCCCACCCTGTATGATAGTCTCACTGGAGTGGCCTGCGGGAGGAGGACAAGCAGGATATTTTGTGTTTAATTCCAGTTAACCACTCCTTTCCCCAAAACAAGACCATAAAATCAAACAAAACAGCAAGAGATAATCCCCCACCAATAAATTTATCAAGAGAGAATTTTCTGCAGGCTTGCTAAACTGTCATAAAGGGGAGGAGGTAAAGATCAAATATACTGTTGAGTAAGGAACCAGAGAGCACAAACTTTGTCCTCGGCTTGGGGACAATGATGCTCAAAGATTAACCCACCCTCTCAATTAACACCTCACATGAAAATCCCAGCAAGGTCATGGGATCTGTGCTGCAACTCGGTCAATCAGCATTGCCTGCCTCCATACAAACCGAGATCGAATGCAGAATTAGCACTGGTCCCCCAAGCCCTCGCTCGCAGACTCACGTCAGATTAAGCCCTTGCATGGAGGAGATATGAAAAGCATTTCTAATTAGGGTCTGAGGTTACTGGTTAAAATGCAGTCGAGCAGTCTACCAACCATTCTTCTCCCCCCTCTTTTTTTTATAATTTTAATTAAACTCAGATACTATTTAATTCCTACCTGCATATATTTCGTACTACTTGAATGCAAACCTGATAAAGAATACTCCTGATCCCCACTTAGCTGCCACAAGCACTTATTAAAAGGAGGGTGACTGTCTTCAAGATCCTCCATGGGTCCCTTTGCAATAATTACTTTTTCTATCAAATGAAAAGCATAATATTTTTCTGTAAATAGATTCTTTTTTCCTTGTGAAACCTTGACTTCTCTACTCTTGCGACAAAATTATAATTATAACTTCAGTGTAGTGGTTAGCTCCTAGCTCCTGTCATTCTAGTCTGTGAAGAGGCTTTTCCCCACACATAGTCTGCTTCTCTTCTCCCATTGCTTATAGGATTCTTGAGACGTGCACTTGACAACATTTTGCACCCCTTTATTCTCATAGCAGCACTGCTGAACATCCTGTGTTTTGGGGAAGGGGAGGGAGAGGACTTAGCATTAGCTGGATGCTGTTAAATTATTTGTAATTCCAGGGCACTACACAACATCTCTGCCATTGTGTGATTAGCAGTCTAGATCCCTCCATAACAATTTTTAATATCTATCATGACCCTGGAAGCCTTAATACTACATCTACAGCATACTAAAACCCTGCGACTCCAAATTACAGCTCTGAATAATTCAGGAATTGTAACGGTAGCTCAGTACTTATTAAAGCATTGGGAAAACTTTGGATTCTCATATCTACAGGCACTCTATTATTATTCTGATTATAAAGATGTTTTAATATACGCTGTTGGTATTCTTACATATTACCACAATACCATTTGTGAGGAGTCAATAAATGATCCAAATAAACTGCTGTATTAAGGCTGTACCTCAGAGTATCAAAAGGTTTTTTATGTGGTACATTGAAGCTTCCTTTTTTTTTTTTTTTTTTTTTTTACACCTCCATGGAGGATATAATAACCTTTACAGTTAATTTTATAGTTACAAATTAAATTTTAGACACTATTAAAAAATATATGGAACCAAGCCAATTTTTAAGAAAAAAATCATCTACATATAGAACCATCTGAGTTTTTTCCCCCTCATACATTCTAACAGGAATTGCAGCAGAATTAATCTAAGTGTAACTAGTTTAATAACCTGCTCTGTGCTAATCCCAAGTAAGTGGCTATAATAAGCCTTACTGACAAGGAGGATCTAATGAAGACAGTTGAATTTTTCATAGAGGTTTTATTAGGTTCATCAGCCTCCTCAAAAGTCCAGGCTTTCAGTCACACCAGTTCTAAAATCTGGAAAAGATTATGTTTAACTTACTCAGAAGAAGAAAAAAAAATCTCATTTCTACAAGGGAAATTCCATTTGATGACAAACAACTTGTTCATGTCTTAAACCCTTCCATTGGATGTCATACTCGAGTAACTTTGGATAAACGTAGAAGTTATAAAAGCCTCAATAACAACACCGAAAATATTCACAAATCATTTTAACCCGAGAGTTCTGTGGCAAAGAAACATCTAAAGGAGCATTTTGGCAGCAGTCACTAACGAAGTGCTTTTCCCAGCATGTTGAAAGAAATGCATTGCTTTCTGGCCAGTCAAGCACTCGCACTTATATTGACTGTCCTCACCGACTATCTTACATTGATGATCTTTAGTTAATGGTTTACAGGAGCACAAATATCTCAGTAAAGAGGCACGCTCTAAACTTCTTAGATAGGATGCTTTGGATTCTGTCTCCTAAACCTTGTACAATATCACGGGTGTGTGGGAGAAGGAACCTGGGCTATCTCACTAAATAAAGGCAGAAAAGGGTGTTAAACCAAAAAAGAAATCCCACTGTGCCCACTGCTTATGCTATCTCACATAAAGCAGGTGATAAGGTTTTATTTACAACCACACTCATAATATCTTGTGTGAAGCAGATGATAAGGTTTTATTATTGCTGCCTACTTCCAAAAGCAAATTACTTTCCAGGTGGCAGAGTCTCTTGAGCTGTACGTTAGACAAGACCAGACTTGAGAAGGAAATCTCTGTCCAGGAGAAGGAACGAGTGCCACTCTGAAGGTGCAACAAGCACTCGGTGACAGCTGGCTGTGGCAATGACCAAATGTTCGAATGAGAACACTTGAAATAAAACCACGTCCTCCCAACTTTTGCTCAGTCACCAGGATACTTGGACTTTATCCTGGAGTTGATGTTATAAGAGTATAAGCGATATTATACACACACACTCTCAAAGGCAAACTAAGAATCTTTGTTTAAGAAAAACCCACAACTTTCCAACACATTCTTTCTAATGTCCAGCTGACTAGTGCTCTTTCCATCTAATCTGCTCAGGTAAAAATAACCATTAAATATCACCTAAGTGTCACTTAAATTCTATTTTGGAGATTTATGACTAGGATTAGCTTTGTGTCAGCTTTGCATCACCTCTTAGTACAGAGTTGAACGACAGAAATTCATTTAACCACCGTTTGAATCCCCTTTCTTCACCATTTTTGGATTCATATACATTTTTCTTTCCGGCATATATTGATCCCAGAAACCTAGAGCCAATCTTTAACACTTTATTAAGTACAATATATACAAGGTAATATACTGAAAGTGTAATAATGAGAGCAATCCTAATATAATAATGATAGTTGAAGCTCTATCAAATATGTAATTAATATTTTAATTATATATCTCTGATATATCTGCATCCCACTGTGAAAAATAACTGGGTCTAGTAATTTTCATGGAAGATGACAAGATTACTAGTACTAATGGTCTGAGGTACAAGTGTTTATTTTTAACATTATTAACAGTACTAATTATGATGAATATGATTATTTAGAGCCATTACGTGGTAGAAGAGTTTGATGATCCACTCAGGTGCCTTGAATTTAACAGTCTCCATCTACCATCTATGGAAATTAATGACATAGCTTAACTCTATTGTTATCATACCCACTGCCATGAAAATTGCTTCTTTGAAAGGAGAAAAAAAAAAGCAGAAGGGATCATCCAAGTGTGCTGCCCATTTCTTTATTATCCTAAGAATGCTTGCATTTGCCACACAGTAAGAAAATAAAATACATATATATATATATGTACTTGCTGCAAAAATGGGGTGGAGTGGTGCCATATACAGCAGGAGGGAGAATTTCTCCTCGCTATAGTGCTTGGAATCAAAGCCCTTGGGGCCAGGCTTAGGCAGAGCTTACACAGCAGACAATGGAGCACTTGGGAATGCACATTTTTAAACTTACACCATGAAAGACTAAGTGGCCTAAAACCATAGAAATTAAACTGCTTTGACAGGGCATCTTCTGGCACAACGACGAGCAAACCTCACCTCCCTTGGTCTGTCCACCATGGCATCTTTACAGGTAATGTCACAGGCCAACAAGGCTGCTTGGGCAGACAAGGTCCTGCCTAAGCTCAAAGGCAGGTTCCAGCTGTGCTTGCAGCCTCACAGGCAGAGAAATCACAGCTAAGGCTTGCAGGCCACCCTGGCCTTCGTAGTACCAGAGTGCCAATGGGCACAAAGCCTGAGGTGCTTAGGAACACAGCACACATCTAAAACCTGAGCCACAAATTCAGTGCAAGGCCATCACTACATGCACTTTCACTAGGATCGATATCCTCAGCCTGGCTTTGCAGGTCTCAACCAAATACCATGTCAAGGAGGAAAATGTATATATAATTTTCCCGGTCACACTCGTTTTGAAATGAGTTGGTGTTTAACTCTTTGCAGAACCTTGCAAGATGCGTCCCACAAGATCCTGTGGATTGCTTTGCTTGCTCACGCTCAAGAGTTGTCACCTCCATCGTTAGACTCCTCATGGCGCACAGGAGAGGGCTGAATTGTTATTAACTAGTTAAATCTGATAAATACAGGTTCTCAGAAAAGAAAGGAAATGGGCTACTCTCACTCTGCAGTGCATTTCCATCGGTGACTGGCACACTATTAGGATCAGAATCAAAGTGGGTGGGAAGCTGCTGTGTTTGGATTCGGGCCTTTCACATCATCTGATTGACGGAACTGAAAAGCTTCTGCTTGTAAAGCGGTCACCCCACGCAGCTGTGTCTTCCTCCTGTCCTCCTCTCCATTGCAGTATATGCACTTCTGATTTCATTTATCAATCCCTTACACTCTTACAGGGGAAGTAAAGCCTTGCATTAAAGCAAACACTCAGCAATTTGCATGCATGCAATGTGCTGCCAAGCTCTGCACAGCGTTACTTGCCAAAGGACATGCAGCAATGTGTATCTCCTATCTCCCCCACTTCCCTGGCTTCTTAAATTATCAGTGTTTTACTCCCCTTTTATGTTCAAAGCATAGCAAATTTATTTGATATATTCTGAATGCTGAAGCATGCCAATGACATCAATCAAACCAGAGAACACTGGGAAAGCTGCTATAGAGTAATCAGAATTGGCCATAAGCTATAAATATCTCCTGTCTCATGATTCTTTTGGCTGCTACGCAAACTTTGATCATTAGCACTGATCAAAGATCATGAGGGATAAAATGGTATTATGATATGATGGCATGTATGCTACAGCTGATACTGAGGGCTATATATGACCTATGCTTGACTATCTCATCTCTCTCTCTCACTGGTAGCACTCATTAAAACGGCAGATTTATTTTTCTGTACCTTAGAGGATATACAACAGAAAACTGTAGTAGAATCAGAACTGGCATCACTATTCATGACTAGCCTGAGTGTTTTGTATTATTTGCAACATAACTCCTTATAACACCGCACAGGTGACTGTCTCGTACAATATGTCCAGTTATGCCTTGGAGGCCATAAAGCTCTACTAATGACTTTTCCCTTTTCTCTTCCTTTCAGATCAATTGGAAATTCCCTCTCCAACAGCAATGTATGCAAAGCACTTCACAGGTAGATCCTGCATGGTGGAGTTAAGCAAGTTAGAATTTACGTTTTAACCTAATCGTTACTAGCATGAGAATAGCATCAGTGAATTTATCTTTTATTCATTTGCAAGACTCTCTTTCCCCCTCCATGACCAATGCTCTGCTGAGCTATAAGAACAACCTGGAATATGGATGTGCTTCTCCTTTGCCTGCTGGTTCAGCTCTGTCACTAAAAAAATAGGTATCTAAACACCTTACCAGAGCTACAAAATTTATAAATAAACCAAAGAAATATCCAACCAAACAGCTGTGAACTAAAATGGTATACAACTACTCTGTAATAGAGAAATTACATACATACAGCCTTAGCCAGTAATGCTACAGCATTTTCTTGGGCAAGGAATCTTGCCCAGACAGAAAAAAAAAAAAAAAATTCCACTCCTCCTCGGAGAATTAGGACATCCATACCCTAAATTTAAGCTACTTTATCCAGTCAGGGAAAAACTTTATGACTTGTATGGTCACATACATTTTAAAGGTGCTATTTTTTTAAAGTATATTTTAAAATAAAGTCCATACAATTAATCTGTACAGCTAAAATGAAAAAAGTAGTTGACATGTGATTGACAAAAATCTAAAAAAAAATAAAAAAAATCGAGTCAAAGTACATCTTTTAAACAGAACAAAAGCTATAGATTTCTCAAGTTATTCAGTAGGCTATATTCATTTTGCTTTGTTAATACTTCCTGAGTCTTATCTCCAATAAATTCAAAAGGTAATTTACTCATAGATAGATGATTATAGCCAACCTCATTCTACACAAAAGAAAGAGACAGATAAATGACCTCTCCAAAGTCTCATGGAAAGGCTGAAACAAACACAAAAATGGATCCCACCTCTCCCAGCTCCAAGCCAAGTAATTTAAACAGAAATCTTTCTTCAACTGAGATAGGGAAGAGAAGTCAACCAGTAGGAAGGATAATATTAACTGGTTTTGCACTCCCACCCCCGACCTGGAGTTTGAATTAACAGTATAAAAATCATTCATTTAAGTTCTCAGTGACACATTTAAGACAGCTGATTCACATACAGGCTTAACAGCAGGTTGGAACAAACTGTTCTCCGAAGCAACACAGTTAAATTGAGTGGAATTAGCAGTCACCAGGTTCCAAGGTACATAATATATATTATAAACTTGTCTGACTTGGCACCAATTTGACAACCTCAGTTTGAGAGAACAAAGTGAAAATGAGTTTTAAGCATTCGACAACATAGGGAGAAAACATCCCTCGTGTAGAATCCTTTACAGATTGCTCTGTTCGTAGAGACCCTTCAGCAGATTTCAAATTCAGCTTCCCTGTTGCCATTTTAGTTGCTAAATCTACATAGTACAGAGTTTCCCACACAGAGACCTCACATATTCCATGTTACACATCACATAAAACTTCCAGATGACAAGGGAAGAAGCCAAACTCCACCTCACCTTTAAAAACATGGAGCGCGAAATGGCTCAAGAGCAGTATTTACCTCAATATTCCTGGAAAGCCTGGTATTGGACACAGGGAATGGATCTTGGACTCTTGCATAAGGTCTCGCTAAAGCCAACTGGGTCTTCCTCAGTGAAAAAATTGGTGAGGAAACGTGGTCAGAAAAGAGAACCACCCAGTTTGCAACCTGCAGAGGTGGGTTAAGTACCATTACCCCATCCTTAACAAAACTGCCCTCATAAGTAATCTTTAGGTGGCTTCTACATTTTTCCTCGCATTATGATTGTTCAGATTTCCTTATCTGAACTTCCTTAAAATAAATCCTGATGAAGGAGAGAAGTTAGAAGGGTAATTTGACATTTGCTTTAGGTCATTCTCAAGGTCAGGCTGGCAACAGTATGATGAAATAAACAGCACAAACCCACTGAAAGAAAATCCTGAATTTAGAGCCTGATCTGTGCCTACTGGAATCAACGGATATCTCTGTTTCAGTGGGCATTGGATCAGGATCAGAATGGGATAATTTGGCACTCAAAACCACTTTACCTCCTTTTTTTTCTTCTTCCTAATTGCCATTATCTTAGCCTCACTAAGATAGTCCAATTTGGGGTCTACATTATATGCAAAGACCCATCATCTTACGAAGGACACAATAATCATGATTTTGTAATAGGGCCCTGATTATATCCTCATGTTTTATCTAGTCTACTGGCTCCTGTACTGAAAGACATTACCATTTCCCACTGACTTGCTGGTATGATGACTCTTTTTCCCTCCTCATTGTAAACCTAATGGCATATTCATGTTCATTAAAAAAAATTAACCCTTGAAGCTAAATAACAGGTATTTCAAATATTTTCCTGTATACATTTCAGGTATACCTAACAATTCTGCAAAATAAGTTTGTTTACTAGCTCAGAATTGCATGTGCAAATATGCAGGTGTCCAGGGCCAAAAGAGGAATATATCCTTCGGAATGGTACGCTCCTTATTTCATCTCAGAGGTCATATGTGATAGAGATACAAAATAGAGGTCATATGTACATCTTTATGCACATACACCTATAGCTACTTAAATCCACAAACAAATACATCTTTCAAAGACACTTCTGTCAATCTGCGGCTAGCAGAGGTCACTTAGCCAGTCCCATAGCAATGTATATACATGCAAAATTACAAACAACCAGCACATCGACTTCCTCACAAGATTTTGTCACTGTGATTTAGACATCAGATGCAAGGATTATCCACAAAGACGTAAAGCTAGCTGCTTCCTCGGGAAAGATATTGTCTAAATCTGCACTGGACACACAAATGAGGATGAGAACTAACAGAGATTGTGATAAAAGATACATCCGCAACCTGAGAAGCCTGTGATGGCTTCTTTCGGCTTTTTTTCTTTTAATGAGAAAGTCTGTGGTAATCCTGGAAGTATACTATGGGTCCAACTAGATTGACTTTCCTCAAGCCATCATTTAAAATTCTTCTTGAAGAGCAAGTCCTGTATAGCAAAATCTTAAGGATCTTTTCTCTAAATTTGAATTTTTTCTTCTCATCTGCCAAACAAAAAAAAAATCACAAGTCCAGTCCTTTATTTTTTAACCAAATGCAGGACTTGAAAAAATATTTCTATGGTAAAGCATGGTTTTATTATTTTAATTCTTTATTTCATTTTAACATGGGAGAAATACACATCCCAACTTCTCTAGTCATCTTTTTATATGTCATTCTTAATAGACCATTATAGAACAGCCTTTCCCAAATGCTCCTTTTATTGTTTTTTCCTCCCTTATTGATTTAAGTTGTTTGTAGATTTTTGCTTCAGAGTAAACACCTTTCTGCAATAGATATCATGCTCCATTGGCATCTTTGTGCCATTTCTTAGATTCGAGTTACATGCCAACAGCCTTCCGCCTTTTCCTTTGCTAACTAGGGATTAAAAATGCTGCTCCACTTATCCCTTCCAGTCTAAATCCCAGAATGGCCCAGGAATGATCTGCATTTACCCTTTGATTATATTACATTCTCAACATCTGCCTACGTATTAAGACCACACTCATCATCAAGATACGTGGTTTTCCAGCCATCTTTTGTAATAACACTAGTCCTTGATATGCCAGTATACCAAAACTGCTTTTTTCGTTTCCTTCTTCTGCCTTAGTATTTAGTCTTTACTACACAAACTGCTTACAGCAGTTATCTGCCTTTACAGAAAGCTCCAAATACTGACAGCACTGTTTTACCAAAAACAAACCATACTGACCATGGCAGCAAAGAAATTTGTTCTTCTTTTATTCTTTCTCCTTAAAAAAATTCTGGGTACTAAAATTCAGAAAATAAACACTACAGTCAGCTTTTTTTTTCCCTATTTTCAGCAGTTAGGGGCAAAGTTAAATAGCACTAATGCATTTTACTTCAGATAAATGAAAGAAAGAAAATGTATCATCAAGCAGTTTTCAAAGCACATGCTCACACACACTTTTGCTTTTCTAGGAGGATTTTTAATGGAAATTACTGTTATTTAGTCCACAAATTATCTTGATTAAACAAGCAAGCATCATTTGGTGCAGTGCAGCAGAGTTCAAGCATGACCTTGGGTTTTCTGAACATGTTTAGCCTGTGAACATGCTTTGCTTCTTTTATAGAAGTGTTGACAGCTCTAGGGAACCCAGATGGGCTAATTTTAGAAGTAACTGCCCCAGCAGCATAGGCAGCAGCAGAGAAAGTGTCCCCACATCTGGGCTGCTTTTAGCTCAAAGTCAGTCCTCACTATTTAGAGCAGTGAAGGCAGCTAAGACAAGCAGATCATTTTGTGCTCAAGCAGCTAAGTAGCAGGTATTCATCATCCCTCTGACTGAAAAAATAACTAAGTATCCCTATTTCAATGACTTAAAATCCCAGCATTTATCTAGAGAGGAAAACACAGCCAAATAAGCTTCTACTTTATTTCTACCATCCGATATTATCGTATATTTCCACGTGTAAATATTTCATCCACCCCTCGAAGCCCATTTTTCAGGGCAAGGATGCTGGCCTTACATTAGCCGGTCGACACAAGGTTTTACTGAAAATAGGCCTTGGCAAACAGTTTTGACACAGATATTATGGGCTGCACATTTTATTGCTAATGCACAAACACAATCAGCAGTACATGACATTTTAATTAAAATCAATTGTGCGCATATTGAATGGATTAAAAACTGGATGGTGGGTCTCAACATGCTGTTAATAGGGAACCTGCCAAAAAACAGTATTTCTATAAAGATGAGCCTTACAGAGTCTGTCTTGATCCAATACCATACAGTGTCTATATTAGTGATCCAGAAGGACATGTAACAGGATTATATTCAGGAAATTTCAGAAAGATGTAAAAGTCATGGTAGATCACAAGCTGCAGTTAGAATTTGCTAGTAATTCTTGAATGTATAAACAGTGATGAAAAGAAAAGGCAATGAGGGAGAACAAATACACATAGCCCTGATTTTTAGTCTTTATTGAAATACGTGGTATGGAAAATTAAGAGTTTTCCATAAGAGTTACAAGAATGGTTTCAAATTCTGAAAACCTGCTTTATAGCAACAGATCTAAGAAATCCTTAAACTTTCTTGACAATCTGTTTATTTTCAGAGTTACCCTGACCTTGAGGTATAAACGGCAATGTGGAAAGAAGATATCAGGCCACGTTAGCTCATGTGTTATCGGCCTGACCTTCAAGACGTTTCTGAGTTCCTTGCCTTGGGTTCGGTGCCACCTGAAGGTAAACAAGAAGCAGCTACAGGATGTCAGCAGGGCATGTGTCTGTACCCACAACTAATGGAAGGAGGCGAGAGCAGAGGCTTCCACCTATTCCAAGCTCTTCTACGTGCCAAACTGAGAAGACCCATGGCAAGTCAAGCCAGTGCAATGAACACCACCGGACAGACATCCGAGTGCTGAACAGTCTTTCATCAATGCCCTGTTTTCAGGCTACCCAGCGAGAGCAACACCAAGGAAATACAGATTAACTGACAGCTGGGGAGCTCCATTAATGATACGACTCGTAACAACGCTCATCACCGCCGCTTGCTCAGCTCTGCTGCAGCCAAACCAAAGGGGTGCTGTGGAGGCATCCCTATAGCCTAATGAAACATTAAATCGGATTTCAGGCTCTGTCCTCCTCATTTCAGCCTCCTAGGCTTTCGGTTTCAAAACCAATTATATTCTGACTCCACCATGCCCATGGGCTGCTTCCCACTCTACTCTGCTAGTAAAAATTTCAGCCTGAGATTGAAGGAGGCTTGTAGCCATGCCCAAGTGGATGTAATACCTGATAGTCTAGAGAGCAAGATGTTTTCCTGTTCACTGGAGCCAAGAATCTGACAGACATTGTGTGTCCTACTGAATAAATACCTCTACTGTCTTCAAAGAGACCGTGTGGATGAATCTATAGGAGAGTCCTATACCTGCATCTTCAACCACAGGTTTACCATGTATCCGAGTCATAAAAAGAGACCTCACATGCAAATTTAGTGGCCAGCTTGACCAAATTCAATATGTATGTTGGGGCAGAGACTTCTGCTAAAATCACTTTATTGAATTTAACTTCCCCAAATGACTGACTTAATAGCCATATTTGCTTTGATGATAGTATTAGAGGGAAGTACTTCATCATGCCACTATGTCTTTCTGTTACACAAATGCATACATAAATGCACTGGATACTAACAATTTATAAACTGATGTTATTACCAGAGTCACTATGTATATGTTGGCAATTACATATGTTTTTCTTCTTTCCACTATATAAATTTCCTTTCTTTAATAAAGTGTGGAAGGTTTCCCAAAGAGTTTAATAACCCAGAATCACTGAAGTGTAGCTGTTAAAACAAGCTAAACTGCTTTAACTTCTGAGCTGTCAGATTTAATTTGAAATAACGAGGTCTGACCACTGTTTTCATGTGAATTACTAAAATTAGGTCATTTCCAAAGATACACAATAAATATTACAAAGAATGTCAAAGTTTAGTTTTGTTCTGAACTCTCCTGCTTAAACAAATTTAAGAGACCAAATGAACCATTAACTTAAACTGAATAATGGTTAAAATAGTTGAACATACTAAATAATCCACGAAGAATAGTATTTTAAATGATCATTCTAGAAAGGTATTTTAACTTTTTTAAAAACATATCTAGTTCAATTATTTTTTTCCAACAGTAAAAGCAATGCATATGGCATGAAAATCTGTTAAAACATAGTACTTTACACCTTTGTTTGTACCTGCTCCAAATATATTTGTCTATAAATTAATGGCACATGGTGGTTTTCATATCGGCTTGTTTTATCCATGTGTTCAAGAAAATGAATTTAATGCATCATTTACATGGTATCAATTACAGCTCTATTCAGCAGACATAAAAGAGGAGCAATGAAAATACACCTACGCATTTTTGCATTTTTACATGCAATTTATGCACCAGATGCCAATCACATCTAAAGGAAGGCAAAAAAGTAACCCTGAATTTCTACAGCATCTCTTGTCTGAAGAGCTGTACTCCCTTAAGACACCAGTGCATCCAAAAGAGCCATATGATAAAGCATTATCAGGCTAATTTTTACAGGCAGAAAAATGGATCGCTTTAGTGATCTAAAAGATAGACCTTCTCCTAGCAAGTTCCACACACTAAACTCAGTTTTAGCCCTAACATCGTCCTAGTGCCTTTACCTCAGGGAGTACATAATAAAATTGTTTTATCTTTATACGCTGCACTTCCTCCCATCCCACACCATTGCCCAGTCCCTCCAGTATCACTTGTCATCACGGGGAGTTCTTCCCAAGGAAACGTATAGATCTCAAAATAGAGCCCAGGGATTCCTGAGACCAAACATACTCTAAAATCATCACAGTCCCATCCGCCCGCTCAAGGTCCCTATGTAAAGAGGGCTCTACCACAGACTGCTCCCCCAGTACTTGGCCAACTCACTCAACACATGCTCCGATCCAAACCGGAGCTAATGTTTATTATACATGGGTTGAACCATCTAGCCAAGGTTCATTTACATCTACATGTTGTGCTAACAATACTCTCGGGGTTAAAAACAGGGAAGAGAATAGTATGAATCCTCCATTCACTCTTTGCATCAGAAGCTTCAACTTCCATATATGTAGCACATTCTTCTTGATACTTAGACAAAATCTTGTATCATTCTTACTATTATCACTTTTATCACTCTGGATTCAGACTCAAAGAGGACACTTAAACTCCATATCCTGTAACCTCATGCAATGCTAGATGGCACAATTATTTTAAGAGGTTACTTATGGAAAAGGTTAATACCACAATACAGCAAAAACTTGCCCGTATGCTTCACTTCAAGCATATCAGCTTAGGCCCACTGAATTCCATGTGCCTACGCTCATGTCTAAAATATAAGGCACAAAGCCAGGAATAAAATTGTGCACAGGATTGTGGACTTAAAGATCATTATTCATGACCTAATTTGGTGGATCTTCACATAAATCAGATAAGCAAATCCCTTCTGCTCTTGTTTACAGAGTGCAGAATTATTGCAAGTTGGATATATTAGGAGAAGCAAACAAGCAAAGAGTAGCCAAATGCCACAGATCTTATTGCCACATTGGAACTTTGGCCCGAACTATTCATTCGGGTCAATTTTAAATAAAAATATATAACTAACATTCTGTACAGCTTTTTGGTATTGCTTATGTGACAAGATTCACGTTCCAAATCCTAGTTCAGTAAGAACTGCCTAGGAGGTGGAAATACTGTCTTTAGGAGCTTTTTTTAATTTTCTCCTCAAAGCTTAATGGTATTACTGGAAATATTTGGCTAAGGTGTGGCTATTCATCATGATATCTATATTAACAGAAAGATCAGAGAGGCTTCAGTCAATTTTTCATTTTAACCTGGCTTTTACTTTCATAATATAATATCTCCTCATTTATGTTATAGAAAAAAACTCTTAATTTTACTACTAAAAGAAAGGCTTTTTCTGTTAAAACATATGTTGTAGCCGGCAACATATTTAGAGCTTACGATCAGCAATTTCTCTAAAGAGGAAGATTTAAGGAAAAAAGTGGCTCTAAAAGTAATTTCAGCAGCAAAGTAGATTAAATATCCACCATATTAGTCACAGAGTATTAGATGGAATTGGATTGACTGGGAAGAGGTCAAAGAGTTGCTGAAGGTTTTAGCCCACCAGAGGAGCAATAAAATTCAACCATACTTAAAATCATTAGCTTTAAACCCTTTGATATGAGATCCAAACCTCCAGCTCTCACAGAACAAACCTCCAAGCACCGTGCCAAGCCCAAAGGAAGCCCTTCAAGGTGCCTACGTTTCACAGAAACTTTTAAGATACTAGAAGAATAAAGACAGAAAGAACTTGCGTATGCAAGAAAGGCTGAGATACAAACAGAAGGAAAAAGAAAATGGGATCTTCAAAGAAAGCCAATTTATAAACTACCAACCTGTGTTTACTTGAACAAGGAAGTTCTAGCAGGGCTGGTAGTTCAATTCTTGGCCAAAAAACCCAAACCAAGCCCCAAATTCCTGAAAACTTGTTTCCTCTCTCTCCCACTACCTCTGTTCAAACTCTCCTTTCTTCATTTGCTTGTGATGACATTTTCCCTAACAAAAAAAAGGCCGCATTTGCTGAGCGAGTATGGCACCAGAAAGAGACAATCAGATCGGAATTGTCTGACACGATAAAGCAAAGATGTTCTGTGCTGACAAGCAAGGCAATAAGCAAATCTTAAAAAACTCAGAAATCAGCTAACAGAGGAAATCCAAAAGAAAGAAAAAGACAGAGGAGTAATTAAAAACCCTGAAGACAGTGATGGGTCTCAAGTTTTTGAACTGGGTCCCTGTTTAATAGAAAAGATGGTTTCCACACGAGAGAAAAGAGATAAAAGAGAGACTTCTCGGTAAATAATAACCAACTGACATATTTCTGTTGGTTTTGTACTTTTTTTCCAGTCATTTTGAAAATGACAAGTATAATTAAAGTTGTTAAATACATTGAGAGACTTGTCAGTCAACTAAAATATCAACTCTTATAAATTCTCTACAATAAGTACTGCATGCCACACAACGCAGAAGAAATGAATCTCTCACCAGAAAGATTTAGGCATTTGAGGATCCTATAAAAAACTCATCCTAGATCTTCTATTTCCTGGGGCAAGACAATGAATTTTTCTTCATATGTTTATGAATATAAAATGTATTTAATTTGACTTCTGTAGTAAATGAAAATGAAGATCTCTCAGGAAGAATTTTGTTGCCTATTCCAACACATCTAGGTTTTTAATTTTAATGAATATCCTTCATGGAAGCACATTAGTATTTTTGCAAGAGTGCTTTTTTTTCTTTCATGAAAAAAGAGGATGCAGCAGCAGGACGCCTTTTGGGGACATAAATTCCAGTGGATAACATCTAGCCATGTATTGCCCCAAGGCTCTAACACTAAATTAAACATGACTTAAGTGATATTTAAGTCTTGCGTTAGCTATCTATGCAGAATAATTTTAACCCTAGCAGGTAGCACTCAACTCCTAATTGGGCTGAGGCCATGCAGTCTTCTCGCAAGCCAATCAAAACCAACAAAAACGCTCAACAAGCAATTTCAGCTGTCAACTAATTTATGCATGATAAAAGGTTACCAGATATCCCAGAAGCCAAAAACCTTTTAGTAGAGAAGAGCTCACACATGAAGTCTGCATACTTCATGTCCTCATAAAAGACAAAAAAATGCTTTTTTTTGTAGCAATTTATAAGAAAGATGGTCTTAAAGAATCCATGCTGGCTCTACATTAGTAGAGCATGTTATTTCTGAGAAAAAAGGTGATTAAGCTATTATTTACATTTAAGGATCCATTTTATCTGCAACTGTTAAGATGACTGTGGAAAGCAAACAACCGAGAGCCCCAACATCCTTCTTGCATGAAACGCCTGATGCTTGTTGGAGATCCCATGGAGTTTGTTGGATGGCCGGGATCCATGCACGTACTGAACGATTCTGCTTCAACCTGCACCCTATGCAGGACGAGGACCAGTGCAGAGTCAGCTCATCACACCTATGAGAAGCTTCTGCTACCAGGGAAAGCAGAGCTCAAGCACAGCCCAGGGCTCGGCAGGGCTTGGCTCTAGATGGCAGTACAAGGCCATGAGGGGCAGCAGGTCCCTTCACTTTTCTCCTGAGTGGCCCTAAGGGATGACAAACCTCTGGAGATGAGAGAGAAAAAAAGATTCCTAGAAAATGCTAAGACTCTATGTTAAGCACAACCTGCATAGATGCAATCAGAGAGGAACAGAAAAATGCATATAACCGAACGCATGCTCAAGAGCAAAGTCAGTGTGAAGGGAGAATAACTTCCAGCTTGTCAAAGGCTCCAGCAAATGATGCGCTTCCAGGCTGAAAGGAAGGCCAGAATTCCTCCAAAATTCCTTCTGGTGTAATATAGCAACCAGCGTATTCACACAATTGGAGTCAGGGCCATCCTAATCAGCACAACTGGTGCTGTGGAACGTCAGCTGGCCTCTTATGGTAAAAATTAAGGCATCCTGATGATAAAAACTGTCAGTTCTTGCCTGGGACTTTAAAATGATTTTAAAAGGCAGGTTTATTTAGTGGTATTTAAGCCTGCTCAATAGTCACAGCAGAATTTTTGCTCTCCCATTTCATAGACTATGAGATGGGAGCCAGGTCAACCTTGTTCCCTCCTGCTAGTGGAAGGTCAGACCTCAGAGCAGTTCAGTCTTTGTTGTTGTTTAAACCTTGACAACACTGCTGGGATTGTCAAAAATAAGTGATTATTATATATACAGAGAATATCTGACCACTTAGAGCTGCAGTGAAATCTGCCATGCAAGACAGATGGATGGATGAAGCTTAAAAATATGCTTTAGAAAATGAGACTTTTTCCTCCCCACTTCAGAAGAGTAAATATAGCTATCTCATAAGTTTATTTTACAAGATGGAACTTACTGCTTTAAGCTGTTTTGATGACAATGTAGTCACACAATAGCAGAATAAAATATTCACACACAAATATTAGTCTCTGAGGACACTCTAAAAAGAGAATCACCAAGGATGTTATTATATGCAAGGTAGAACATACTATTGTATCAAGCAAAATCTTGTTTCATAATTTAAATCAGAGCTGGAGGAACAAGGCTTGAGTGATCAAATTCTTTTCAGAGATAACAACTAAAAGAATAGTTGACATTTCATAGGTTTTTAGTACCTAAAATAGTCTGTTTTCAATCTCTGAGGCTTATTTTTCTTTCTAAAGATGGCGTGGGGCCTGGGGGACCCACTTAAAGTTTCTTGCCATACTTGGCCAAGAAACACAAAGTGTTGGTGAAGTATAAACACAGAGCCCTTTTTCTTTGACCCATTCTGCGGTGTGATGGGATAGTGTTGTTAGTTTATGTGAGAGAAAATAGCATAGGCTTTCTGAAGGGAAAAAAAAAAAGTGGAATTGGATTAAGGCCTTTGTGCAAGCCTCAATGCTGAGGGGAATTAGCAATAGTTGTAGGCACTTAAAGGAGCTCTCATGCTGAAGCTTATCCCAGATTTTACACAATAAACATTTGAATATCAACAGTGTTTTGCAACTTGCAGCACTAATGTATAAACTTCTTCCTTTTGAAACTCCCAAATCCCCCCAAACGTTCGCAATACCCTCTACATAAACACACAGGGCCTATAGAAGAAAATACCCAGGCAGCAATGTAAGTCTGATTTTTCTTTTTTTATTTCTTTCCTTTTTTATCCCAGGATCTAAAATAGTCTAGTACCATCGGTTAGTTTAAACACTTCAGTTCTGTATTTTAACCATTCATCTTTCGCCCCCACCCCTCCCTGCCTCCATCTTTACATTCCATTTAAAAGACAAAGGTGTCAATGAGACATGAGCTTGACTTGGGCAGGCTTATTTGATGTTTCATGCTACCATAAAAAAGACCCTGCAGGACCTTTGAAGTGTTTCATTCTCTAAAATATTGAAATATCTTTCACCAGTGCGCCCAGAGCACATTTTCTTGGGGCTCAACTAGCATTCTCAGCAAACCATGCTGCCCTATGAGCAAGAATTCAGTGTCCTGCCCGGATAGCAGGCGTATTCCTTCCTGTTGCAGTTGTAACATCCACCGAGTTGGTGTCATTGCCCTTAAATAAAGTTTGCCAGCTACAGACTGAGCTTTGTAACATTAGGCAGAGCAAATGCACACTGACACAGCTGAGGAAATCTATATGGTTCCCAGAAAGCCATCAGCAATATTTGCAGTTGACAGGACATTTCTATCAACTTTTCTAGGATGCAACTTAATTCTGGTCTCTTGCTAAAAGCATAAGCTGATTCAAGAACAAGTAACTTCTCTAAATATGATCCTAAAGTAAACATGGTCAATACAGAAGGCAATTATATATACTGATTCCTGCTCTCTCCCAATATCATTTTTAACTCATGTTCAGTGGAGACTTTTTTTTACAGTTATTTATCTATAATCACCTACTAAAACATTTTACCAAGAAATAAGCCCATTGTGGGATAGCAACATAAGAGAAAAAACTTGGAAAACTTTGTTACATTTGTTCTGTGCTTGAAAAGACTTGATAAGAAACTCATCGTGTTAAGAAAAAAAATGAAGACATTACTGCCCTGTCCAGTTCTGAAGCATGTTGAAGCCGTTCGCCTATTGAATTTGATACAATGATGTATAGATGAATAAAGTTATCTCCACTATTGAATAGGATGGTGTCAGTAGGAGGGTAAAAAGGGAGGAACTTGGAATCTGAAAAGAATACTTTTCCCCCCCACCTCTTTTTAAGAACTTGAAGGTCAGGGTCCAGCTGCCGTAAAAGGCTAGAGGACAAACAAAATGCTGGACAGGCCCAAATAAAGACAACTATACACACACAGTCACACATATTGCCGAGGTTTCCTGCTTCAAGTAGCTATTATATTAACCTACACTTTAGGCAAAGTTCGCTTTAGGTTTTACACTGATGAAAATGTAGGATGAGCAGAAGCATCAGTAAGTTCCATCTTTAATGAAAGAGAGGAAACAGGCCAACAAAGGTAGGAAACTTTTTTTTTTTTAAGAGGAAATTATATTGATTCTAGTTTAGTTGAAACTAATTTTTTGACTGAGATAAATCAGTAATATTGCTTTTCTCATCTTTATTTCCAGTTAGCAGCTATTCTAATACGTCTGATATGTGTCTCCCTATAAGGCCTACCATTTAGAGCAAAAAATTTACAATCTTTCAATACAAGTATATAAAAAATACACTTGTACTGTTCATCCATACTTAAAACCTTTTTTTGGAATAGTTAATGTTCTGATAATCTATCATTCACATCATGATCTGGAAAATAATGGGAAGAATCTTTAGTAAAATAATCAAAAGGGTTAATATCACTGATTAGAGGGGAAAAAAGGCATTAAAATATCATGTTGAGCTGCATTTTGTCATTCATGCTTAGTGCTGCTTATTGTGATGTCTTATAATTATTCCAAATTTCTGTCTCCCCATAAGATGAAAGAATGATTAGTATCATTCTTCTTTTTTAAAATGATAAATACAAGCAGCCTGCCCTGTTCTGCAGGAAGGGGGTGGGGGCAGGAAGGGGGTGGATAGCTTTGTTCGAGTTTGCTTGTCTTTAAAAAACACAAAAAAGAAAACCTGGAATTAGAATAGTCTCAAGATACTAAGCTTTTAGCAGAGAACATATTTAATAACTTGAGAAAGGGATCCCCTCACACCAGACCCCATCCAATTCACTTTACTTTCAATCATTTTTTATATTTCAGGAACAAAAAAAATTCTAAGTGACTCAAAAGAATATAGCAGCCTGATATAGCATACTTTATGCGATACAGAGGTTTTATATTAAAGAAAATCCTTATTCCACTGGTAGCACAGTGAAAAAATTCTCTTTACAAGTAAGTTTGCAAATATATCTTAAATATATTTATAAAAATATATTTTTATTCATGTAAGTAGATGGAAGGGGAAAGGCAGAAAGTAGAACAGCCTTCTGTTAAAGTATTTTCATCTTCCACATAAAATTCTAAGAAAAAAAGTAGGAAATACAGAAATTGAAATACAACATGAAAAGATGCAACAGTTAAGTCTTTAAAACACCATTGCAG
>JAWLRI010001000.1:1529152-1574994 GCA_034781795.1 Crypturellus tataupa
AAAAAAAGTAGGAAATACAGAAATTGAAATACAACATGAAAAGATGCAACAGTTAAGTCTTTAAAACACCATTGCAGGGCTCATGTATGTTACAGATCATTAACTGAATGCATTGTGTAATGGGCATAAGAGATAGACCATTTGTTTTGAAGTTTCCCTTTTGTCTGCAGTCAAACTTGGAGTTTGATCCAACCTATATAGAGGAATCTAGGGATTAATCGGGAGGTTTAAATGGTTTAGCCAAAGGTTGGTCCAGCTTTATGATCCTGACAGCTGATTTGTGTTACTTTCCACTGAGATTTCTCTTTTTTTGCATGACTCCCCTCCGCACTGCATCTTGCAATTAGGCTGCTGACAACTCTATTACGCTGACAGCAGAGGTAGAGCTACACGGGAAATTACACAGCACCCTACACTGCGAGTGTTACTCGAGTTACTGCGAGTGTCTTGAGAAATAGCAGTGTGTCCCTGTGTTCACGTGCATGCTGCAGTGCATCCCTCGAGCTGCAGTTGTTTAAGTCGGAATTGGTGACATGCTGAGTCTAATGCAACCCTCACCGGCAACTTTGAGATTAGGAGCTGACAGGATGATGTCAATGGAGGTTTAAGTGCTTTCTGAAGTTGCTCCGAGTTAATAATTAATGGGTATCTTTCTTTGATAGTTCTTTTATATTTGGATGCAGCTGGCTGGAAACAGCCACAAAGGGAACTTGATTTTATTTGTCCTTAATTTTGACTTTACTTAGCAAATGATTGCTGTGTCTTAACCATCACAGCTTTACTAATCTGGCTGTATTATAATGTGAACATGAAATCTTTGATTAACCAAACAAATTAATCATTTTCTAGGATGCTTGGAGGGAAAATTCACATACATACCTCTTCCCCCGAAGTAGTTTTCCAATATATGCTTAGACATGTATTAAATGTTAAAAGCAGTCGAGTAATCACAATGAGGTTTATATTATAATGCTGTAGCATATCTCAAAGTGAGTGTTTCATCAAGCAAATCAAAGGTGTTTTGTCTGTTAGATGAAGAGCTGGGCTTGCATACTTGAAAATACAGATGTAGGGTTAAAACTCCCATTTTATACACAAAAGTCAGCTTTAAAAGTAATAATCTGAGTTAATTTCTAAAACTATTTTGCTATGATAATGTCATGCTGCTAAATGGTGCCTAATTATCTACAAAGACCATGCTTTATCTTAAACATTTGCAATTTTATGTCACTTTGTTTTCTAGTATCTGAAATATGGACATGCTTATACACTAAGAATGCATATACTTCTATGCACAGTTTCCACATAAATGTCCTTAACTTCCTTACAAGGAAAATTATTTTAAAATTGAGCCTTTTACAAGATCTCCATACTGTCACATAAACACACTAAAGTAAAACACCTTGAGCAAACTGCTCTTGCCTATTAAAATTATTTCCTAAAAGAAATTAGCAAAAAGGAATCAAGACAGGAAGAGAGTTAATAATCTGGATATTCTGTTAATGTTTGAATGATTATGTATACTTTCTAATGTTATTAAAATAAGAATTAGTTTACAGTCCATGTGGAACAAAAAAGATATACAGGAGATGCATATAAATGCCATTGAAGTTTTTTATGTGCTATTTTTATATGAAAAATACAAATTACTAAGGATGTTTTAACTCTCACAGATTATGAACTGAAGGAAAATGAAATAGTTAAATAACAGGTCTCAGTTACTGCCTTGGGTAAGCTACCTAATGCAGATTAAATTGTGTCAAGACAGAATATTTTAATAGTTTAGAAAATGAAAAAGCACGAAGCTTGCTGAATTGATGCTTGCATCACTCACATTCCTAAACAATATGAATACAACATATTACCAGTTTTCAAATTACTAGATATTTTCTATCCTATAAAATATGTTTCAATTGCACAAACAAGTACACTGCACACTTGGCCAAGGAAACCATGAAATAAAATTAGATTTAACACCTTTTTATTTAGGCACCTCAGCAGGTTCTTTCAAATGCTATAAATGCAACTTCTGGTCCAAACCTGAGCTTTTAATGCAGAGCATATATTCTGTTATAGTAGTGTACATCCCCTGTTAACCACGCTGAAGAACATCAGTACGAACAGGGCATGATTTTTTTCCCCCCACCCAGTATGTGTCTTTAATATATTTGAGTATCTAAGTGTATTTTTGAACACTGAATGACACCTTTAAGAGTTAAGGGAATGTTGACCCATCGTGCCACTGATCATCCATAATTGAAAACAGCTTTTTCTTATTCTCTCCTCTCTCTTAAAAGAATTGTTTTGAAATGCTGGCAAGTGCCAGCAGGAAAGCTCAAGGTACACTAGGTCTCCACTACAATTTTTCTCTATCCCTACCTGTTTTAGCAGATGAAAATCAGGAAAAGATGTTGTTTCAGTCAGCCTAAATTTTTGATTGATATTTAAATAGGATTTATTAATTTGTCAATACTATTCAAGGAAGACAAACTTGCTATTTCTTAGCAAGGGAGTTATAACAACTTTTGTTAAACAAATACACAAATAATTATACTTATATACCTAGGACAGATGTGTCTATGTTCATCAGTAACTAACAAATATATTTAAAACATTTAAACGCATCCAATAATAAATCACTACCCACTGCACTTTCTCTTCCATTTAAAAAGATATTCTTATATCTCCTTGTTAATTTATATTCTATAAGTTTATCTGATTGAAACATTCTATTAATAATTTTCAAATCAAGTGTTCTAAAAAAGCACTCAAATATTTATCTCAATACAGATTTTGAAAGCCAGCATTGAGATTGATGCTTGTAATATTCCAGTACCTACAGCTGGACTACACAGTAGTTTGTACATGAATTATGCTGTACCTCAATTACACTATGAGGATTGATATCAAGGAAAGACTAGTTTCATGTAAGATTTAATTTTAGCTCACTGCTAGGTTCTTAATGTAGAGGAAACCACTGAATTATTTCAGAATGAATGGTAACCATCAGTTTCAAAGTTTCAGAAAAAGAATGTATTCAAAGTGTCTGGATCTTCAATTTATATCTGATCTAAATAAATATTTTATGTAATTCTTACCCCAAAAATCTAATTTTAAAGTATAGATTAAAAACTGTTTATGAATTGTGTCATCAAATACAAGAGTCTTCTACAGTTTCCCCTACAAAATAAAATATTCCTAATCTACACAATATTAGGATGATTTAAATATATAGCCATTTAAGAACCAATAGTGTGTCTCAGGTATAAAATTCTGATTCTTATTTCCAGATGGAAATAACCTGATTGGTAACAGAAGCAAATACCTTGACAAGTGATTTTATATTTAAAAAAAGACTATGTAATATTTCCTGCTGTGTCACCTCTGTTTCACTGATGTGGTTAAATAGATCGTTAACATTTACCACTTCTTAAAGCTACATATAACCAGGGTGATGACAAGATCTCAGTCATGGTAAATTGAGAAATAATTATTCTATTCTTTGATTTATCATCACTTATAAAGCATCCAACTAGAACAGGGTATTGAAACCCATGCACATATAAGTGCCTTTACTCATGTTATTTGTCTCATAATCTAGTTAAATGGATTAATTACTCATGGGTGTAAAGATGAGCAAAATTTGGACTTTAACTCTCCATTTTACCCTTAAACCTTTATTAGCCTCTGCCTACAAGACTATACCTGTATAGCAGAGAAAGGAGCAAATCACACAGTTGCTCGAGTGTAATTGTTTTAGATATCCTGAGCTTGAAATAAAAGCTATGTTAATAAGTGCACAGTTGAAAGCTCTGCTCTATAGCATTAAGATGCGTGTTTCCATTTGATAAAAATTATTAAAACTAACACAGAATTGTTTTGAAACCATTTATATGGAATACATACCTACCGCTTTGGTTAAAATCAGTGATCCATTAAGGCTTTTCTTGCTTTTTTCCAAGCTGTGAGCATACTGCGTATTTAAGTGTGTGTAAGAGTGAAGGTGGGGGGTAGGTTTAGCTGAATAAAAGATTGCTTGATATCTTCAAGTCCTTTGAAGAGTTTTATAGGCTTATAAAGCCCTGTGTGAATGAATGACATTTTTCCCTCTTTAGTTTTACATATGGAAGTTTGTTAACCTGCACTTCAATTAGTGAATAATTATTAATTATACTAATTACACATTTAATGAAAACCACAGACTTTGTTAAAAAAGTTAAGCTTAGGAGTGAAATTGTAGCTGCAGACAGCAATGCTGTAAAGCCTGAAGCAACGCTTCACTTTGGGGGTTTTGCATTCGGGTATGAATTTCTTTAATAAAACAACAAAGCGCTAGAGCAACTTTCTACAAGAATGCACACAGAATACATACCTAAAAACGCAGTTTGAAAACCCTGATTTTTTGCACAATGGAAACAGCTTGTTTACCTTGTTTTTAGCAACAACCTACCGCATTCATTAGGACCCTAACACAATAGATAAAGCTGTCCTCATTTTGTTATTTACCTAGCAACACAAAAGAAACAAACTGCAAATTATCATCTGTCACAAATTATAATACTTTGAAACAGACAGTATTGTACACATCTTTTTAAGTTAGCAATCCTATTGCATCACCAAAAAACACATCAGAAAATCTAATATTGCCATGCTGTCCTAAGCTACTCCATCACTATTTCTTTTCACAAAATATACATTCCAAATAGCAAAGAAGCCTTAATTTGAGCCTTCTCCACTTTAGCTTGCATGACAATTTTATATTTTAATTATACTTTCAAATAAACTTCTCAGAGTCCTCTGTAATAACATTGTATATTGCTTCTCTAAAAGAAGACGCACTCCAAACATTTACAATAAATTAATATCCATGTGAAGCTTGTTATTTTTCATCTTTAACACATAGGGAAACTAACAAAATGTGCCACTCACTAGAAATTAATTATATTTTCATCTACAGTCAGTTTTAACTAAGGATAGAAATTAACATGACTAAAGATCAGAAATTAAAATGTTAACTTAAAGCACTAACATACGTAGGGCTGCTAATTCATTCTCTCATAATATAGCTTGAAATCATCTGAATATTCAATATTAAAGATTACAGTGTAATGCTACTGTTGCTTTTCCAAACAACCTTGCCAATTTATTTTGTTCTGGTTTTCCTATCAGGTTTCTCTTGTATCTTGGATGCAGTTAAGCATGTGTTCTAGAGCATAAAAATGTTTCCATCACATTACTATTACACAGAAATTGAGACAAATATTTGCATAATGAAAAATAATTACATAGATAATATCAATAAGTATGATTAAAACTATCTATTTTAGGGGCTTGAAAATGGGGATATGTAACTAATATTTATAAATTACCATTCTAAAATTAATAATGTTAACCACTTTTAAAAATAGCATACAAAGCAGCCAGTATTTTTTTTATTTTATATCTCTTTTTATAGTATTGTTGTTGCATTTTCCACAATTAACTGGAAACTTAATCCATCAAAAGTACATACAATTAAATCAACTATAAGGAGATGAAATTACTCTTCATATTTCTCTTCCCATGCAGAGAGAGAATTCCAAAATTAAAGCAAATTAACTAGGTTATCGAAATCCATTTGCAAGCTTGATTTTAGACTTAAACAATATTTTAGCAAATACTGAAACAGGCTATTACTGTTTATACAGTAAACAGAAAACTGCCTGCAGTTTTAGATGAACTAGATTCACTAATATTGACAAGTAAATAACTGTTTGGAGCCAGAATCATACTTAATTACTACAGTCAACAACATTCATTATGGAATACAGCATACAGCCTATATCAAAGTATCTATAATATTAGATATTTACATATATTTGTTATTTGCCCATTTTCCGTAATGAGAGAATTACAAAGAATGAAAAATGCATAGACTATTTAATACACTACCACTAGAAAACACAAGTATTCATCACTTCTGCAAATGCCAAGACTCAAGAAACCAGACTTGCTGGTTTCCAAACAAAAAATAAATCCATTAATTAGGTCCCAATCCTGCAATCTGATCAAAATCTTTACAACAGTTTCCCCAAATTGACTGCAACTCAGACCAGGGCTCTTAATAGGCTCTCAAAATTTCTTTCTTTATGATTTGTGCTATTATCAAATTAAAGAACTATGGCAGCTTGATTTTCTGCCAGTTGTATTTTCAGAGAGCATTTTTTTTTCTTTTATAACCTATTTTTGGATGAATAATAAATAGGTTAACTGTTGACATTATTGCCTGAACATCACTGAAAATAAATAGCATGAGAGCGTGTATTTGCTCTTAGAGTTTAGGGTGCTCTTTCATTGTATACTAAGAGTATGGAAAGGGGGGGGAAAAATCTACAAGGTTGCTCTGAAAAAAACTGTCTTTATAGAATAGTTTGGGGCATACAGGGATTTTTTTTCCTGTCCCATGCAGAAAAATTAGTGTTTATTTAGACCACAGCATCTCCACAAATGCACAGGAACCATTTGTGGATATCTGCCCACTGGTTCCAGCCCGTGTTACAGCAGCATGGAAAGCGTTAGAGTCTATGAAATACAAAGCATGGTCATGCCAGACAAGTGGCTGGGACACACACCGTGCAGCACACAATAGCTCACGGTTCAGTAAGAAAGTTCACAACAAACCAACCGGCTGCAAACCAGACGGAGACGACTTGCAACTTGGACCTGCTGAAGATCCCCTTGCTGCGACTCTTTGATAGGGGCCAGCAAACATCGTGGCTTCTGTGCTAGAGTTTATAAAACCTCTTCCAAACATTTGGTAGTGCAGGGACCCTCAATAAGATCCAGAAGAGCACAGTGGGACAAAGTAGCCATGTTCTCCTTCTAAATATCATGCAGGAGGAAGAAGAAATGGGCCAAATCCCCTAAAAATGCTGCAGATCTCATTTCCACTTGAGATTAATGACTTGCAACTCCTTTGCATGAGGAGGTTTGCAGCCATTCTGATGACATTAAGGCTGCCATGAAAAGCACTCCCAGATGCTTTAATTATAAAATTTCTCATAGCAGAACCTAAATTGGTCCCCACAGGCTAACGCAGACCTGGCAAAGGGCCTGAACTGCTTTGAACTCTACCTGTCACAGGAGGCATCTCCTTTGCCACCTGCACAAAAAGCACTGCAAAGACGACCTCATGGAGGCTCTGCTCCAAGCACACAGATAAAGCCACACTGCCATGTCTCCACAACAGCCTTGGTAGGTGGATTTTACTTCCCAATTTATCTCAAAGAAAATATGCCTTTTCCCTCATGGAAACTTACAGCAGTTTTTTAATTCATGGATTATCAAAGTCATCTAACTTTAGCAGAAAGGCTTCTTTCAGAACCAACAATTCACAGCCACAAACATGCTAGAGAAAAAAGGTGCCAGTATGAAGTCACAGCAAGGCATCCTCAAGCCTCACTCTTCTCTGGATTCTGAAAACTCCCCAAAATCATTGGAAATTTGCTCAAGTAACAAGCAGGGTTCACCCACTGCTATCCCTGTAATTAAAATACTGTTTCACTACAGAACATTTCAAGGACTGCTCTGATTACTTTTTCCTAGCAATGGAAACTAAGTTCTTACATCTCAGATGAAGAATGGGCTAACAGGGCTGCCAAGTCTTTCCAATATCTTTGACACACTCAAAAATGGCAGCTCACTCTTAATATTCTTCTAAAGTCACTTGCTTCCATTTCTATGAGTTTGTTAAGATTACAAAGGCAACCTATGTTTTATGGTAAATGTCTTCATGATTGCACAAACTGTCATATTAACAAAAATAAAAGTTTGTCAAACACTATATAAAATGCTGCTAAATGCTCCACAAGCAGCTCTTTTAGTCTCCATATGCCTGCATGCTATGAAACAACCTTTAATTATACACTTGTATACAAAATTTCAGCTTCAATGGATGGAGTTTTGCAACATTATAAGCAATAAAAGACAAAAGCTGGAGAGCAGGAGCACTTTAATATCCTACTGCCTCTTCACAACTAATGCTGTGCCCAATCTTCCACATTCTTGATATTTTTGGTGGAAGAGACTGCCTTGCTTCAACACCTAGGAATGGAAGAGTAGTCTGCAAATAAGTATTTTTACATTACCAAAGTCCAACCATCTCAGTTAATTTTGGATCAGGATCAAAATTATTATCTTCTGGTAGGAGTCACTGCAGTCCTTCCCTGTATCTTCTCTCCCTGCTCTGGAGAGAATATGAAGGTTGTCAGCATCATCCACTCGCAATTTTTCCCCACAAACACCATGAAATGTAAAAATCCAGAAGCAAAAGGCTCAAGTAACTTCACCTAATGTACAAGCTGTCTGCTGGGGAGGACCCAGAGCTCTTTCCAACTTCCCAGGTTTTCCTCAAGCCTAAAGCTCACTATCCTTTCCCAAAGGTGATGGCCACAGCAATCTGATTAATCAAATTTACCAGGAAAATACACAGAGAAGTTAAAGCTGATTACGCATTGCACTCCACATACCTACAACCTCATTTCTGTCAAATGCATATGGATATGTCTATTCTGTCAGAATCCAACTGATTGATTTCTCATTAGTTAACACAAGCCCATGCATCTTTACTCCTAGGAGTAATCCCAGACATTTCAGCAAAACTCTGCTGGAGGGGGGAAAAAATATCAGGTAACAGAAATTAGTTTATGTTAACCTCAAAAATTATTTCTTCCTGTACTTAATTTGCTGATTGATTCCTGATTTGAGATCTTTATGAGAATTTTGTACAATAGGCACTTTGGTGGCAGGCAAAGTGACAGGGGGTCTCGGGTGGATTTCTGGACAGCAGAATAATATTATATGGCTGTGTCTGTTCAGTGCCCTTTCCATGCACAGCAGCTCTGAGTGGCAGCGCACGGTAAGCGGATGAAGCAGTAAGAAGTATATGATCTGATGAGCTTGGCTAAGCTGGGGGCGTCTCCTCTACTCGGCTAAATTAAAAACCTCCCTGCAATTTCAGCCCTAATCACCCCCTCTGATGCTGTAATTGATGATGGTCAATTAACTCTTTCACTCCCAGGGCCGTCTAGTAGAATCCAGAGATTTGCACTAGCGAGCCCGTCATAACTTATACCAAAGGAGTTTAGCGACTTTGGAAATTATTTTAAAAATATAAATTACACAAGGAGCCACAGTAAATATTTCATGGCAGGTTTTTGGTTACTTTAGATACACAATGCCCCACTCCCAGTGGTAAAGCTGTCTTTAAGTCTCATTTGTGGAATATCTCTCCTTAGGTGGCCCAGAAACATCCCCGACTTCTCTGCCGCTCTCCTCCCTTTGGCTGGCACAGGCACAGCCCACCAGGCACATTATTACACCCTTGCACCTCCCAGCTGGCAAAACAGCCCTTTGCAGCCTCCACCAGTTGGTGCAAGCTGCTCTCATGTGTGTTGAGAAACCAAACCAGAACAGAAAGTCCTATTTGCATTTTCAGCCCAGTTCCACAGACAGAGCCCCCGTGGGCTGTACAGACAGGTTTAACATTGATTCTTATCCAATGTGCGCCAAACTGAATAACAAAGGTGAGACCAGAACTGTGAAAATGATCCTAGCAGCTTTACATCTTCTATTTATAATTTTTTAAGGAAATTGTCTGTTTTGTGCATTGTTGAATTGCACTCTTGCAGAATTCTTTAACTCCGACTCATACAAAGAGGAGGGGAAAAAAAATCTATAAGATGTGATATATGTATATACTCTGCAGAATAAGAGGCTTTTCAGCATTGAGAAATCTATAGCATGACTTATTCTAACTGATTTATAACAGACAGCAATGCCTTGAGGACCCCATTCTGACTATTTGTGCTTTCATGACATGGTCGATGTACCAGCTGCATCGTATTCAGTAACTAGAGCATCGAGACTGTGCGTCCACATACCTGCTTTAGAATGACAACCTATTACTGCACCTTAAATAAGGGCAAGAGAATTGCCTCTTCTTTTAAGGCTGTTACTTTTAAAGTTGTCTTGAAATAACTCAGATCTCAACAAAACGCACATTTTACAGTTCCAGCAGCAACATACAGTCAGCATTCCTAGCTTTATAAATCACACCATACCATATGAAAACTCCATCAGCTGTCGGAGACAAATTTTTACTCCTGTTGTGTTGCTTTTTCTGCACAACAGCCTGCAAAGTCTTGAAAGAATGAACCCATTTTCTTGTTTTGTTTAGAAATCCCAGCACTGCGACTCTGTCAATCAGAAATCAGCTAACTCAGGAGACACCCGAGCTGCCTCATCTTTTGCTATCCAGAGAAAACCAATGCTGAAACTCCCCTTGCAGCTTTCAGTCCCAGTAGCAGGAGTGTTAAGCTGCCCTATAAGATGCTTCAGGACTAGGATACCCAGTGACTAAATAGCTGGCTGATGGGCAAGTAATAAACTTTCCCTGCAAGATGCCATTCCTCATCATCTACCTGCAGAGTAGGGCAGTCATTTCTCTAGATTCTTCAGTACATTAAAACATTAATTCTAGATGACCTTCCTATCCAGATTAGAGATTCATGTTATAAAGTCTTCTTTTTACAAAGACGTCTTTTTTTATTGGAAAAATATGTAGCAGAACAATATGAAAGAAAAATGATTACTTTTTTACTTCTCTGAACACATGAAAACAGTGTCCTGGCAAATTCCAGGCAACCTTTAATCAAACCTACAAGGGCCAGCTGCCTGAGTATATAGAAAAAGGATAGGGAATAGTTCCACAAGAACCTGCTCCCCTCGCTGCTGCTGTTCTTGAATGAAAATTTTCCAGACCCCCAAAGTAACCACATCTTCAAATACTCCCTGCAGCATTTCAACTAATGCATCACAATAGTGAAGTTCACATCAAATGAGGGTATTCAGCCCCTAGCACACAAACAACTGGTCCTGAAGATCTCTCAGTGCAACTAGGATCCACATGGCACTGAGAGGTTGTGTCTGCCAGCAAGGGAATTTAATTAAGCAGTGGAGTAGCTGATCTCATATGGCTGAAGCTGTTGAGTGTAGCTGTGTGTGTGCGTGCACACTTGACACATTAGCAGACACAAGCCAAACTTCAAACGAATCCATAAACTTCTGTTATGGCAATTAAGCTTAAATGGTCCCTTGCTCTGCCCATGCCAGCAGGACATCTACCGGACCTGACTTTTCCAGAAATAAAATGAAGAATCTTTGAAAAGCAATCCACAAAAGAAAAACATCCATATAAAACTTCTGAGTTTTGAGTTCTCCAGGCCCTGCTCTGTATTTTTGACATCAGTTAGAAGCCTGTGAGACAGAAAAAGATAAAGCCTGTTAATAAAGAGCAATTTAAAGACAATCTAAGGAGAGCGTCTGAAGATCAGGGTGATCCCATCCTTTACATTCCAGATCCAAACGCTTTAGTTAAGAAGAAAGCATTGCCTACAACAGTTAAAGGAAATGCCATACAAAAGACATCAAGAAAACAATTCTCTTTACTGAATCAGAGCTTCCATGCAGCTATGCCTACTACTTCTCTCTAGTCCACCAACACTCATCTGTGCTTTCTTATTTTTAAGAGTGTCACCATAAACAAGTAGAATATTAGAACATCAACTTATACTGCAAAGCCTATTGCAGTAAACCCATCAAACTCAGCATCATTAATGATAATACTTAGCACTTATATAATGCTTTAAGCTTTCAGAGCACCACGTTACTTGAACTAGTTACAGTTTAGCAGCAGCAGCTCTCCCAGCAGCTCGCACACATGCCTGAATTTCTCCCCAAAATCTCCCCTTATGCATTAATCCAATTGTCTTTTATTCATCTGAAAAGATTATCATCTTTTTTTATTCTCCTCCATCGGATATATACACTCATGCTTCCAAAACCGAGTTAATAAAAATATTCAAGTGGAAGGACCTTGATGTAACACCAGCTAATTGGAAAAAGCACACTACCCTGCTTTTCAGCCTAAACTACACAAAAACCAGAGCTTATCAAGCACATGTTTGGAAAGAATCAGTCTCTAAATTGGTGTAAAATGTACTTAATATTGATTGCTCTGCAATTTCCAAAACTGTTCAGAAACAGAGAAGAATAATTATTTTTTACTTTATTTTTTTCTCCCGATTAAAAAAGAACAATACAACAAAAAAAAAAAAAAAAAAAAAAAAAGGAAAGAAAATCAATACATTAGTTTATCTACAGAAGTAAAGTAAGTGCAAACCTTGTCTGCAGTAATTTACACGCTGAGGGCACTGGGGAGGGCTGCTCGCAGTCAGAGGGGCTGTTTCAAGGAGGGCTAGAGGGCCAATACTGCTTCCCAAAGCACAAGCCATGGGGCTCGTGTTACCACTTGCAGCTCCCAGGTGAATTCAGACCTTGGCACTGCACCAACCACCATGGCAAGAGCAAGAGCCTTGCTCATTGTGACCAGCTTGGAGGTGCTTTGGCTTAGGAAGGCAAAGGAGTCTCTCAGGAAATGAAAGATACACACAAACATTCCCACCACCCATGGCAAGCCAACTCATCACCAACAGTGCCCAGGGGCACAGGATGGGGCTGGCATGAGGGGATAAGGACCCCATTGGCACAAAACAGTCAGGATGGCACCTCAGTGCCTCCACCCACACTGTCACTCACCCTGCAGAGCTGCTTCCCCATGGGCAGCGCTCCTACAAAATGGAGACAGGGAGGGAAGGCATCTGCAGGCAGGGCCCAATGGAGTCCAACAGCTGCTGGGTAGAGGAGACCAGCACCCAACAGCTCATCCCCTCCACAGGAGCCAAAGATGGAGACCCTTCCTGCCTGCTCTTTTATGGAGGGAGGGAGGCCGACTGGCCCAGAGCTGCTGCTGTCACCTAAATTACTGCCACCTGCATCAAAACAGACAACACGGTGGAGACTGAGGAGCCCTGTGGTGGCTGTAGGCCTGCTGCACCCTTGCCCTTCTTCACCACACAGTCTCAGCACGACCTTAAAAACGGTTTGTCTTTTCTTCCTAAAATCCCCACTTTTGAAGTTTGCACATTTCTCCTCCCCTTTCAAAAATGGCCCTGTGAAAACATGGACATCTGAAGTGCCCCGCATGTCCACGGGTGCTGGCAGAAAAGTGTGCGTGTGTTCCATAAGGAAAGGCAGTTTGACAGAACCTGTGAAGTTCTGGAAAAAAAAACTACTACTAACAGTATTCAGGTGGGTCAGAGGGAAATCAGGGCTAAAAGCCACCCAAACGGCCTGGCTCTTCCAAGGGCTGTTGCTTCAGAATGCACCATGAAATCCCAGTGTCCATTAACTGGTTTTAGCAGTGCCAAAACCATATTTAGTTTTATTTCAGCATAATGGCATCACACCGCCTCTTGGCCTTTATGCACAAATGTGCATACGTTAAAAAAAACACTCAATCTAAGGTATTCCAATAAGGTTGAGAAATTATTTGATTCTGAAATGGCCCTGACGCTAGCGCACGCTGGGGCATCGTTGTAGCAACAGTCCACAATTTCCCTGCCTCTAATAGACAGTTCAAACATTGGCGGAGCTCCTATCGGAGCCTTTAATATCTGCTGTAAGCCTCTATTTAGCAGGAAGATTACATCCCCCAGATTTCACAGTTCAAAAGTTCATACTGTACTGCTCTATTTATAGAGTGCCTGGCACTGCCTCTTCTTTAGTGCAGATATTCTGGAAAAAAAAATAAAGAAAAAGGAAAATAATCAGTTTGCAGTGTTTTGGAGGGAGGTTTTAAAGAGCTTGTATTCCATAGGCAGTGCTGGGATGACTTTGCAAACCAGCTCTGGAGCCCTGCACGTAACCATCAAAGACTTTCCTTTGATGGCATGGAGCTTGCAATTAGGGAATTCTTTTGCCCAGTTGTTAAGCTTGAAATGTTGCAAAATTAAAATTCAGAGCTGAATAATCAATGCTAAAATCAAGTTGTCCTTTGCTTTTAGCTAATGCTTTTCTCAGGAGGAAGGGGAAGTACTTTTGAAAAAAAATCAGCAGGTTAAAAATTGCTTCTGCTGGAGCAGAGTTTTCATGAATAGAAGACTCTTCTGGACTATACATCCTTGATTATTTTTATATCTAGCTTTCACTTTCCATTGTACATCTTTTCTTATAGTCTTTCAGAAAATAAATCCCTTGTACGTTATCTTAGTGCAGGACTGCTTTAGAAACACAAAATAGATATTTTTAAGTCATCTCCAGATATCCAGTTCCAGAGAGATAAGACATAGGCCTCAGTCTAATCCCATTTGCACAGATCAAAATTAGAAATCATTCCACTGGAGTAAGCAGTGTGACACTGCTGTAAATCTGCGCTGCTGCTTACTTTCGGCAGTAATGTATGTGACATTTTTAACACAGCTCTGAGCCCTCTTATTTGAATGTGTTTTTTAATCAGACCTCTGTAGTTTTATCACATGGTGCTCATGCTTGTGAAAAAAAACATTCTGCCAACACTTTCTACTCAATGTTCTGTGCACAGCATCCATGCAGCTTGATCCTGCCCTGATCTGGGATTGGCAATTCCACATTTATTTGCCTTTTTACTCCTCAGTGCAAAGGATCAGCACCCATTTTACGGGATGAGGCAGAGAGCGGGAAGGCTTCTGGCACACATCAAGGACCGGTCTCAGCTTCACATCTGCTGGAGCTGCAGAAAGGTAACAAAACCACTGCCAGAACTGGATCCAGAAAGATCCACCTTGGAGTGTATGTTCTCATCTATTTAGTCAGCAAAACACTATATGAATCTAAAATGCATTGAGCGTCTTGCAAGAACCATGCCAGTTAGACTGGAGAAATGGTTCTGTTACCAGCTCATTTGTATATGAAAATAATCAGGCATCTCTAAAAAATGTGATGTATTTCTCTTAAAGCAATTGTGTTGGCCTTACGGTTAGTTTACTAAGCAGAGCACAAGTCCACGAGTGTATTCTTATAACTGCCCCCAGGGTGGGTTTGGCTTGTGCAGTGGTTTCGGGTCACACCTGCATGAAGTACCCACAGCTGCTTGCTGCATACATCCTCTTGTAGGAAACAGTTCCTCGTCATCGTTTCTGTTCCCTGTTGGCCCTGGGACATCAGGGGGTCGATTGGCCATTGGTTTGTGCATGTCTCTTCTATGGTATCAGTAAGAGCAGGACGAGCTCCTTCTTTCTCACTGTACCTCAGAGGTTGTCAAGTGCGTGTTTGAAGGCACACGCGTGTTTCATCAGCTGGGCCACTAAATAAAAATAAGCTCAAGTTTGGGCATGCTTTATCCAAAGGGAGCTTGAGCTCAGAATATTGCTCGATCCAAGGGGAGCTCGAGCTCGGAATGGTGGCTCCCACTTTGCAAGCACATCTCTTGCATCACCAGAGAACACGATTTTCTGCCTAATGCTATTCCACTCCCTTTTCCTAAGAGAATATTCCCTATTCCCGAGGCGTAATCTGTAAGCTCCTTAGCCAGCGTAGCTTCTGACAAGCCTTGCCCTGCTAGTCCTCACAAAGCAGCCCCGCGTGTCCTGGGCTCGCGCTCCGCGGCTGCGGTGACAGCAGCAGGGCACGCCGAGTGCCACTTCTCGAGCACCAGCAGCGAACTGCTTACACAAATCCTCCTCGTGATGCTCTTAGAGCGCCTGGCCCAGCCCGACAGCATCCCGCACGGCAATGCGGGGCTGCACACCTGGGAGAGCCATCCGGACGGCAGCTTTTGCATAGCACCCGGCCGTAAATATTTAATTATCGTGAGATTTCTTCTGCGCAGACCTCAAAGCCTTTTCCAGTATCAATACTTGCTCGAGCTATGTGCAACCGTCTTTCGCCTTGAAGGAATATGCTCAGGAGTGAAGATAAATATTTCATAAAAGTGTAACTAAAAGCTGTTTGTAGACTTTAAGTGACCTGCTGCCTATTCTGAGGCGAGAGGAAGTGCTTCAAGAGTGTATTAATTTCAAATAATTTTAAAGAAGTCTTATATTTACTGGATATCTGCTTTACCCAGCTGAAAGTGAAGGCCAAGATGACTCGGTCATTACTTTGTACCGCGAATTCACTATCTTTCCTTCATACAACATACACAGTGTGCTTCAAGGTTAAGCACAGAATATCAAAAGACTCATAGCATGGATGATTTTAATGGTAAAGGAGCCTTGACTTTTACTGATTATATTAGTTCAACGAAAATTGACCTTCAGTGTATGAAGATTTCATTTTCACAAATAAATGGTATGACCAATGCCTTTTACTAGGGCTACAAAAAAAAAGTAATAAGAATTGAAGCTTTCAAGGCCACAATCTCTTTTTTTTTCAGTTCAAATTACAGGTAACAGAAGGAATGACATAGTTATAAAGTCTTAAAAGCTGAGCTAATGTTTTTAGTTTGTTTCTTAATAGAAGGCAATAGTATTACTATTTACTGAATTCTGCTAGCTAACATTGCTGCTAAATAACAACATGTCACTTTCCAGCATTATCACCAGAGTTGTCGTTTGTGCATATTTATTCAGTTAATGGGATAGATTTACTACAAGTATTGAATAATTTGGACCCAGGCTGTACTGATGTATTTTATGGCATGTGGTCAACACAGCTATTACAGCGTGGGTCTGCAACTGCTCTATAAACTGCAGCATAGAGTCATTAAAATGAATGAGCGCAAGTGTTTGTTATGCTGTTTTTAATTATATGTTTATCTCTTTCTCTTTTATCCTTCCATTTTATTTATACCGCATGTTGTCACATATGGGCCATAGATGTCATCTTAGGGGTTTTAGTCAAAGCCTAGGCAATCATCTTTATTTAGGAGGGTATAACTTACCTTAGCAGCAATTATAGGGCTATACATCTTAATTTGCATGCATATTCCTGATTTGCAGTGAGATCCAATACCCAGAGTTGAGGATATTCTGAAGGGAAAAGGAGCAAATAAATTTCTCCGCTATATGGAGTGTCGACTATTGGAGGGACTATGTTAATAGTTCTCACAGGTTAAACATAGATTTATTATTTAATTAGACATTTACATTAAGGCTTGAACATTTATTGGAGAAGTTTCTTTAATAACTTGTGTAGAATGGAAAATGCCAGAGGCAGGAACTCCTTAAGTACTGGTTAAAGCACAGGTTAAAGGCTCAGTTCTGTTTTCTTAAAAGTTCTGCCATGTAGATAAATACCATTACCTGAAGAAAATCCATCTGAAAAGATAATTCAGGTGTTAGAGGCCGTGTCTGGTAGCAGAACTCTACAAAAACTGCTAATGGACATTGGGGACTAGAAACCAGAACTCATGTAATGCCACAAGGCATTGGCATCCTCTTAGATCTGTTGTTTATACCATGAAGGCCTTTTGACTTACTCTTTTATTCTTTTTGGCTTATGGGCTTATTCTTCATGTGATCTTAACGGTGGAAACAGGCCAGAAAGACTGAGAGGAGATAGAAAGCACACTCTCAGTGAGTTGTAACCTTCAAATTTGCTTTCTGTGAATGTTAATGCCAGAAAACACAATCCTCTGAGCTATCATGAAAATCAAGGACTTTATTAATCACCAGTCTACTCACCCCTTTAGACAATTAGCAGTGCAAAGATAATGTGCAGACACCTGGATCTATGAGAATTTACATATATACTTTACTTTCTCCGTTGGGTAGCCTGTCTATTATATTCCAAACATTGGTTCAAGGTCTGTATCTTTCACATGACAGAATGTGAACAATTTATGCATTTAGCTAAATCAGCTTAACCTGGGTCAAACTACACCCATGTTGGAGCTCTGCCATCATAAGTGAAAAAGAATTATAGATCTGATGGTACAAGTCCTAATGAAGGAGAAACACTGACACTGGGCTGATCAACAGTTCAAAAATGACACAACCAGCTGCCTCTGAGGACAGGATCAGGTCTATTGAAATGATCAATTTAAGTTTTAAATTATCCCTTTAAACGTTTAAAATAGAACACTGGCAGAGCTGTGGGAAAGAAATCCCTTTATGTCAAACAGTAATTACATCTGACTTCTCCACCAAAAACGAAGTGGTGTGGTACTACTACATGATAGCTGCTTAAAAGTGTAAGATTCTTTTTTTTGCATGGTTCAGATGGTGCACTGAACTAGATAGCTTTGTTACTGGGGCACCCAGCTCTCCCTTCTTGGAACCCTGCTTGAACTCTTTGCTTAAATGAATACGCTGGTTTTGCTCCGTCATTAGTAGGCAGTAACTCATAGCAAAACGCATTGCATTTAATTCAGGGCAGTTGGCAGTCCCTGCACAAGAGAGATTCCAAAATGAGCTGGTGTGTAAAGGGGGGGAATGGCTTCAGCTTAGAGCTGGGGTTACCTCTAGGGCAAGGAGGGGATTTTCTCACTCCAGCTGTCTGTATCCGAACGGGTATTCAGTTCCTGGTGCTCTGAGACCTGTAATCTTGGTGGAGGAAGGGGGAGGAAAAAAAAAAACTCCGAAATGCTCAATCGGAGAAGAGAAAATTGTAAATAAGCCATGTAAAAAAAATCAGGAATATACATGCTCACGCATCTATCACCTGCATTTCACATGCGATGCCAAACAGAGAGGATGAATGAGGGCTCAGCTCAGTTAGTAAGAGTGCAAAAATCAACAGCGCTAAAGCTACTTTTCAGGTTAGCATAATCTTCTATCTGCAAACACTGTCTGTTTTATCTGATTTTTTTTTTATTGGACAGCTGTGATTTTCTCCTTTCAAAACCTTGTCAGTGCTGTTCAGCAGAAATGTAAGTGATATGATTAAGGAACATGGCATCTTGTATAATCGGTCGTAATCATTATCTAGGGGTTTCAGTAACATGACACATGCACAGCAACAGCAGCATCTGCTCTGGACTGACAGATATCTCAAGCTCAGAATGATGGAAGCACACTCAGGGATTTGTAAACTTGTCTTGGCTAATGCCACTATCCTGATGTGAACCTGTTGTTGACTATACTGCTTAAAGGCCAAAGATTAAAAGTGTTTTCTGAAGTTCATCCTATCCCACATGCATCTACATCTCTGGCTGGGATGGGATGTATTACCTTAGCAGACCTTTCTCACTTTCAGCAATAGGATGGTTCTTTTGAAAGCATCTGCAAAATGCAGACTTTATTTTTACAGTATTTCCTCAGTGCACATCAGGTCGGTCTTTCAAAAACGCTTCAGTATTGGCTTAACTTTGTTACACCAGCCCTACTCCAGGCACTTGGAAAGGGAGATCTGAAGTCTGTTTCTTCCTTAGCCTGAGGAGACCAGAATCCAGTTTCTCACTTCACACGAGTGCTCCCTAACCACCATGCTATAAAAGATCTGCAAGAAGCAGAGATGAGAGATGTTTGCCATGCCTGCTTGTTAACAGGGTCACTGGAAGGCAAATGGCAGGGAGCCAGAAGGAGAACAAACAAATGAAAATCAAGCTAGAAATGGGATACATGCAGGGTTTTTTCTGCATTTTTTAAATTATTTTCTTTTGTTTGTTTGTTTTTTTTTTTAACAAAATTTAGAACAGTTGTTGACTGCATTAATTTACTCTGAGAGCTGACTGATTGCCAAGGCTGTGGACAGGGCCATCGCTTTTGCACATCAACTGTGGAAATTCATCTTTCTTCCATATTGTCATCAGAACTTGGAGAGTTGGGCATGCCTATATGTTCATTTATCGTGATACCAAAATTTTGGTCTTGGTCTCTTCTAGACAGGATCTTGTATTCAGTCTATTTCATTCAACTTTTTGTGAAGTCTACTGCAAATTTATTTCTGGGAGCATCACAAGCCAGTGAGTGTCATGAAATCAGGTTTGTCATGGAATGAAGCAAAACTTGTTTCATGCAAACATGGTAGTTTATAAAGTCCATGTAGTAAGGCTGTTCCAGCAACACCATTTCTTGTAGACCTGTCATACAACTCAGATCCCAAGTAACATTTAAGATTGTTCACAAGTAACACCCAAGATTGAATTTGTTATCCAACCATATGAATAATGACCAAATTAAAAAAAAAATCATAATCTCCTCTTGGACAATCTTTAAACAGCTCAAATGCTGCATATTTGTTTCTACTCCTAAACAGAACTGCAAACCATGTTGCATCAAAGCATGTTGTCTAAGAATAACCCAGCTAATCATTCCTAAAATTTTGATTCCCACCTCACATTCTAGAGAAGAGTGTTCTATACAATTTCTTAATATTGTGATTCACATTCCCTTACTCTCACTGTGTAGCCCCTTGCTCCACAGATAATCCGCTAGGTTAGCGTATTTAATTGCAGGCATCGGCTGTGCTGATTTAAACATTTGGACCACTGAGTTCAAGAGGATGACTAATGGAGTCAGGTGTTCATCAACTTCAGTAACTGTATCAGGGTCTGATTCCTGATTCTGCTTGTATGTGAGGACAAAAGAGCGAGATCACATGAAAGGAGAGGCAATTAGTTAACCACATCTATGAAAGGGACAAATAAAGAATGCAAATGCATCTGCTTCTTTAAGGCTTCTTTCACTGTTGCCGTATGCAACAGAAATTTCATTTTGCTTTACTCTCAAAAACAAACATATTGGATGATTATTGTGTCAGTGCCAGGATGTCAGTATCAAAATTCATTCTTCCTTCTTGTTTCCTTGCAGGTCAAGGTTTGAAAGAAAAATATGCGTATAAATAAAACAGGCACAGATCAGATGTAAAAATCCACCTGCTCCATTTATTAATGTGGTTCTGCATGTGTTGATATTAACTTCAGGAATTAGGTAGCATATGAAAGTACAGCTCAGTAAATTTAAACAGAATTTTGAAGAAAGGTACGTTTGGGAATATGAAACAGTGAGATTAAACATATTGTAATCAAGGGTAGCAAGAAGAATACAACAAAACGGGGCTGCGATTGGAATTTCAGCCCTTAAAAAATTGTTTTTTGAGTAAAGCTGCTGCTCCAGGTGAAGCTCCGGCACCTGCTGCTGCCCCAGCACTCGCAGGTGCTCCTCCATCCTCTTTGCTCCGAGACAAACACCTGCTAATATTAGCTACCTCCTTCCCGTCCCCACCAGAAGGAGCTTAACCGATGATATTTTCATTGGATTGTGCAATAATGTGAAGTCTTCCCTAATCTTATTTGGCACATTACCCAGTGGGTTTATGGAAATCCTCCCTGCACTTTAACCCCAAGGTGCAGCAGCCACCTCGGCTCCACGTGCGGGTGCGGGATGCGGCGGGCGGGAGATGCGCCCGTCGCTTCAACCGCTCGCAGAAGCTTTCCCAACAAGCAACCCGTAAATCCAAAGGGAATGAAGGCTAAAAATCCGTCTTCCAAACACATCGCACTTTGGCTGATTAGCAGGGAGAAAAAAAGAATTAATAATGAGGAGAAAAAAAAGATAGCCAGAAACTACAAACACCAGGGAGCCCATTTCAGTGTTACTTGAAAATAAAGCAACAATAGCAAGACTAGTCATCTCATTAAATAATAATTTGTTCTTTCCCTTTAATGCTGCACATGTTCTTTAATGGTTGCGACTTCTTAAGGCACTGTGACTATCATTTCCGCGTATTTATCAATAGAAAACTTGTATAACTTTTAATGAGTCCTTGAACTGACCACCTGTGAACAAGAAGTATTGTAAACCTTGCCTCTTGGAAAAGGAAAAATAATTTGAACACAAGATTTCCTTGATGTGGCTGATCTAAAGTGAGTCAGGAAATTACTAGTAGGCAGCTCGTGCCATGCTGCTTGCAAAATTAAAACATATCTACCAGTCCTGTCCAATAGCAAAGAGTAGAAGGTGTTTTTATTTCTCACATTTGGAAAATTGCAGGTAATTGGGAAAGGAGAGAAATCTCAGTTTAATAAAGGAGAATTCTTTCAATAGTACAGGTATATTGCTATATTTTCCCAGGATCAGATTCCTGGCATTGGGGGAACTTTCTAGCTGTTAGAACTGGTGTGATGATTTTATATGATGATTCTTACATGTACACATGAATTCTGACATGGATGTCTCCTCACAAGAGCCACATCTATGCTTTGAGCAAATACTAGTTTTTATATGGAATTACTTTATTTTACTTACTGCAAAAATTCAGAAAAAAAAAATCATGTAAAAAGCATCACTTGATTTCAGCTGAAAGGTTTTGTAAAATCTTTACCACTTCTGACAAAACTCCAATATAAAATGGAATCCTACTTCACTTTATTCTCATATCTTACCTTGTGTATTACCTGAGACTGTCTTCTTTCATTTTGATTTTACTGTTCTGTTTAAATTTTAACATTTCGTTTAAATTACATATCCTCTGGCATGTGCTGCCACATGAAGAGATTCTTTTTCCTTTATTGGTGCAATGAAATAGTGCTGTTTCAATATTTCTACAGCAAAATCTCCAAAAGTGAAAAAAAATACATTTTATACACAGAATTTTCAAATACATTGAGATAAAAGCACATTCTAACCCTTCTGCAATGCAAAGTATTAAACTGCTTCCAACAAAGTTTTGCTTGAGTATTTTTTGTGAAATATTTCATTTTGATGTCTTCAGAGCTAAAAATCAATTCAAAAAAATCCACAATTTTTGAAGAAACTTTTCGGAAGTTTAATGAAAATTATATTTCAGTCTTACACCCAATACTGCAATTTTTAGTTTAGAGGTTATCCACCAACTTTGAACATGGCGAAGCAGCAAATTACACGCAGCATAACTTGAAGAAACCTCTGCTGTGCCACCTATTATAAAGACTATAGATGTGTATTTCCCAATATCTCATCTGCAAGGGAGAATGGTGTAGAAGCTAGAAAAAGTGAAAAGGAAACACCATCGTAAATGCCCAAACTGATTTTTGTAGAAATACTGGAATACACAAGTTAAATCACTCCTGTTCAGACAGGAATTACATCCTAGGAAACAGTGTTTTACTGCTTTGGACAACTTTGTGGAAATAATCTTTCCATAATAAACAGCTTTTGAACAGTTTTTCCTGCGTTTTAGCCTAAACCAGGCATTTGTTTAATCTTAAACATAAATATCCATTTGTTCCTCTTGTGTTCTTCTGCATTAATAAACACTGTACAGGCAGTGCAAAGAAGTAGTTATTATTGTATTTCTGTGGCGGTGTCCAAAACCCCATACTCGGTGTTTTCCAAAGGGCCATCTTTGTCCTGATGAATAGGCAGCCCCCAGAAGTCCATCCTGAAAAATGACTGCATCCTTTTAAATTATTATCTTGGCGGCACAGAATATTCTGTGGGCCTATTGAGTGATTTACCGCACCAATAATAGTGTCCTTTAGATTTCATACAGTTTTAATGGAAATACGTGAATACCTGGAAATGCGCTGCGCTCCCCTTTGTGGAAGCGGTCTCAAAGGAGCCCGGACTCTCGTTCATCCATCTGACATTCGGATGAATATGGAGCAGGAGGAGCCGTCCTGCATTTTCTGTTCTTCCCGTCAAACGCAATCTCCCAGCCCCAGTGCTGAATCGCGGCTCCCGACTCCTTCCAGCTCCGGTTGCACCTTTACTTGTGTTGCATTTATTTACCGTGTCAACTCACCCCTTTCTTAACAGTTTTGCTTTTCTTTCCCTTCAAACAAATATGTCCTTTTCTGTATGTCAATTTTTGAAATGTGCGCTCAAGTCAGGGGTTAGGCAAACCTTATCAGTATGCGTGTGTGCGGATGCGCGCACTTGTGTATGCAATTCAGAAATTTTCTCTTACAGAGCAGGACGGTTGCATCGGAAGGCTTGTAAAACCACGAGTGGAACAACAGCACAATACATCAAAGGGGGAATCGAGATTCTCTTTTTATCCGTAATTTTACTTGAATGCATCACAAAGTGGCAATTATATGGCACATTTTTCTTCTAAAAAATTGGCCTCGTTGTGCCTTTAGACAACAAAACAGCATGAAGAAACCATACAGGCACAGCTTGGTTCCAAATAACCATGTTTACCTAATATACACAAATATGCCAGGCCTAACTGTATAAATATTGCTATTCTGACATTTCTGGAAGTTTCTAAAATGCATAACATGGTAAATAGAAAAGAACATCCACTACTTATTTACCCTGTAGGAAAAGGCATCAAATCTCAAGCATAAACATATTTGCAGTGTGATAGGGAAAGACAACTGTAGTTTAAAACATATAGTGGAGGGGTGCATCTCTTGAATTTACGTAACATATACATTGATTTACAAAACAATAATTTAATTTGAATTGATTTCTGGCATATTTTTCCACTTTTAAGATATTGAGAGATTCTCAGGGTAAGGAGAAACTCTTTTTAAAACATTATTGGTTATATTTAAAAAAAAAAAAAAAAAACTCATAGCTTTGCCCAACATTTAAGACTGGTGCCTGAGCTTTAAACCTTGGGTAACCTTGGAGTATCCTTATGACAATCATTCTTCATTCACTAGCAGGACTCCAAGAATTCTCTCAAGTTTAGCTTCTGGAGAGGAAAAAAAAAGAAGAAAAAATAATAATTTACAGGGTCCAACTTGCCTCTTGCCTGGTGCAGAGATCAGTGCTGAGATGCAGCAGGCCCCTTGTCCAAAGCCCACGGGCTTGCAGACCCGACTGTGCTCAGGTTTGGCAGATGGTGACAGCTGGAACCCCAGTTTTAGCAGCATTTCCTGATGCTCGTCCACCCCAAGGTTCACCCCAAAACACCAGATCCTGCTTGGTGAACTACCTAAACCAGGCTGCATTTGGCCCTGCAATACTGAGCAGTCATTAGAATAAGGAGAGAGAAAAGGAGGCGAAGGAAAGGACGATGGAAAGAAGAAAGAACATATTTATGAAAAGTGGGAAATGCAAACACTGTTCCTAGCTTATTTCTTTTTCTGCAAAAAAGCACTTCACAGCATACCTCATTTCAAGTCTCACACTTTATTACTATAAAAATACTCCCCGGAACATCTCTTTCCTTCCTGGCATTTGCTTACTTTATTAAGTGTTTAGAACAACCCAGTTTGTGGCTTGGCTCCTCGTTATGTTTTTATTTGGTGAATTTGGGTTTGTTTGTTTGCAAAGACAGGGGTGGTTCCACTTAATCACTTTCTTATTCCTCTCCTTTTGTCAGTTTGGTAAATTTTAGTGTCTTTCTACATTTTGGAAAAATTAGTTTCTCACTAAACAGCAGAGTTCCATTTTCCTTTGGCCACTTTCCAAGGGTCAAGAAATGCAAAGAAATTCTGGAGCAGCAAAAGGAAATTTGAAAAAAAGTTTAAAAAGAGGGAAAAATTAAATAGCTAGTCTTTTTATTGCACACATATCCCCACACAAATATAAAACTCTAAACTTTTTTAAAATAGCGTTTTCAAAATGAGATCTAAAGAGCCCAATGCCAAGTTATTTTGGGGTATATTTTACACTCCTTCTATAGGAAATGAATTACTTTGTGACTGCCAACCTGTTCACTCACAAGTACTTTTTTCCTGTTTTTTTCTTTAATTAAAAACGGTTCTTGCCAGAAACTGAGGCAAAAAAGTGTCAAGTAGGTCTAATAAATCCAACATATAACTTAGGCTTAAATTTTCTTTCAGTAAATATACTGAAGAAACCAGTACCTTTATTGAATACACAGGAGACAAAATAATGGAGGATTTTTAAGAGAGGGCCTTTCCATGAAGAAAGCATTAAAAAAGCTCATAGAAGATCTATTCAATAAGGAGAAGTGATGAATAAAACAACTGATATTTTTCAGGACACTTAAAAATTATTTTCTCAAAAAGCTCTGGCTACTGTGTGTCCCCTTCCACAGACACCTCTTCATTGACTCCTCATTTCAATACTCTGGTATTAAAGGGATTTCACTCTCCACTGAAACCACTTCCATCATGAATCTAGTCCCATGATGGTGAAATTCAAGCTGGAGAATTAACTACTTCTTCGGGTTTGTGTTAATTGAATAACAAGAATAATCTCCTCCAGCTGTGATAATGGGATGACTCCAGATCAGCCCTAATTGTGAGGCCTATTTTTTTTATTTCTTCTCCAGAAATCGTAACTGTTTGACCGCCTGGGTCCAATTGCTGCTAAGCTCCTGCATCATACACATTATTATTGCACCAGTTTTGTTTAGCTCCTACAACACTCTCCTATAGCTCAATCCTTATTTAGACTAAAAGCAAGAACATTGCTTATTCCTTTTCCTCACCCAAACGCCTGGTAAGACAAGGACAAATAACCACTGCGCTCCAGAGAGAACACAGATTTCTCTCTTCTTTTGAGCAAGCAGAGGATATTTGTGCGCAGGAAGGACAAGGGTCAGGACAGGCAGAGCTTGTACCTGGGGTTGTCTCTCTTCGGGCCACGCAACGAGGCTGCAGGTTTCCTAATGCGCTGGCCAAGCCACCGAAGCCAATTAGGTGATAACCTCGAGTTGGCTCAAACAGAGGTCCCGCAGGTGAACTCTGGCCGCTTTATCCCATAAGCCGCCCTGAAGCAGGAGGCGGTTTTAATAGGAGCAAGTTGTTTTTGTCAAAAATCATGATTTCTCTGGGAATCAGAATGGCATCTAGTAATAAAGAAGAAAAAACAGAATACAATTAAATTACAAAAGTTAGTTCTTATGCAGCAGAAGAAGCAGTTTTATTTAAATTTCATGTTCACTGTGTTGTTCTTCAAGTAGATCCTGGAAGGATAGGCTTCTCCTTGCATTATTTCTTTAGCAAAGCTCCTATCTTATTTTAAAGGGTATATTTAAACTAGAATGGTATTGGGGGACAGGGGGAACAAAAAAACCACACAACTACCTGGTGCATTTGTGTTTGTTGCAAGAGACGAAGCAGGAATGGATGCAATCTGCAGAACACTTTCCACTATAGTCCTCTACTTTCTTAACATTTTGCAGACAGAAAAAAAGCCCTACAAATATTAAGATATGGACATGGAACGTCAACTTATACAGCTTAGCAAAACCCCCATCAAAAGCAGCAAAGTGACATTGAAGAGCTGCTCTAAAGACTCACAGAAATAACAGGAAAGGGAGAATTTCACCAGTGCTTTCCTGGCTGAGGCGAGAGGATCTGCTGCGCGGAGCAGACACACAGTGCGTGGCCGTGACTGCTTACATGCTAATTAAACCAGTTTTATATTTTGGTACTGGAAAGATGGTTAAAACCATCTGTTTCTTTATAAATTATTCTACTAGCTAGGAAGAAAATGTGATCAAGATAGCATCTAGGTGATAAACAGCTTTTTTTTTTGTCAGCAGTTGAATCAAAAGACCCAACTAATATTTGGATTACAGAGTACCTAAGTGCAGATGCAAAGTTTTATTGAAATGCACTGAACAAAGTGATCTCAGGTTAACCTGCAAGGTTTTGTTCCAGCCAAAACAGTGCTTTAATTTCTTTTGCATTTTATTTAAGCTTCCTTCCTTCTGCATATTTTAACCCTTAGAACAGAAATGTAAATAATGCATTTCAAAACAAGGGTTGAAAGAAATTTCCCCAATGATTTTTATTCTTCTTTTTTAGCTAAAAGTAATTGTTGAATATGACCCCATCTGAGGCCTCTTACACATCAGGCAATCAACAGGCTGATGCCTCGGTGGAGCCTTCCAGCAAATTACCTGGCACAGGCATCGCGGGGTAGCTGCGCTGGAGCACATCCCCGGAGCTGAATTAGAGGTTGCAAATTGCCTCCACGAATCCCTTTCCTCATCGTCACTTATTGTCCCCCATAAGTAGCTATCATTTTAATTGACCGAGTATTGCGTGAGGGAGGCAGAAGCATGGAAAATATGAAGTGCAGCATTCAGAGACACAATACAGCTCCATTGAAATTATACCTTGTCAAGAGGGAAAAATATGCAGGTTGGCTGGTCATAAATCAGTGAGTCTGAAGGACCAAAATGCTGGAATTACCTGAATTCAGATATCTGATACAGGCAAGCATGAAGCTCTCTTCTTCAGACTCATCCTTTTCCTCTACTTATTTTTCTTTTGGGTTGCTTGCAAAGAAAGAGTGAATATTTGAAAAGGAACGGCAGAAAAGAGCTAGAATATAAATAACAACACCTTGTATTTGCAGAGTCCTGGAGACTGATAAAGCAGCAGGAGATATTCCCTAGGGACTGGCTTGAGCCCAATGCGATGCAGCAGCAGCTTCAGCAGCCTCTATGAGGCGAATTTGTGCTCCAAATCCATCGTAACAGCCTTTAAGGGGATCACGAGCTCTGAAACGGCCCTAGAAACAAAGATGAACTTCTGACTCAGAACATACCCATCACGTGAAGGTTTTGATGCCCCGCATGATATTGGTTAGTAATTTTGATATAGCAAATGCTAAAGACTTCAGTACTTTTTCTTTCAAAATAGACAAAAAGCATAAAAGTACATACACCTACCTGTAATCATACTTCTGTTATCCTCTACTGCAAAGGCACGCAGGAATACCCAATTCCTTTATCTTTCTTGCCTACAAACTCCATGGTTTCCATAGCCCTATGAAACACACACATCAATAAAACAAAGTTTATTGTTTAGATTATTTTCTCCCTTTTTAAAGTAAACCTACAAGACCAAAAGACTGAAAAAATAGAGAAATAGAAGTGTGTTAATATAATGAGTTATGTTTGACTTCACTTTCTTCTACCCTTTGTTGTCAAGGCAGAAATACCTCACATTACAGATTCTAATGGCAGTCAGAGCTATTTCTGTCTTCAAGAATAAGGGTAGAAGAATCTATACTTTAGTTTTTCCACTGAAAAGAGATTTTTAAAAGTTTACATCACTATTGATTGATTTATTTATTTAATCCATCCACTGATAGCACAAAAGCTTCTGCTTTAGCACTTTACAGTTGATGCTTGACTGAACTATAGAGCTTACTTTTTTATGCAACCCTGAAATCAGCTTCAACACTGAAGCAAAGGCCACGACACTAGAGATTTTCAAGCAGACAGAGTAAAAAAAATATTGGTTTCGTGTGTATCAGTGCAGTAGGTGTTGTAAATATAAAAAGGAGCACCATTGATCAAAATAATAGATAGAAGGATTTTTTAATCTGCACAAGTCCATACATGTTTGTATCTCTAAATATAGCACATAGAGACATGCAGAAGTGCATCTTAGTATCTACAAGCATTTGGTGTCTTTATATGTATGTATAAATGCATATCTCCCACTTCTTAGCTCAATTTCTTTGATGTTTCGGTCAAAATACCATTTTCCCTTCCCTTGTGGCAAGCTGTAAAAGTTAAGCCTTTCTTAAAGAGTCCTCTTGTGCTGCGTTTTATTTCTTCTGGTTAATGTGTTTCATTTTGCTCTTGACGTAGAAATGCACGAGTTCTGGAAGAGATTTATACTCCCCTAAATCAGCATCATTTCATGTATAACAAGTTCAGCAAGAGACGGCTTGAAAGGGAGAGCCAGTTTCTCCTGCTGCCCCAGTGGGGCTGGCAAGTACATGGGACCTAGAGGAAAGGCAACCCCAGCATAAAGCTCAAACCTGGAGGCTGTTGATGCTCCTCCAGGATTTACTCATTAGAGCAGGTATCGTACTGAGGAACAGCCTCCACGGAAGGTCAGACTTCAAGGGTCAAGCTTGCAGTGGCAGAAATGTGCAAGAGATTTATTTTCTCAGTACAATGATTCATTAAATATAATATATATATATATATATATATAAATTCACTGCTTGTTGCTATCAATGTTTTGGACCCTTGCTTGCACCTAAGATGTACATCACTTTATACAACTCATAGATGGCTAAGCTGAGGCACGTCAACAACAAAAGGTCTGGTGGTTCAACATTAATAAATGAATGGAAAGAAGTTGGAGAACTCTCCCACCTGGCTGCGGCAGCTTGTTTATTATGCTAAACACATTAAAGGACCTCAGGATTGACAAACATTGCCAAAAGCAGGACATTTTTGATGCAAAACCTGGAACATGCCGAAGTTTGGGCTGCATATTCTGAGTAAGAGTTAACTCCAACGAAAGCCTGTTTGTGCTTTAAAAGTGCCATATATAAACTTGATTAATGGAAATAGATTAGAAAAATATATTTTAATAGAGAGAATGCACTTACTATTGCGTTATCGAAGCACAACTGACATGGGACACAGTCTAAACAAAAGTCAGCAGCTACTAATGAGGCTTGTTAGTGATGCTAATCTATGTAAATGTTATTAATTGAGAACATCTATCTTTTATCTCCAACATTTGGTAATCAGGCAATTAAAAAACAATGACATTCCCGGCGGTTGTTCTCCCCGTTAAGAAAAAAAGTGATCAAAGAGTCCTGAATAAGGAAAGGGAAAGTCCCTTATCAAGAGCTAGGCCTTGCCTTGGGCTACCAGGCCTCATTAAAGGCAGAAAAGCTCTGTTGATCACCAATTAACCTGATTTGTAGGAACTCTGATAAAGACCTCAAACAACATGAGTTTTCTTAACTATAATAAATGACACAGTTTATTGACAAAAATAAAAACGTTCAGGTTGAAAAAGAACATAAAGGAGCTAGTCAAATGGGATAGCCCCACCACACACCAGTCCTGGAAGACATGGGATGGGTTTAGCTTCCCTGCACTGGTGGCAAGTTATCAATGCCAGATCCAGGCAGACCTATTAACAGCCAGACACACAACAACCAAATATATACATATTTGGTAGCTGTCACATAAATTCCTGTCATCTCTAGTCATAACAGACAGCAGATTGCATTAATTATGTATGTACTATGCTCATGAATGGAAATGCAGTGCTCTAGGGTGATCTCTGTCTCCAAGCACAAAAGTTAGAAAAAAATATGTTTTATTGAAACTTAATTAGTGGACATTTTGTGATTATAGTTTTTTTTTTTTTTTTTTTAATATCTTAGCAGTTGCTTTAAATTATCCCTAGTGTAAATTTCCATGTGCCTTTTTAACCCATTCCTCCCTTTCTAGGGAATATATTTCCTCCTCCCAGGTATTGCTTAGAGCATCTTGACTAGTAGGTAGATGACTGCGGTGCAACTGTCAACTATAATTGTAATTATTGCCAGCAGCTCATTAATTCACAGGGTGATAGTCTGTCCCTGTTCGTCACTCTGGAGAGAGAGGGAATGAATAACAACCAAATTTAAAGCTTGGGCCTAGAGTTGGGTGAAGTGGCATATTTATGGTACCAAACTCAGATCTTTTCCATTTAAAGGTTATTTTTTGTTATATCATTGATACTATTCCAGTAAACCTTATTAACATGGTTGATAACTATATAATTGTTAGCATGTTTATGATCTTGCCAGCATTAATGTCATACAAAATTATACCCTGAATTTACATTGCTTTATTGGCAATATTTTTTGTGCACTTTAGGTCTTCAGTGACAAAAAGTGTTTGAGATAAGACTAGACCTGTCTCGTCATTAGGCTGAACAAGTAGCTGATGTCCATGATCTTTATGGCCAGATCTGACTGAGATGGAGGCCATCATTCTTAAGAAAATCTTTTTTTTTCCCTAATGAAATATTTGCTTCCTCACATCCTTCATTCTCATCCTATATTTATGCCTTTTAGTCCAGGACTAAAGCAGTGAAGAAAATCACATGGGGAAGTCCAAGACCTTTAAATGAGAATAGACTTACTGCTTTTTAAACTAGAGTAGACTTTCTTTTAAAAAAGAAATTTGAACTATAATAAACAAACAGATGTGTCATGATTGGCAGGGAATGCCAGATATCAGAAGACATCAGTGGATAGACAAAAGGATGCAGAGCAGCAAGGGGAGTGTGATGAGTCAATACCTTTTTATTAAATGTTAAAGCGAAAATTCAGGTCCTTAGTGTTATGGCATGCAAGTGTTTTGCAGATGTCATCTCAGACCAGTTCTGATTCTCTCCCCTCCCTGACACTGCTCCTTTTTTTTTTTTCTTCCCCTAAACCTTTTTAGTGCCCAAAAGAAGAGTTGACAGCTACTGACACCACAAGGGAGCTTTTATCTTAATATATAGATCTGAGCATGTTTTACAGCAAAGTTAATTATCTCAAACCAGTGATTTTGGTTGGTCTTTGATTTAGCTGTTCAAGCAGATGCCACCATAGAGCTTCTATTATGCACAAACAATGGCATTTCACTGGTAAAGTGCCCTGCATGCCTACCTCATTATTAGAACCCAATTAATTTTTCTTTATAACAAAATGGAAAGACTTAGAGCTTAAGGAAGGCTAATATAAAGAAATTTGGACCAACCGCAAAGAGTACCTGGAAGAACCATAAGGAAAGAAGAGCAGTAATTATGTGACACATGCACACACACAAAAAGAACGAACATGAATTGAAGTTTCAGAAACGGGCCCAGGGAGCACAGATCACAATCTGGCTAGATTGCTAAAGTAGTACTAAGATGTCTTAATTATATGATTGATGTAAGCTTCAAAAGAGAGCTCAGTGTTCACAATGGCTACAAGGTTATGAATGTTATCCAATGTATAAAGAAGACTACCACTGCAAGCAAACATTACACGTGAAACTTGAGACCTCTCTCTTTCAAAACCAATCAATAATGTCTTATTTTTAATCTATATTATGTTTAAGAAAATGTGATGGCATCCTTGATTGAAGATCACACAAATAATTATGACTCACTTTGTAGGATCTACAGGGATTGGATCCACAAGGACTGTCATTTGAATTCCTGTGACACTATGAGGGGACCCAGTTCAATTACCTGATGCAAGTACGTAGGCTGTTTATTTGAAACAAACTGAAAAAGCTCTGCTTAGGGAACATCGATTAACACATTCTAACGCACTTCTGATTACTTTAATCCAGCGAGTTGCTCACCAGCAAATTGTCTGGTTTTGAGATAACAGGGTGAGCTGACATTGGGAATTCCAGCCTTCAGGGAATTCCAGTATTTCAAAACTTTCCTGATTGAGCAAAACAATCTCATTTTTAGAACTGATTTTGAATTTTCATTCAAACATCACTAGAATTTATTTTTGTTTCCAATTTATTAAAATTTATTTTAAAAGTGACTTTAGTCACAATTTTTTATAAGCAAAGTTAAAGATATAAGCCATAAAAATACCAAGCAAATTACACTGAAAAAGGAAACTAATTTGAAAACCCTCATCTGTGCATGGCTTCCCAAAAATTGTAGAAATGACATAGTCTCCATTTCTTTGGCTGTCAATAAACTCCCTTACCCCATTTCTCCCTCCTTTGCTAACTGAACGGCTTGTTCCAGGGGAGCTTATTCCACAGCTCCCTGCGGATCACGGCGAGTCTCCCAAGTAGAGGAGTACCCAGGCGATACCATGACGCTATCCCAGACATAAGTGGTTCAGCACTGGAGATGTCAAGACTGACAGATGTTTTGCTATCAGCATTCATTTGTTCAGCATCTCAGCTAGGAAACACTTGAAAATGTTTCTTAAAACTGTCATTATTTTCTGATGAGCAATCTAAATTTGTTTTCAATCTTTTATCTGCAGAAAGAACAGCAAATCTTACCTTTGTATATAAATTGCTCTCATCTTCATATAACAAAGCTTATTCTAGTGGATTAATAAGCACTTTTCTGCAAGTTTACAAATTTTTAGATAAACTGGATGGACAGATGAACATAGGTGAAAAAACTCTTTGGAAAGGACAGAATTAACTGATAAGCTAAGTGTCCTCCCAAAGCTGTAAGTGCATTATGCACATTTCAAGAACAAGCATCCATATAAACATCATCTGAGGTGGTTTTGGGTAGTCTAGGCTGCTTGACCTTTGCCGGGGTTGTAGGTGTCCTCTCCATTTATCCAATCTGTTTATTATTGAAAGGTAACTCATTGCTTGGAGATATCCAAATATAATCTTAACACTGCTGGCCCATTTCTATTTAAGAGTCATTTTATGAGTCCTGATTGACCAAGTAATAGAGTGCAAGTTAATGCTACAAGCATTACACAGAAGAGACAAAAATAAGAGCTCTACTGTGCAGACAGAAGGGGTGAAGGGTCCATTGAAAAATCAGAGAGATTAGCAACTCATCACATTATATGTGGGTTATCAGGAGACAGAGGTAATGAAAGTGAGACCTATATCCTTGATCAATAAGAGTTTGACTGCATTTTGAGTTCATTTTCCCCTGCTGAGAGTGAGACAGCAAGCTTACTATTGATCACAGTGTTAATCCATAACTAGTCTGGGCCCTAGCCTAGTGGAACAAGGAGGAAAAATAAGATAATAAGCAGGAACTCTTGATCTTTTATTATGGTGTGCTAGATAAAGAGAGGGCAAGGTTCAAGGTGAAATTCTTTATTGTTAACCCCTTCTTTGCTGCTTAACTCTTACTGCATGAATCCAAGTAAATTAGCCAAGCCTGATTTTTCAGAGCAAACATTAAACTTGAACCCTGTTGACAAATTTTCTGCAGTGATACCCATATAGGAACACATATTATCACTCTACATTTGTTAAAAGCACAGGGAGCAGAGCCACCCAATGGCATCCAAGTGAGATGTCAAGTCCACATACTCAACCAGGGAAGCTGGTGGACCCATGCTAGAGCAGCCAGGAGGTGATACCCTGCTAAACTTCAGCAGCTGCATCCTTTGGGAATGACACATCCTGATCACAAATCAGGATGTGACATGATCACATCCCGATGTACAAAAGTTTCCATTGCTCAGGTACTTACTCTAGCCTTCATTATCAGCACGTCTAGTTATTCTCCAGCCATATTTTTCCAATTCCCAATGTTTTAAACTGACAACATGCACAATTAAGACAACTTAGTCTTTCCCATAGCAACAGCTCTCTAAAAAAGTCAGCAAGGATTTGGAGTTAAACAGACAACAGGAAGTAGGGAGAGCATAATACCTTTTAATATAACCTGGGAAAAGAATTAAAATCACATTGCCATCACAAAGACATTTTAAAAACATAAATAACCTCTAAACAATAGCTTAACTAACAGCATTTCTTGCAATGCTCAAATAAACCTGAGCTCTTAAGCAAGAGTAGTGGAATTCCCTGTGATGCCGGGGATGTCTTTGGGATGAAAGAGAGTGACAATAACCATGGGAATAGACTTTACTAGGAATAGTTACATTTTTCTCAGCATTTTTTAAAAAAAGTCCCCTCTTCTCCCTGAACTTCTGTGAGAAAATACATAAGTTTGGCCTCTCTTGGAAAAAAAGTTTTTTTTCCATAGCCTGCATCAAGGCGCATCACTCCTAGGGAGCTGGGAACACAAAGATGCCCAGACAAGCGGTACAGATGGGGGACATAGCCAAATTATAGTTTAATTCTGCCTGCTGACATCAGGTTGCTACTTCAGCTGAGCCATGTCCTTTTCAGCACCAGTCTGCAGCTGATGTGCTCACATGTGTGCAGATATGACTAACTTGCAACTTTTATAGAGCTACCTCACAGGTACCTCATTTTAGCTGTTGTGAAATGATTGCTGTTCACTGCTTGCATGTTGCGCGAGCTGATTGTGGTAATTACTTCTCATAAAGCACTCTACTGTTTTGAAGGGAAACAAGCGGCAGAATTACAAAGCATTATAGTCATGATGTTGGATAAATAACTACAGCAAGAAAAAGCTGATGACAGCTCCTACATGCTATTAAAAACACAGGCCTGTAACTAGATGTACTTTTCGAGCTGCAAGTGCCCTGTTCTTTCAGGTGCTCAAACAGAGAACAGATTAATCTTCAAGTGGTAGATAGCCAGATATTCCTTACTGCTGAGCATGTTTTACACAAGGGTGTGCAATGCAACTATGCACTGTAACATAAATCAATTTACAGAGAAAACAAGAGGAGGAAAAATCCCATTGTTCTTCAGTTTAATAACACGAGAAAACACAGGGGAAAGTGAATGGTAAGAGGAGTCCCAAGAAATTGCAGCTTTGCTAAAAAATATCAAATTGCCAAAATATTGCTCGAGGCAGCACCCACAGGTTAAGCAGAATTCTTTCTATACAGTATTAAGCAGCAGAGACTCCTGCAGATCAAAAACAAACATCTCTTTGGCAGCTTTAGGGGCTGTGTTTACTGGGCTTCTCTCCTTTGTTTTATGGTATCTCAGTAGTTCAATGCATATTATTAGTTTTACACTCTGAAAACACAGCTTTGACTGCAAAACCCCAAATATCTGACACTTAATTCAAGGTGTTGTTTTTTTCTTGACAAGGAGGTTTCCCCAAACTCTCTCATCTCATTTTTTGTCATGCACTTGAAAACACTCATTAAGTTGGCAATGAAAGGAGGTGGTTAGAGGAGAGGAAATTGTAAAGCATCCGCCTGCACAGGCACTGCTTTTATAAGGCTGCGATCTGGGGTGGGATCACCAATGCCTTGATTTTCTTCTGCAGGTACTTATAAATGCATGTGAACAAAGCAGAGATTTGTGTGCTTTGAACGTCATCCCCTAAACCTTTATGGATTGTATTTTCTGATTACAGCCTCCATTTATGCACGTGCCAAAACTGAGCACAATCCCTGCAAGACAAGTATTGTCTTCATCCAACCAACGCAGCAACTTTAAAAATGTCTCTCAAGATAAATACAAATCAAATAGGAAAAGCATTGCCATGAAGTTGTGGGGTAAATGCATCTCCTCATTCCTTACAGCAAAAGGACCACAGTTTGGATTTTTTTTCTGATAGGCAAGTTTCACCTTGTGTCTTGGAATAAGAATAAAAAGTCATTAGTGACCAAGTAAGGCAGAAACCAAAGTGGGTTAAGTTATGCCTTTTATTAAAGTGAGCAACCCACAAGAAGGGATGATTTAGAAGACTAAGAAGAACAGTTCTAGACTGCTGGGCTTTTGATCCGTTTATGATCTAACTTTTACAGGAAGACTCTGAATAGCTAGAGGTGGTCTCCCAGTTCACATCTGATGGTGGCTGCTTTCCCAACCCGATTGCTAGACAGGTTAAGATACACCACAAACACCACCTCAAAAATTACTTAAAATACATTAAAAAAAGAAAAAACAGGACTAATACCTTAGTTATCTTTTTGCAAATACAACAGGACACAATATAATTTAGATGGTCATGCTACATTGAGTGCTACCGTCCTCATACACCCAGCCCAGTACTTTTAGGGTGCCTAAAGTTACCAGGTACAAGAGAGCAGACTAGGGCAGCAAGCACATGCCAGTGCAAATCCTGCAGACAACAGCAAGAAAAATATTGCTTTGGAGCAGAGGAAAGTTCTTAAAACAGATTACATTCCCTCAGCTGCAGGAAATAAGCTCTCGAAACCTGGGGAGCTCATGTAACCTCTGAGCAGCACAACGCTGGGGACGATGCCATTTCATATCCTGCTTCAGACACCAGTGTAGAGGCTTCTGCTCCCTAATTTGCACCGTAGGAGCAGAGTGCCTGCTCCAGGAATATTCCCCCGGAATAATTTTACCATAAAAATAGCACATCTATATGACTCCATGGAAAGTGTTATACCAGACTGCCAGTAAATTGAGAGCTAGAGGACAGTGGGCTTTTCACTCTGTAGAAAGGAAAATGCTTTTTTCCAGTTGTCAAACTATATAATGACATAAGTAGTAACTTTAATAATAATAAAATTATGTTAATTATTCCCCTTCTAATTAAAACAGACTCATTTATTTTAAGGGACTTTCTTTGAACATGATTTTGCATTCACTGGCTTTAATAAAGTTTAATTTCAAAAATACTTCCAAAAATGGGAAATAAAAATAATACTATTCAGAATTTTTTAAATGTCAATATTCCAAAAAGCTGCATTTCAACAACAGGGTTAATCAGAACAGAGAGGGTTCCAAGCACCACCACACTAACCATAAAGTAACTTCCAGTAGAGAGAGAGATCATAAAATACTTCACTACAGCATATATTGTAATTAAACTGGGGGGTCCTAGCACACAATGTTACAAACAGAGTTTCAGCTCCAGATTGCCAAACCTAACAGTAATTTCTGTAATTATTTAATATTAATTATAGGTCATCTACTAATATCTTCAATTAATTAAAGCTGTAATACAATTATGTAATTTATAGCTGCTGTTGGAAGAGGTTAATTTGTCAAGAAAGACAAAAGGTAAACAGAAGCGTTATTAAAGCCCTGCATAAACAGTCAATTCAAAACTTGAACTAAGCATAAAGAAATAATATAAAGAAATAAATGCCTAAACAGTATCTATACACACACCCACTCTCGTATCAGAAGGTCTCAAAGCAATTGCATTTCGTATACTTTCTTCTTTACTCCCATACGAGGGAACAGTTTGATTTCTTTCCAATCATTATTGTTGCTTCAGTGATGACTTTTTTTTGTTTTGTCTTTTGGGGTTCTTTCTTTTTTACTATATGCTAGCCAAAAGAATTTTCTTTGTTATGTTTAAACTATTCTTGTCACTTTATTTACAGAAAGAAAACTTTTTATAACAGATACGTAAGTGAAGAGATAACAACTCAGATTGCATCAGTAGGATTTCTATAAGCACAATTTAAAACTAACATTTGAAATATAAACAAGTTCTTATGTTTTCAAATACTTTGCACCTTTTTTGTTATCAGTTCTAAAAGGTATATTTTACATTTTCAGAGATGTATTTCTAAACATCATAAATCCTAGGAAATTAGAATTACCTTCAATGGGATTCAGACACGTGGGTTATCTATGGCTGAGGTTGGACAAAGAAGACTCCAAGTCCTCAAAAAGCCCTCAGATCCAGTAGATACTTTAGCAGTAATTATGTCTCTTACTTCTCTACTTAGAGCCAAATCTTACAGACTATTTTATACCTGAACAACTTTCCATACCTGGATATTTCTTCTGAATTCAATAGAAATAACCTTGTTGAGGAACAGACCAACACTGATCTTCTTGTTGGCTTCTAAGAGGCATCCCCTCTTCCTACAAACCTTCCTAGATCCACGGACAAAGCAGGACCTTGGGAACAGGATGGTCATTTAAATGATGATATGGGGAAGAGCTGGCACAAATCAGGCAAGTGAAAGCCATGACATTAAACAGGTGTGGTGAGATCAGAATCTATCCCCCTTGTTCCTTACTGACATATGCTAGCAAACAAGCAAATTATTACAGCAACCTGATGTGAGACTGGGGTGTGGGGTGGAAATTTGCAGATGGTAACAAGGGCAAAAAAATGAAGAATGAATTTTAAATCTGTGCATTTTAGCATCAAAGTGAGCATTTAGTACCAAACACCATTAATTAACATTTCCATAGGCTTTTTATTAAACGCTTGCTCAGCAAGTCAAGTGCCTTTCAAGCTCGGAACAGCTGTGAATGTATAAAAATATATTGACATGGATATACTCATGCATGCAAATAAACGCACTTCTTTCATTTGTTGTGAGCGATCATTATTGTATTACAGCTTCTCAGAAAGTTGGAAACTGATTTGTATTATCAGCCAGAACAGCTGAAAGACAGCACAGGTTACTACCTGTCCTAGTCCTACAGTTTTGCAAGCAAAACTTTGGAGCTTCCTACAAAATATAATCCTTTCTTTTTCTTTTGTTCCAGCAGCTCACACCATGGAAAGGGGTATGAAGCTCTTGTTTCACTTAGAATATTCCTGTTAGGACCACTCAGTGCTTGTTTAGACCTGGTTTTATATACAAGAAATAGAAAAGACATAAATTCAGTCTAAAAGAATGCTCTGTAATGAGTAGTTATGTTCCTAAGTGCTTGCTAATGCCAAACGCAGTCAGCAGTCACCTGATAGCCTTTGTTTTTACCCTGTGATGATAACTAAATTAATTTATTTCCTAATAAAATATTTCAGGATGCTGAGAAAATACAGATAAGTAGACGGAATCCTTATTAGGATCATCAGTATTAACATAAAATCCTTTTGTGCTCATTAAAGAAAATACAGTCAATTTAATTAATGCACATTAATCCCTAGTTGACATTAAAATGAGCTAAAAAAACAACATTGATATAGAATATTAAAATGAGACATAGAAAGTGTTAAAGGTGGCCCCTATAGGAAGAAACACATTACGGAAGACCTGTGTTTCCCTTTTTTATTGAAAATGGAATCCAGATGGAGCCAGTGTCCCCTCTCCTCTGCTTGAAGGAACGTTTCCATGCAGAAGTCATTGTCCATGAGACTCGGGAATGACAAGGGGAGGGGAAAGGTTGTCCCATGTAATGGGGAAAGCCCTTCCTAGTCCTGTGCTAGAAATGAAGTGGTTTTTGCATAGGATACTGGGCTGAAAATTATTTTTAGAGATACTGCTGTGCTTGAGACCCTGCTTTTCATCCTCTTTATCCCAAATACTCTTTGTGTAATTTATTGCTCTGGTCATGATTCAGCAATGTGTTTAGGCACTGCAGGGACTCCTAGTGCGTGAGTGATTCCACTCAATCTCATGTTTTATTTTAGACATGGGGTGTCTCACTGAAGTGGAAAAAAAAAAGAACGCCCAATGGTTTGAGTATATGGGACTTATTTTCTGCAGTGCTGGCTGTGTTTAAGCACCTAGATCTCACAGGTGCTTTTTAGATGGGGTTTCAAAAGTGCCCCAGACAAACAGAGATGAGAGCACCCCAACCGAGCTGCTCTGGGAGTATCAGCCTGACTTTTGGCCTGTCCTGATAGGAGCTGTTTGCTGCAGACACAAGGCCAGGCTGGCGTGGTTGAAACGGCCGTGAGACCTGAGCTCCTGTTTGCTCAGGGTCCTGTGAGTCGGTGCTGCACCGGGTGCTGCAGAAGAGCTCTGTGAAGACTGGGCTCCTCTTGGGGGTCTCTCAAACCGTTCTCAGGAACCAAGTGCCCAAGGGGTAGTGGGGTTCAAAGGGGCAGCTCAGTGTCCAACCCCATACTCTAAGACCTGGAAAAACATCAGGAACTTTGTGTTTCGTTTTTGCTGCAAAGATGCAGTAGGCGTCCAACTCCATGGAGGGTTTGGGGCTTGCAGGATTCACCTAGGAGTTCCATTTTCTCTTCTGCTTCCTGGCGTTCGCTCTAGTCACCAGGCTGCAGAACCACTCTCATACTTGCATGCTCTCTCCATCTCAATTTCACCTATAAAGTGGAATAGCTCCAAGAGAAGGTAATGACTGTGGCCCATTTCTTCTCTCCCCTCCAACCAGAGCTGGGGTAGGAGCCTCTGAGAAGGATCAAGACCTGGAATCTAGATCACCATCCCTGTGGACTTCCTGCATCCCACAAGGACTAGTGGAGGAGGAGGCAAGGAAAGCCCATCTTCCGGAAGGTTCAAGGCAGCAGAGCAGCCTCTTTTTCTCACCCAATTTATTTTCTTTGCTGCAGAAGTATTTTGAGGATCCACAGTTTGGACACAGACATGGGACTGCCATTGCACACCTTTCCCTAAGCTGCCTTGGAAAATTGGTTTTATATGATTCTGCAAATATTATCTTCCTAGCACTTCGTGGAGGGGAGTTCAAAAACATTTGTTTGTGGAAGGTGAGTGTTGGTCAGAGACTCATCTTCAGTGCGTAGCTTGCAGCAGAAATGCTTGCTGTAAAAAAATGTAGTCGGTTCTGGTTTAAAAATCTTGTCTACATAGTAAAAATCGATTCATTTGTACAGAATCCAGGATCAATAATAGGTATCTGTGTTGCTGTACACAAGTATTTCTAAAATACCTTTCTAGTCACGGCAGGCTGTGTTTAAGTTAACAAGAGCTTTGCCATTGATTGTTTGGTTATATTTTATTTTATTTTTACTTCTTCATTGGTACCTGGTGTTTTGATTGTGTACAGATCACTACTCCTGAGCGAGGAATTTTTCTTTTTCTCCACCATTTCTGTCTTCTGTTAAAAGCCTCGACACTCCCTTTGCTATTGATTACACTCACAGACTTATCTTCAGCTTATAACTTATTTTATTCACGACTTTAAAAGTGAAGATAAAAGATCAAAAAGGAAAAAGTGAATTGTGTGATTATCCCATGAATGGTGGGTTTTTTTGAGAACCAACCCGCTGCTAACAAAATAGAAGAGCATTGATTTTTCTTTTTTTTTTCTTTTTTTCTTATGACATGACATGTTCCAAACTATGATAAGGTTTTGGGCTAATTAAATAGGAAGTAAGGTTTGTTCATGTGCTGGTTTTTATGATAGATGTTAGCATGGCGAGTCTTTGCTTCTTTTTTTTTTTTTTTTAACTTCATATTTTAAAGTTTCCTTTTAAGTGTGTGAAAAATGAGTAAAAGTGTCAAGCCTTATCACACATGACCTTGCTTTTTGGCTGGCCTCTCTCGCTTATCTATCAAACACATTACTCTCCCCATCATAACGTGGTAGTGCAAACACCGCCGCTGGCCAGCAAACATGACCAACGCTACCTTTAAACTACCTCTAGGCTCTTTAAACTCAACTAAAAGGCTGATTAGGTTCCACCTCTTTGGTCATTATCTCTTTCTGATAGCCACGCGATGAAAAAGCAATCTAGTAAAAAGCTGCCTCATAGGAAAGCGAGGTAAAGTGTGTGCTCGCCCGGGACGGGGTGCTTAAGGAAAACAATTTATTCGTTTGCCAGAACCGACTGTGTAAACCAGTTTAGTCGCTCGGCACGAACAAGCGTTGCCGTTTCCTCCTCCGGAGCCCCCGGGGAAGGTGGAAACGGGACGGTGCCTCCCGGGGCCGAGGCGGGCGGGAAGCGCCTGCAAACGCCCCGCGAGGCGGTTTTATCCCGTGTGCGCACGGGTTAAAGCGCCCCGCATCCCGCCTCGGGAAAAGCCGCCCCGCTTTCCTGCTGCGGCCGAGGGACGCCTGTCCCGGCATTGACCGCGAGATACGTTACCCCTCGCTCGCTCTTTGATCCGTCCCCCCTCCCTACGAGTTATCTTTTTCCTTTATTTCTTTCTCCCCGCTTTTCTTTACAAAACAAATTTAAAAGGGAGAGATTAGGGACGGGAGGGAGAGGCTGCCGCGGCCGGCGCGGGGAAACCGCGAGCCTCGCTGGGACAATGTTTGCTCGGGTCTCCTTCGCACAATGCAAACTATTCAGGAATCAGGCGGTAGGACCTGGCACCAACAAGCCCTAGAACAACATGCAGGCTCCATTCCCTGGAAGCCCGGGAATCGTGGGTTTAAGCGCGGTTTATCCTATCGGGACAGCAGAGCAGGGAGCGTGGCAAAGCCCTGCGGTGCGGCCGGCGCGCACCTTGCTGTCTTCCTAAAGTGGAATTTGGGCTATAAAATCACCTTTCCCGGCCAGCTGAGCGGGTCCCAGCACAAGCGGCCATAAGTGATGGGATTTGGCCCCATAAACCCGGAATAAACCCGCTGGAATGAAGCGGTGTCCCCGAAAATAGCGCTGGGGATGCTGCGGGCTCCGGGGACACCCGGGCATCAACGGGAACGCGGCGACGAAGGAGTTACGAGCCTGGCGACTGGGGCCACTTGTCACGAGCACCCACAGGAAAAAAAAAAAAAAATTACTGATTAACGTGATCTGTCAACACGCCTTTACCCCGTGGGACGGGAGCCGATCTATTAGCTGGCACCTCCTTGGCCATCTCCCTCACCTTGGCGAGCCTTGGCGTCCCTCGCCTGGCCCTGAGTCACGGGTAAATATTGGCGGGTGCCAGGCCGTGCCCGGGGTCCCCGCCCGGGCTGGCACCTCCCGGAGCCGCTGCCAAGACCCGGGCCAAACGCCGGGCGCAGCCTGGTGCCAAGCGCGGGGCAGCCCGGGCCGCGCTGCTTCTATATGTACAGGTATATGCGTATATGATTGAGATATATATATATATATATGTAATTATTCCCTTAGCCCAGCGTGACTTCACGCAGAGGAACCGCGCAGGAACGAGCACCTTGGTTCAACACGGGCTAAAAGCAGCACCGGGGTCCAAACAGCAGCAGGGAAAGCATCTTGCGTAAATCACTTCATCACGGAACTTGTGGAACAACCTGCGGGGAAGGAAGGCTCTGGGCGGCTTTCCTTTTCTTTTATTTTTATTTTGTTTAGTTGTTTTGATTTTGAGCCCTCTCCGGGGCAAACTGCAGCGAGCAGACGAACGACTAATTCACTCGACATCCTAAATATACTTCAGTATAACTGACCGGCATCCACTGGTATTTGGCGTGGCCGGTGGTGCTGTGTCTGGTGCTTTGAAAGTCCCAGGAAATGCACATTTGCAAGAAGAACTTACCAATAATAATAATAAAAGAAGGCGGGTTGGGGAGGAGGGAGGACTGGATTAAATGAAGAGAATAAAGGCATTTGCCTGTGCGGCCGTTGGCGTAAATAAATACATATAAATATAATAACAAAGCCACTCTCCTTCATCTCCCTCCGTGTATAACATCTCTAGCTCTCCAGTCGAGCAGAGCCTCGTAGCTGTGCAGTAATAGCTCACAGAAACCCCTCGCTGCATTTCCCGAAAACCCAGGCTGTACTGTAGGACCTGCTGTGTTAAATTATGATCCAAGGGCTGTGGGGTGGGAACAATCAATCAGAATACCTGGGGTAGTGTGTAATGTGTGTGCTCTTGCCAGCGGGAGCAGGCGGCCCCTGCACACAGTCCCCCAGCAGGTTAAATAAATATGATACTATAGACAAACCGGGAGGATCACATGGCCGCATCAATCAGCTGTTGATAAAATACAATCTTCCTTTAATACACGCTGGGAAAGTTATTTAACACTTACAAAACCCGAATCCAGCGCTGTTTCTTTTAGAAAAAGGGGAGGAAAAAAATATTCTTTGAAAGTGTAACTCTTTTAAAAAGGCAAGGAGAGGTGACAGTTACATTTTCCTGGGGGATATAATAGAAAGCTTTTAATGAAGCCACAGACACTGTACAAAGTACACGAGCCACGACGCTGGAAAAATGCAGGAGCTGTTAAAAGAACAAGTCAATGTAGAAGTGGCCGGAGTCGATTTCAGGCTGCGCATTAGGATTTATTTCCTTTTCATTCATGATTTCACAACCCCGGTGGCTGAAAGGCTCCAGAGAACTGCTTTCTTCTTGGCATGCAAGAAGGGCTAGCACAAGAAGGAGAACATTTCCAAGGCAGATACGAATGCCTTTTTATGTAGTTTTTCGGAGAAATAAGAAGCGAATAAAATTTCCCAGGAGAAATTAGTTCTCCGGAGTATTTTGAGATCAAAAAAAGTTGGTGGCAGTGGCTGATCTCAAGGTTTCGGGTTTGTTTGTTTGTTTGTTTCGGTGGTTAAGAATGGGGCGACTGGGTTCAATGAGTTTTCCCTGTATCAGGTGAGAAGTTTGGCTGCTAATAAAAATAATAGTAATAAAAAAACTGCTGTTGCCCGGGTGCACTTTGATTCAGGCTCATTCGATACCTGCCCACTTTCACTTCCACGTACCTTCCCTCACCACCACCGCCCCCATTTCTTTTGTTCTTATTTTTTTCATTTCCACCTCGGGGCCCTGTGGCGCTTTTCGCTCAGCGAGAGCCCCGATGTGCCCGGCTCCCCCCGAGGGGCTGCAGAGCCCCGAGCGGGTTTGCAGGGACGTCGGGGCAGCCCGAAGCGAAGCGCCTTCCCCCGCGCTCGCTCCGCCGCCCTCCCGTGTTCTCGGGTCTCTTCAAAGCAGGGGGGAAAGTTATCCCCGAACCTGGGGGGATAAGGCATAAATCAGCGGGCAGCCAAACCCTCCGAGGGGAAAGCCGGGAGGAAATTCTGACAAGACTTTCCCTAACAAATGAAGATTAATGCGCTCTCTAGAAAGGAAGCGGTTGTAAGTGCTGTTTATACAAGAGAAATCCTGGAAATGAGGGGAACAAAAAGTAAAGGAAAAGAAACCCGCAAGGCTGACAGTCAGAGGCTGATGTCATCCCGAGTGTTGAAATAAATGACCGAGGAGCCAAAAAAGCGCTCGGCGCGCGGCCGCCCCGACACGCCGCTCCGCGCGCCGTGCAGCTGCCCAACATCTGCGCCGCGGGCTGCGCTGCGCGGCCCTGCGCGGCCCTGC
>JAWLRI010001000.1:1581049-1592459 GCA_034781795.1 Crypturellus tataupa
AAGGCTTTAAAAAATAAACAAAACCGGGTGGAAAGAAAAAGAGAGGGAAAAAAAAAGAAAGAAGAAAAAAGAAAAAAGAAAAAAAAGGGGGGGGGGAAGAAAAGAAGAAAAAAGAAAAAAAAGAAAAAAAAGGAAAAAAGAAAAAAGGAAAAAAGGAAAAAGGAAAAAAGAAAAAAAAAGAAAAAAAAGAAAAAAGAAAAAAAAAGAAAAAAAGGAGGAAGGGAGAAAAAAAAAATGGAAGAGAAAAGACTCGTGATGCGAAGAGAAATAACCAGTATCGAGCCCGGACGCTCCCCGAGGTCGCGGGAAGAGCCCGTGTCCCGCCCGCTCCGCCCGAGCGCTGCCGCCTCCGGCTCTCCCGACGAGGTGCCGGGCTGCTCCTGCTTGGGAACCTCGTCCCTTGCAGAGGGGACACTTGTCCTGCCACCCAAACCCGCTCCCGAGGGGCCACCCCTGGGCTGTAGGGCTGTAGGTCCTCACCTACATCGCCCTTAGGATGGTTGAAGCTGTTGAATTTACACCCCGATAATTCACCTTTTTTTTTTCATTTTCCTAGACCTGAGCATTTTTCCACCCCCGCTCTGGCTCCCTGGATCTGGGTGTATTTTCAGGCCGTGGCTGAGCGGAGGCTCCGGTGCCAGCGCTGCTGCTGCCGCATCCGGCGAGGGAGAGGCTGCACCGGCCTCCCTTGGCAGGCAGCAATGAGACACACTTGAAAAGCTGCCAGGGAGAATTAGGATGGAAGCCCTATGCTGCAAAATCAGATGGTTTAAAGTGTCCCCGAGCAGCTGTTATCTCGGTTTTTTTACTATTATTATTTATTATTATTATTATTTTCTGAGATTTTTTTTTAACACCTGCAAAGTTTGTCTGTAAGGATGCTGCGAGAGACAGAACTGCTGTGAGACTGACAGACTCCGCAAAGTTCTTGGCATCCTCTGAGCGACGTGAGGGGTCCAAGGCCTGGCAGGCAGGAGGGATGTGAGTGCAGCCCCCAGAGACCCTCCCCAGTGCAGGCTGGGCAGCGCCAGGGGCCCTCTTGGTCCCCAAATGGGGATGGGATCAAAGCTGGGGATGGTGGAGCTGCTGCTGCAGCTGGTTCTTCTCATCCTCTTGGTCGCACACAGCCTGCCCCGTGCTCAGGGAGGACCCCAGGACACAAAGCCGGACGGGGGTGGGAGAGATGGAGAAAAAGCTCTCTAGAAATGCAGAAAACCTCGTTCCAGTAGCAGATAAATAAATAAATTGAAGGAGGGCTGCTCCTCCATGAGTGCTGCAGGGAGTCAGTGCTGGTGCCGGTGCTGGTGCATGGACTCAGCTCAGGCAGCGCTGGCCCATGCTGATTATATGAGCACTTCTGCTCACACCTATCACCTGAGGTCATCCTCACTCTGCCTTCAAAACATCCAGAACATCCCCTGCCTCCACCCAAGTCCACTTGCTGTTTCTTCTTATTGAGCTCTCCATATCTTTCTGCAGCTTGTCATAACCTGTAATAAAATGGCTTTTTTTCCCTTTTTTTTTTTTTTTTTTTTGGTTAGGACTAAAAGTTCTGAGGGCATCAGATCTATTTCCAAGTGACAGCAGAAAAAGCAGAGGAGCGCGGCAGGAGAGCAGGGTGAGGAGCACTCCCGTGCACCTCCTGAGGCTTAACCATTTCATAGCGAGGCCCCTGAGGGTGGCCAGACCCCAGCGCATCCCCACTGTCCCCTTGGGGACCCACATGGAAGGTCCATTCCCCAGAGACAAGGGCATGTCCCAGCTCAACCTCACGCCTCTGTGTCCCTGCCTGCCCTAGAGCCACTGCCAGGGTGGCATCAAGAGCAGCGCAGGGTCGACAGCCTCGTGCGTCTGAGCGCAGCGCAGTGACAGCGAGTTATGGTGATCAGAGTGTGCTGCAGGAAACACCGCTCGTGTATGCTAATGCTAGGTGCATATGCATGCGTGCTATATGCATATGCTAATGTTATGTGTATATTATGTGCATCATGACAGCTGCAATACCAGGCATGTGCAGAACAATAGAAAAGCCTAAACGTGTATTTATACCCATATGTTACATATATACATGTGAGCATATATTCAAATATGCACATACAGTAGGGGTATGGATGGATATATAGAGAAAAGGCTTATGCATGACAGTGCACAGCACTCTGAGCCCCTCTGCTCGCAGAGGTGTGTGCAGCAAGGGAAGGAGTCCACCCGAACAGGGTGTGTGAGGCCAAGGAGTGCTTAAAGGCTAAAGTGGGATCCTATTTTCAAAAATAAAATAATTTAAAACAGCAAAAAAAAAAAGCAAATGAACAGCAAGGAGGAGATGGGTTAACAGCAAGGCCAGGCAGGTACACGCTGCCTGGCATGTCTGGGCACGGGGTCCGTTGGCGCAGCCGCTCCTCTCATCAAGTATTTATAGTCCCTGCATCTTTGCATAACATTTACTCTGCTTTCTTTAACTGCTTCCTCCGCTCCTTGCCGCAAACAGCCTTGGCTCGGCCCCAGCTCCTGTGATGATATCAAGGAAGGTTTTTCTTTTTTTATGGTCAAGCCACGGAGAGGTCATTCTAATAATACCCAAGGTCACTGGTGGGAGCCACCGAGTCTCCCAGTCATTTTTCATTTGCTTGCAACAGTTAATGACAGTCACAGGGACGGGAGCCGGGAGCTGATGGCCATGTGATGTCACCAGCACATGCTAGGGGATTATAAGGGCAGGTACAGGGCAGGGTTGTGGATTAAAAACGCTGGAAAAAAAAAATCACTATTAACTACTTCGCTCCGGCAACTCGGTGGAAAAAAAAAATGAAATACATGGACAAAGGAGAGGGATTTTTCCTTTTTTTTTTTTTTTCCTCCAAAATGCCAGCTCAACCCGCTTGTTTCCCAGCTTCTGTGACTCAGCTGGAAACAGATGCACAGGGCAGGAGCAGGCGAGTTTCTCCCCAGAGCTACTCCAGAGCTCATGGGCACTGCAGAAAGCAGTGCGTCCATATCACCTGGTAATATAGGTATTATACCGATATTCTTCTCCAAAAGGATGCAGAGCAAAGGAGATTTTAACCTTTAGGATAATTCCAATAGTCTGGACAAAACATCTTTTTCTTGCTGGCAAACAATCCTATAGAAAGATAAAATATACATTATTTTCTGCTATTCTGAATCAGCCAGCCTATCATCATTGCAGTGTTTGCAAAAAAAAAGGATTTTCTAAAGAAGGTTGGATATCTGGTTGAAACTTTTTAAATAACAATTCTTTTTAATAATAAAAAAACAACAAAATAAAAAAAGACACAACTACCCCTAAAATTGTGTTGCTTTAGAATATAACAGAACAGAAAAGAAAATGACAACGGGTTTATGTGAATGTTTACCTCTAGACTTGCTTCACTACCTACAACAATTTATGAAGTTCTCACTATTGATTTTAATGGACTTTAAATGAACTTTAGCTTTAAGGCAGAATGCAGCAATGGGATGACGTGACAAATTCAGAGCAGTGTCCAAAACATACTGGAATGCATAATATCTGTATCTCCCTTTTTTCTGTGTCTATTATATTCTCTTAATGCTAGTCCTGAAAACAACTTTTCCCTTAAATGCTGTGTCTATTGTAAATAAAATGAAGAAGCTACATGCAGCTGGAGGCTGATTTTTTGAGCTGGTACAAACTACCATGACGGGAGTGAAGCCCTCTGAAGGACGCTGAGCCGTGGATATCTGCTCTGATGGACGTTATGGATCCACAGGTGCAGCCTGCTATTTGCTATCCTTGCCATATTTCTCCATTTTTTAACTCTCCCTGAAAAGATACAAACCCATGTGCTGCTCCCTGGGTAAAGCAGAAGGTGCTCTCTCCCTGCTTGTCCGTTTTCCACAAAAGTAGGGAAAAAAAAGTCATGTTTACAATTAGACCTGACTTGATTTATCGCAGTTAATAGGATTAGAGTGTCAGCGTCTCTCAAGAATATTTAAATGCAGAGGAAGAGTGTTGCTGAGTTGCTGGTGTCTTTTTTCTCCCTCTGTGATGGGCATAATGACACACCTAGAAGCAGAGGGGATTTGTCCGGTGGGAGCAAGCAGATTATCTGTATCTAGTGAAACAAGGCGTGCATGGCAACCTTTGCCAAGGCTCAAAGCCAGAACCTACTCACTATAAAATAATTGTGTCACTACCTAACCAATGCACTCTTCATGTTTCATTTATCTTTTGACTGTAATTGAATGGTTGAAAAGCAAAAAAAAAAAAGAAAGAAAAAAAAAGTAGACAAATTCCAGCTGTATTGAGATCTGTTTCTTTCTCTGCTACCATGGCCCATCATTAGATAGTTTCCCTCTCTGTACAGAAGGTCAGAGAGTATAAATATAAATTGCATTTTGCATTACTTCTAGATGAGTGAAGCTGTCAAAGCAATAATATAAGCTTTCAGTCCCACATTCTACCACTTCTTTCCCATTTTTTGGCCAGGAGGTCATGTGCAAATTGAACGTGACAGCCCAGACGACATGTCCAACAGACTTATATTGTTAGACTGTTCTGCCATGGCACTCATCACAGCATTAAACCCGCGTCGGACTTAGAGCTCCTCAGTAGCTACTAACAGTGGCTCAGACTTCTGGTGCAAAAGTTCGCTCCACCGCGAGCCTTACAGCGCAATGACCTCTCACTTGGAGGATCTCCTCAAAACAGTAGGGAAAAAAAAACTTGCAAACAAACCTGAAAGAGTTGACAGAAATTTAATTATCTGAAAGGTGAATGCATTTATGAAATGTGTGTGAATACTCTTCACTTCTGTAAAATCTTTCTTCTCCATGAAGTTTAGGTGAGCAGTCTTAAAAAGTAATCAATCAGTATTTATCAGATGTTTTTGCTATCAGCATCCAAAAGATGCAAAAAATCCTTCAACTGTCCGTCTTTTATTTCATGCAAGCACATTATGTCTCATGTCCATTAGATAAAATAATCTATGTACCGATTAATAGCACCACAGATCTGGAAATAGATAAATAGTTGTAGCTTGAGCATATCTCCCATGGGCAGTCTCCACTAGTAGCTATTAGGATGATGTAGTCTAAATCTATTTGTGGAAAAAAAATATTAACTGAATATTATATATTACACTAACTTGGATAAATGTTGGTCTAGAGAGTAGCAAAGGGATAAGATTCCAGGTTTTTACTTCAACTGAAGTAGAATCAGGTGTTAGAATAACTTGGAAAAGTACTTTATGTGGTGCACAATGCTGGAGAAAAGATAATGCTGAATGATAGTAAAAGAAGATCACACCAGGAGCAGAAAACAGGGTATCAAGCCCTTCACCTTTAGGTATCTAAAAATACAGCACAGGTTGTGAATGACAGAAAATTCTTATCCCCCGGCACCTGTTTGATGGCCTGTGTTAAAGATGTGGTGGTCTTGGTCCAAATATCAGACCCACATTATAAAGAGCATTATCTGGCAAATCTTGGTGATTATTTGAGCATACGGGCCAAGGATTAACTTGGCAGAGAAATTGCTTCCTTGGATCACAGAAATGCTCTCTCCAGGTAAGGGCTGGGGATGAAGTGAAGTCCCTGCCGCTCTTGTACCACCTTTTCATGAATTAATGGAGAACTTCATATTCAGGGACTATCACACATTTTATATTTTCCTCCAGAAGGGCTAAACTTGGAGTGAAGAGTTTGAGTCCCATCTGGTACAAGTCAGTAGGGGCTTTGCAGACTTTGGTAGAGCTACGCGGATTTACACCAGCTGATGCTATTAGAGGACTGAACTATCCAACAATAATTATAAAAAATGTCTTTGATTATGAATGCTCAACAACTATTTATGTTTACATTCCAGAGATTTGCATGTAGCACAGTGGGGAGCAATTTATCTCTTCAAAACATTGCACCAGCATAAATAATCCACTGACATTCAAATGAGCAAAGAAATACCCGTTTTATACCACAAGATGGACCATTAAGGTTTTTTCTTCATGCATCTTTTTCAAACAGATTTGTCAATAATCCTCAAATTCAAAGTTCATTCTAAAGAAAGAAACATGGAAAAAGAAAAGAAGATATGTTCTTTTCTAGGTGGCTACATTACAGACAGCTCCAAACTGCAATGTGTCTAGATGCAAGCCAGACCATCCCACACTTGACAGAGAAGAGGATGGGAAAACCACAGTAAAGTAGGACATAAAAATACCATAAAAAACAGTGCTGTACCTCATTGGACGTTGTATTCAAAGCAAATCACCAAGGTGTATGCATGAGTTTGAATCCCAGGTGAATCCGTGAGGCATTCAGACACCTATCCATGGCCAGATGATGATAACCAGATGAAACCTGGGAAGATGTGTGGCCCAAGTACCAGCCTGGAATGGCACCACAGAAACCAACACCAGATGAACTACATGGACATTTAAGCTTTCCAAATAGAAAATGCTTAAATTATGCAGTAACATGTTGTACCTTGGACTCACAAGAAGGAAGGGAGATAAAAGCCCAAGTAATATTCATTTGATGTTGGAACTACACACATGGGTCTCCTGCTTTGGCTTCTTCTCCCCATTCTGCCCCTCTGTTTTCTAATTGTGCCTTGGAGATTCTTGGAAGGCATCACATTTCTCAAATTAATGCACATTGCACTGAACACAACATAGCTTTTCTCTTAAGAACAAGCAGGGAAAGAGTCACTGTCATTTCATGGATCATGCCCAGAAGAGGACCAGGAGACACACAGATATCATAGTTGTGCCCTGGATAACTTCAATTAACTCAAGACCTTTCAGTAGATCCCTCAAGGGCTGGTAACAGTCGTTCAGCTCCAGCATTGGAGCATGGTCATCATGACCAGGATAGCTCAATTTGGGATCTTAGAAAAGGCCTAATTCTTCCCATCCCCAACTCAGAAAGTCCCCAAAGTCACTAGGAGTTGGGCAAATCGCTTTCATAAATAAAAGAGCCTCCTCTGGGTGCAGCCTCCACTTTTGCCAAAAATACAGGTGCCCAGATGGTATGGCAATATCAGGAACCTTAAACAGAATGTGAAAATGAAGATGAGATTCAAAGAATTGTCACCTCTGACGTCCCCATTGCTTATTTTGCTGAAATCCAGAAGATAAGCCTGATATAGCTACTTATTCCTCCATTTTAATTATTAAATGTAGCTTTAGTCCCATACTGAAAAATACACAGCATTAGAATTCTCCTGGGCAATTTGGCGAGGACTCCAATCAGTTGTCCTGGGCAAACCACTTCACTTCTTTGCCTCAGTTTCCTTATCAATAAAATGAGGATATAATAATGATAAGATATCCTTTGGGAGCATTCTGAACTGCAATTAGTGTTTTCATAAGCCCTTTGAACACTAAACCTGTCACGTAAATTGCTAGAGTTATTAAACTGAATTTAATTGGCCACAGCTTGAGAAAAATTTCTACTATGTATCTTCGAACAAATGAAGGAGACATTAGACTTGATTCTGGTATCAAGATGCCCCTCAAGAGCAGGGTGGGTTGAGGAAAGCTGTCCCATCTGATCCACAAGTTGCTTACCTTGAGCCACCAGGAGTTGCACAAAATATGTGCTCAGGTTCAATGAGAGAATTTAGTTTCTGAAGTAAACAGGGCAAAAGTGAGTATTTGTATAAATCTTGCTACTCAAAACAATGAAAGAAGAAGAAAATATTTAATACTAGTGAAACTTGATATGTTAATAACTAGAACTGCCACTTGTCCCTTAGAAGGGATATGTCTTGGAAATATAAAATAAAACTGTCCTGAAAGTCTGCCTTGTTGGTGTGAATAAAGGTGCAACGGGGTCCCACAATGTGGAGTTCTGCAGTGTATAAATCTGTGCAGAACGAACAGAACGGGGCAGGTTCGATTCACTTATAGATTGATCTTCCCTGGTGGCACCAGCTCGTGCAGCCTGTCAGTAGAGTGCAGCTCTGTCTGTGCCTCTACATTTGGTGTTTCTTTTGCTAAGTTTCACCGTCCAGCAGGATTTCACCAGCCGTGTAAGCAAGGTTTCTATTTCTAATTTTATTACTAGCAGGTGTTGCCATTTCTTTCTTTCTCCTTCAGATTATGCATATTTAAATGGGTACCTGCTTTAATAATATATAATATAATATTATTATATTTGTGATGGTAATGTCCTTTCCTGAACCACAGTCTAGTCACCTGATTTAGTGTTCTTTCAGGTAACATATCCCATTTATTATGCCTTTTTTCTCCCCACTATCCATGGGAGAGGTTTGGCATAGTCCATGGCTATTATACATGCCATACATATCAGATAATTTATTTAAATGGGTTTCCTAAATTGTCATATTAATGCAGTTCCAAAGCAGGATATACAGCTATGCACGGCATAATGGACAAGATCCCTTTTTTTCTGTGATAAAGAGAAATAGTTCTGTAGTCCACTAAAGTCTAACCTAAATTTTAGAGACCACTCTCTGTCTTCTCTTAGTCCAACACTAAGATATCTGTGTGTTTAAATAATGTGTTAAATACTGGCGTATTACATAGATTCTCACAATGTGTAATAAAATACAGTAATAAAACTTATGCACTCCTCAGTCTCAAATCTTTTTTTCTCCTCCTGTCTTTCCCTCACTGAATGACTAACAAATTGATGCTTAGGCAACCGATGCAGAAAACTCCTGTTCAAACCTTTCATAACCTCATGCATTCACCTTGCTCCCCACAAGTATTTAATTTTCTGACCTTCATTACCGTATGTACTGTAACAAACTTATATTGTTATTGGGTTATTTGCATCAAGAGACGATAACATGTAATAAACTAGTCCTTGATGTGTAGGTGTGTACGAGTGGGAATGCCTCACTTGGCCAATGATGCTTCTTTATACCTATTGTTTGAGCAGCTCAGAATACCACCCCGATCTTTAATTTACTCATTAGGTCTACTTTGATAAAAGGAAGCGCTGAGGAGATATGGTTGAAGAAACAAGTATCTGTGTATCTGGGGACGTTTTGTCAATCAAGTTTGCCCTTTCCTGGCTTGGCAGCCGCCTCAGTCTAGCCCGAGTGATGCCCAAGATGGCTCTGTCCCTCGTTGGCCAACTGTGTTATCGTGAATGCCTGCACCAAGGCTCACAGCCTCAAAGGTGCTTCAGCGTCACACTCGTCATGACGGAGAAGCTTTAAACCGTGCGGCCGAGTGACACAGCGGTGCCCGAAGCCGGGCTCACCTGGCTCTGCGGGAGCCGCGGGCGGGGGGACACCAGGTGGTGCAGAGCCGCCGTGGTGGATCCGCCACCATCTGCCCTCCTGGCCGGGAGCGCAGCAGCTCTCGGAGGCGCCAGCAAGTCCTGGCTGCCAGAACCATCCCTCGGTGCCACCGACAGCTTGTGCAAGGGACAGGACTAACGTCCAGATGGCCCCCAGATTTTTAGGGGCTGCATGGAGAGAGCTAAACCAAAATCACCCCTCCTGTGTCACGCTGAGGACCCAGAGCATGGTTTCTTCTCAGATATTCTCCATATCCAGCTACCAGCGTCTGTCATCGTGGATATTACCAGCTTCTCCCTTCACCTGCACAGGCCAGTGACCACCACCTTCCTTTGTAGCCATTCGGAGGTCCAGCTTGCCCTCGAGACCCCACACGACTCGTTCATGCTCCCTCCATCCCCTTACTGCTTCAGCCTTCCTCGCTGCAGCCTCCCATCTGTCACTCCATCCCAAAACAAAATGACAAATCACTTTTCTCTACATCTTGTGTCTGTCTTCTAACATCCTTCATGCTGCTTTTTTCATCCTCCAACCACGTCATACCTCTCAATTTCGCTTTCTTGTTATTCATATGCTTTCCTTTATATATTTATATATATAATTCCTCTTTATTATATCTCAGTTTCTTTTTCATTAGGGGCCATCTTAGACCGTCTCTTTACCTCTTTATCATCTCACATTATCTGCGATGCTATTTTCCCTCCAATTCTATGGCTTTGTCTTTATGACATCCCTTCAGATTAAAGATCTCTCCCTTTCAACAATTTCTCCTTTTCACATCAAGAACAATCCTCAACTGGAACTTTAGAAAAATTGTCAAGATCATCACAAATAGGTTAAACACAGCATCTATATATCTATCTTCTAAATTGTTACCTAATTTAAAATGGACACTGGGTGTATAGCATAAGTACATCATCTTATACAATAATATAAGGTAATAGCGTAAGATGATGATACATCCTTTCTCTCGTAATTCGAATTTTATCTTGGACTGTTAAAGTTTTTGTCCTCAGTGAGGGCTCCCAGTCGTGCAAATGGGCATCATTTAACCATTTAACAACCATTTAACATTATCAAACATTATCATACGTTATCAGCCCTGTGCCACATGCCCTAGGTGACCCTGTGTGTGCAGGGGGGTTGGACCAGATGATCTCTTGAGGTCCCTTCCAACCTTAACAATTCCACGATTCTATGATCATGAAAAAAGAAAAAGACATAAAAAGAAATGAAAATAGAAGAAAAGGAAAGTTTTCCCGTTACTAACATTTTTTTAAGTGGGCACAGATTCACCAGTAACACAAAGGAGATTTTATTTCCCTTCCCTCTCCAGCAAACAAAACACAGATTCCCATTTACAAGCCAAGAGACAGGCACTAGCCAGCATAGCCCCACATCTCTATCTTGGTTCTTTTCAGATCCATTTATGAAGAAAACATGCTCTGTGCTGCAAAACCAGCCCCTCTCACTAATTAATCTTTCTGCTCCAGAAAATGCGTTTCCTCCTGGCTCTTCTTTTGTCTGACCCAGGCACACCATGATCTCCTGCTCATCAGCTCTCTCCCCTTCCCACCAATCCTGTGTTTGTCACCAATGACCGCTAATAATCGCACGTCACAAATATCTTGACCCTTATCCCGAAACTTCTGATAGGTCAATTTTTTTTTATTATTACTATTATTATTATTCGTTGCTCTCGCTGAGTCGCAGGTAGCTTGCCCCGAGTGCTCATCAGCTCAGTTTGTCTTGCTGCGCTCCTGGCTTAAGAGCAGTGCCTTGTTGATTGGATTACGGCTGAACAGCACTTTAGCTGGCTTAATATCAGGAAGTTCAGGGGTGCCCCTATGATTGCCACCTGTGCCCATCACTTAGAGAACACCGAGGCCGCATTTCTCCTGAGCTATGAAATAATGACTGACTGGAGCGATGAGCTCTGATCAGCAGGACCCTCCAAACATTGTGAGTATTCTCTTTACCTCTCAGCATTCTTTGTTCTCGACTGGAATTGTTTCTCCTGAGGCAGGAAGAGGAATAGCCTTAACATAGCACCTGCTGGAGAAGCTAAAATTAAGTTAGATTTGTGAGGCCGGTCGCGCACGTGGCTCGCCCGGGTCCTCTGCCGCCGCGGGTCGACCGCGCTGGGACGCTCGCTCTACG
>JAWLRI010001000.1:1640338-1659134 GCA_034781795.1 Crypturellus tataupa
CTTGGAAGCAGTGGCTTTGCCGGGAGGGAGCGGAGGGCTCGGGGAGAGCATCGCCCGCGCACGCCCCGCACCTCCCGCGCGCCGGGGCGCGCTCGTGGGCGCAACCGCGGCGCCCGGCTCCGCTCTTCTCCCGCTCCGTTTCTTTCTCGCGCGGATTTTCCATGTCGTTAAAAATCAAAGAAAATCACGAACAATCAGACAAACAAGCAAACAAAAAGGAAAAAAAATGAAAAAAAAAGGAAAAAGCCCTCAGTCCTTGCTCAGTCTGAGACTGTTTCACACAGAGCTCAGGGCGCTCCGAGGGCAAGCAGCAGAAGTTGCTGCTAGCCCCAAGGTCCTGGGCACTTTCGTTCAGCCCCACGGCCGCTGCCCGGGGATGCTGCGAAGGGAACCGCGCGGAAATCGCCCCTTTTAACGTGATTTTGCATCGTAGAGACAGGACGGGGCTTAACTCGAGGGGCCGGGGAAGAGGGGACCGAGAGGCGCAGGGAAGCGGAGCAACCGCCTGGCTGGATATTCATTTTTCTAGCTGTATTTCAGATCATCAGGGCGAGGTGGGAGAGAGAGGAGAACAAACCTTTCCTCGCATGGGTGGGTTAATGTCAAAGTAAACAGGTTAGAAACGGGCGTTTTAAAGGGCTCTATTTCTCTCTTTACGGGTTACCTTCGAGGATAAATCCTAGCACACTGTATGGGGGGCAAAGCATCCATCTAAAGGAGATCTCAGCAAGTCACTCCCGGACAATAGTCCACCTCCTGTTGGGTTGCGTATTGATCAGGAGAGGAGCTGAAGATGTCGCCACACTAAATATTTACTGATCACACACAAATAGCCGGGACTTGAACGATTTTCTCCTGCGAGGAGAGCAGAGAGAGAAGGGTAAATCATTTTATTAGTGTGTATAAAGCAAAGAGCACACTCTGGCTTGGAGTGTTTTAAGATGTGTCTTGAGCTGGATGAAAAGAGTTAGGGAAATCGATATGGAGTGATTAGACGAGCCAGTCGTGTCAAAGAGAGAGGCTGTGAATTTCATGGATTTGGTTATACCGGGAGGGGGAAAATCTACCGAAAGATTAAAGGGAGGAACCCATTGTAGCAGAGCCAATGAAAAAATAATATCTAATCAGAGCCGGCAAAGGTAGGGACGGGATCAGACCCACATTTCTAAAGAATCGCATCAGCTAGAGGGGAATCAGGAGCGCACATGAAAGAGGCGAGCGCGGGGGGAGAGCAGGCGAGCAGGGGGGTAGAAAGGCTACGGAGGAGATACAGGAGAGGCAGGGGAAAATCTACCCTCCCTTGTAGAGCAATGCCCGAGACACCACGAAAAAAAGGGGGACAAAAGACACGGGAAGGAGCGGCCGGAGGCAGCGGCCGCCTGGCTGTGACACCAAGTTGAGGGGACTCCAGTGTCCAGCGGGCAGGGAGGGCTCCAGCGCCAGCAGCGAGGGCAGATGCTCCTCTGATGCGAGGCTTTCAAATCCTCCTCGTCCCAACTTGTTCTCCCCTCTCTTCCCCCCACACCGCCCCAACTCCCTCCCCAAGCAAATGTGGTGAGTAAAATGGATTTTAGCATTTAACCGCCTCATTTTATCCATGTAATGACAAGCCTCGTAATATGTAATCTACAGATTACTGCCGTCCGGGGGAGACCACAAGTGGCACCAAAAAGCGGCGTTTCTGAAAATGACAAAATGGCCAAGTTAAGCTCGGGCTTAAAAACATTTGGGCTGCCTGGTTGGTGCTGGGGGGGGGGCTCAGGTGTAAGAGGCTCCACGGAGGGCGCTGGGCAGAGGAAATAAAACTTCTCCCGAGACACGCAAACGTGCTAAAGCCAAAAGGCACAAGAAGCAGGGCTAAAATAGTCTTTTTAAGGAAACTCGGGATTTTATTTATTTATTTATTTATTTATTTATTTATTTATGCCCCGAATGCCTGATTTTTGGGCCGTGTCCAAATGCTACCTTCTCTGCGGGTGTTTTTCTTGAGCACAAATGGGATGTGAGCGCAGAGAGCTGAGTCGCAGGAAAAGTTTGAGCCGCCGTTTCAATGATGCTGCTCGCTGGGAGGGAGGGAAACTTGCTCAAACTGGGGACCAGTGAGGAAAACCGATGTGAAAGGAGCTTTGCACTTCTCCTCCAAGTGCTAATTTTACTACTGTAAACAAACAGTGAAGTTAGAAACAGCTGCAAATAGCCTGCCGGTCACTGAGGACGAGGGGATGGATGGGGGGGAAAAAAACCCAAGACTTTTGTTCATTTCGGGGTGCATTTCATGCAAACTCCGCTTTCTGCCGGAATCGGGGGCTGCTGCTGTTGGGAGTTGTGGAGAGGGAAAATCCAGGCACATTAACTGCATTTCATGTCAGCCTGCCGAGTTCAGGCAGCTCTGCTGGATCACTAATGCAACAGGAAACCTCGGGATAGACACAGCCTAATTAACAGTTTTCCATAGCTGAAGCGATTTTTAAGAATCCCAGTGGATTAGACCAATATGTTCAGGTGTGAGGCTACGAGGGCCTATAACTCCTTTCACTATAATCTTATAACCTCCTTACCTAATTCCTTAGATTGCAGATAGGAAGAGTCTGACCCTGGAGGTCGTAAAGAGCTCGGTTTCATTAACCCTTCCCTCTCCAGCGCAGAGCCAGGGTTAACTGCGCTAATCTAAAGTGTGTGTGTGCTTGGGGGATGGAGAAAATGAGCTGCAATAGTGGGAGCTGCAACGGGGGTGCAAGGTTGGAAATGGTTTCTGCTCCCTCCTATTGCCTTCCCCTCCCCTGGTGCGAAGGAAAAGGGAAATGAGAGGGAACTTTTTTCCCCCATATACTCAGAGGTGCCTAAGTGTACGGAATTCTGTGAGACAATTCATTCCCTTCACAACATTTCTTTTTTCTTTTTTTTTTTTTCTCCTAAATGTGGAGGAAATGAAACATTCTAGAAACATCAGATATTGGGGAAAAAAAAAGAAAAAAAGAAAAAAAGCAATCTCCACCTTTAGGACCACCAGAAATCTCTTTAGCTTCTCATCCACAGTAGGGTTATAATCCTAAAAAAAAAAATCTAGAAGGAGCTTCTCAGTCTGCATTTGTCTGGTAACACACCTGGTTTATATTTTAATAGGTAGTTACATTGTATTGATTCAGGATACATCAGTGATGTTGAAAGTTAATAACTCTCAAATTATATCTATCTGCCTACGTGCATAATTGCATACACAGTATAATACTGTAAAAATTTGCATTTTGCTGCACATTCTTTGTTCTTAAATCTTTTAACACGTCGAATTGCTCCTTTGAAGAAAATGCTATTGAACCGCATGTTTAAGGAAAAGATGCTCCTAAACTATATGTTTAAGCAATGAAATTGTTGAGTGAAATACAGGTTTCTTTGTAATTCCCACAAACGTTGCCATGCGCCAGCCTTAACCTGTGCATCTGAAATGCTTTTTTTTTGTCCCAGTCAGAAGGCAGAAATACGGGAGCTGCTGAGAGAGGTGGGTACTTTTTGGTAAGTTTGTTTAGCTATGATATTCAGATATATTTATTGTGCTTTCAGATTCTTTGGATACTAACTGAGCTAGGAAACAACATCCCAGTTGAATGTCTCAACTCCTTCCCTATTTAACAAGCTCTGAATATAGAATTAAATTGTAGCCATCATTCTATTAAATACTATGGCTTGGAAGTCAGTGAAAATAAATAAAAAATTAAACCCAAGTAATACTTGATGCCTTATATCTGATTCCTTTTCCATTCAGCAGTCCTAACAATGAACTCTTTAAAGCTTTTATTTTTGATTCCTGAGTGACATTATCAAAAATAATTAGCAGAATCAGAAGTAATTAGAAAGTTTGAAATAATGTGTCTCAATATCTCAGATTCCTACTTCTGATACTAACCCACCAGTTGTAAAAAGGAACCATTATTTATTTATTCCAAGGTAATTTAAAAATACAGAAAGATGGATTATTTACGCTAGCAGTTCCTACTTCCCAGGGCCTATTTGAGACATGACATAAACAGAGATCGAACTATTGTGAAAAAATAAAATAATAATATAATAAAGCCCCCAAACCCTGCAGAGGGATGCACACAGAGAGAGATATATAACTGCATCTGAACATTATTACATATTACATTAGGGGATTGTTAAAAATTGCATATTTATAACCTTATAATTAAAATACATTCTTATCTCTCTCCTCTGAAAGGTTGCAGCTTTCTTGGAAATATTTCGAGTGCATATTTTAAACTCCATGTCTTGAATTAAATTAAGATGAGCTGCTTTACCCAGTAGTAAAATACTTGTCTGCTTTCAAGGTTTAAGTTTCCACTGCCTGCCTATCCATCTCCAAATCATTTTCTTTACATTTCCTCTCCTTATGCTTGCAGACTGTAGTTAAAATGATATAATATTAGTTTATATCAAATTATAATTTCTCCTTGTAAGAAATTAATCAATCTTATGCAAAATAATCCAGTGCTTTTGACTGAGGAAAATTTGTGTGAATAATTTTCACATTAAAGAGTTAAAGCTAAACTAAAAACTTAAAAGCAAACGGATAACAACAAACAGTAGAAAATGATATGTCTACTCTCCCTTGGCAAGCTTGCATTATATCACATGTTAGGAAGCAAAAAATTTTGAATCTAAGACTGTTTTTAGTTTTTAATAGGAAATAATTACATAGAATTTTATTTCCACAGAGAACATTCCTTCCAGCTACAGTGTTTAGCTTTGATCTAAGTATTAACTGGTAATAAAATAACCATATTTTGGATCCTAAGCATATTGATGCTTCAAGGAATGTTATGCTTTCAATCAAATTCTAACATTAGATTATCCGAAGGTATTCATCCTTCTTCCGTCAGAAACCAATTTGTTCTTTTACTCTCCTAGTCACTCGCATATGTTTTAGTGTACTTTGTTATTTTATATCAGAATTTTGCATCATCGAGGTGGGAAGCTTTTGCAGAGCCCAAGATCATGTTCCCCCCGTGCAATTTGTGCTATTTATCACCCGGACCCCCAGTTCCGCTGCTCTTTACACTTGTTGTGCACCACCGCCATCCCTCCTCCCCGAGCGCGGCTCCTGCGCGCGGCTTCCAAGCAATATTTGGGTTGATATTTTCAGATTTTTTTTTTTAATCCAGAGAATCCATCATTTGGACCCATCCTGGACAATTAACCTCCTCTTTATAGCAGAGACCCAAGTGTAGTGCTTTATAAAGACATGAAAAGGACATCCCAGACACTAGAACCTGAGCCTAAGCTTGTGACGGGTGAAAAAGGAGGGAGAAGAGTTTTTATCTCTTCCCCTCTCAAACTCTTAATAGTTCTAAGTTTCAGTGTGACAATAAAACAGTTTTGATAACAAAGCTCATGGGTTTCTCTGCCACATAAAGTTTTCTTAATAATAAAAAAGAAGAAACTTTATCCCTGCTAAATTAAAATAGGGCAGATGTTGGATATGGTTCATATTAGGCAGCCTTTCACCCCTTTGCCCCTGGCACTAAAGTTCTGACTTTTGCTTTATACTAGATCTGTTTCTAACTGAAAGGTATTATGCCTGCCCTAGCTCTCTTCTCGTATTTATTTTTTCAGCGTCTAAAATTAAACCTATTCATTTAGTAACATATATTCTACTTCAGATTGCTAAACCTGGCCAGAGAGGGGAAACGATTTCCAAAAAGTGATGCACCACTGACCTTAAAAGAAAACACAAGGCAGGGAAAGCTGTTCTTAAAAGGTTTATTTCTAGATAGGTTTGTAGCTCTGTTGACATTATAGGGATAATGGCTCTATTGCAACTGGCTTTCAAGGCCCAAGAGGTTTATGTTTTCTTCTGACCATAAGTATAATAAAATTTTAAAGGTGCACGAAGTCTCATCACTTTAGTTATTTAAAGCTGCGCTGAGAAAAAACTCGTGAAACATATATTATGGTGGGAAGCCTTGCTGAGAAAGCGGAGGATAGACAAAAAGAAAGAAAAAAAAAAAGAAAAAAACGGAAAACAAAAAAGCTTTTCCATGCTAGTTTTATGAAAATCCTGCTGTTAAACTCCAAGGACAGTCCAGTGCTTTTTTTTTTTTTTTTTCTTTTTTTCCCAGGGCTAAGAAGATAGAATTTATTGTCCATTTGGAATGACCACGTTTAGGCTAATAAAAGACCCTCTGTAAGCAGAAATGCCAAAGTTGATGTTTGGCACAGTTTTCAATGGTAGAGTTTATATAGGATGGGGCTCTGCACTATTTGAAATTACTCATATCTCTGCAGCCGGAGATGATTTGACACACAGAAGTAAATGCTAGTAGGCAACGGCTGAAGGTTAATCAGCATTTCTTTCTGAACTAGACATTTAAAAGCAAGAAAAAGTGAAAGCTGCTCCCTCTACCCCTTCCCTTTTCTAAGGCTCTGCTAACTTTTATGATTTTTTTTTTCTCTTCCTCTTTTACTATCTGTCTTTGTGCCTGAGGGCCAGTGAAAGAACACTGCAGATTCTAGATTGCTTTCAGAGTTTCCCTTTGCTGATGATGGATTACCATGTCAATTTAAACGGCATAGGATTAATTTGTTTCAATGATTTCTCTTTAGGCTGAATGCCAGTCTTTTTTTTTTTTTTCTTTCTATCTCTTTCCTTGCTCTTAATAATAATAATAATAATAATAATAATAAAAATAATTCCTTAAAAACCCAAATGCTTTTAATATCCCACATTAAAAAGACAATAATAGAAATAGACAAGTTAGGTGTAATGTTGCAACGCAGTTACAGGTTTGAGTGTTTTTATCTTATTCTAAGGGGCTGAAGCATACAGTCAGTCACATTAAAATGAAATTGGATCCAACGTTTATTCAATAAATACTTGTCTTGTAGGTAATCCAGAGCAGAGTGCTTTTGACACATAAGGACTTAATTTGTCTTGGATAACAAGTTATTAATATGGCACATTTAAACTTGCCACCTACAATAAGGTCATTTAGATCTATAATATGACTCACAGGAGAACTTCATAAAGCGAGAAACAAAGTTTGAAGCCGAGTTCTAGAGCGCCGCTGCCCGCGCACAGACACGGCTCGTTGTTTACAGCGTTTCAGGAGAAAATCCAGGGCCAGAGGGGCCATCCAGACCCAAGCGGTGGAACACTGGCCCTTCCTTTAAAGCAATAATGCAAAGAGGAAAAAAAGAACCCAAACAAACATTTATACAAATAATCTTTAAAGCTGCACTGCTTCTGTTGGCAAACTCATCGCAGCTCTGAAAGTGAAAAACAACATTTGGATCTGAGTGGAAATTCACTTGTTTTTGCAACCTACCTCTTCCATGTGCTTTGCAATTTACTTACCCTTAATGATAAGCAAGGAAGTTGGAACCTAATCCACCCATGAATGTTATTGCTGTAATTTGATTGTGCTATGTTTGTTCATGCATTAGCTGTATATGTAAAGAGAAGCGGGGATGCGCGGTGGCGATCTGTGTACAGCCTGAATAAACAGGGATGTCTCAGTATATACCGGATTTCAAAAGCAAAAATATTCCGTGATTCTTTTAACATTTGGAAAGTTGGACATAGGGCACTTCATTTCAGACCTCTCCTAATCTGCCCTAACCTATCAGTGCCTGCAGGAGTTGCATGAGGACAGGTAAATTGTGGGCAGGTCAGACAGGGCGTTTTTTGTGGCTGCCAGTTCAGCCTCCACGCTGGATGCACGAGCTTTACCCCGCTGCTTTTATGTCTTGAGCTCTTGGTTGCTCTTAGCCTGACAGATTATGTCTCTTTAAGTAACTAAATCTTATTTTTAAGCTCTTCCTGGGGAAAGGATGTTACACATGACTAGAAAAAAATGCAGGCAAGAAAGGCTAATTGAATGAAAAGAGGGAATTAGGTTAAAAATAGAGTACAATCTAGTATCACATTTTCACTGGTGTAACCTGAAATGAAGGTGTCTCTAAGTCCCTAGTGATGCCAGAGTGTTTAGATGTTGGGCACAGATGGAGACACCTATTGAAATGTGTCTGAAGAAGATTAATAGGACTTGTCAGTGTTGGGAAAGCACTGCTTTGCTGTAAATTTCTACTAGCACAAGATGAATTACCGATGAATGCTCAGTTATCAACCCCATCACTATCATTGGACACTAAATCAAATTGAGCAGTTATCTACAATCAGAAAATTTCTTTTAAAAATAGGCATACACCTTTAGGCTTAAACTCTTTAATAAGACAATATCCTCCATGGTATGTGTGTGTTCGCTAACGGATACATTTGATAGTTTCTACACAAAAAGCTTTTTTTTTTTTTTTTTCCTGTAGCAAACTCCAAATTCTGTGTGAAATCGGGCTTTTCAAACAGTAGAATTTATTCAGGAAATCTGAGTTGTACAATATAACATTCTGCCGTGGGCCTCATCCAAAAACATTTTTCATTCATTTCATTAGACTTTGGATCAGGCCCTACTTGTGAGAGGTTTATTGTCATCACTCTCTCCCTTTATTTTGGGGAATGATAATAAACTTCTCCCTACCATAAAGGCTGAGCATCCAAATCCTATATTAATGCCACATAGCTGTCAAGACTGAGGGCTTACATATGATAATAATACTCCCCCAAACATATTTAGGAAATGACAGCTTAATATAATGAAATATATGATGAAAGAATCTCTGAATAGTATTTTAGGTAAGAATATTTCCTTCCCTCCTTTATGAAAGAGTTTGCAAAACTATTACAAGCATTTACTAGCCTGCTGGAGAAAGTATATTTCCATCCCATTCCATTTCCATTGCAAAAGCTGTGTTTGCAATGTGCCAGTGACAATGATTTTATATTAAATAGGGATTATGTATTTTTGGTTTTGAAGATTTTTCTCACCCAGGCACCTATTTTATCCAAGGGGATTTATTGTAGCATTTTTTGGAAGTCCATTTTTCCCTTTTCTTATAGACAAGTGCAGTCATTTATGTTTAGGGAGGGAGACAGGTACGGGGCCTTTATCTGATCTATACCCTTAACCACAGCCCCGCTCTTAATCAACGGCAAATTCCTGTCGTCCAGGATCAGGCCCCATGTGGGCTCCTTCCCAGCCTAGGGACACATCCTTCCTTCACGTATCTTACCTGGGATGCGTGTGGCTTTTTGAGAAGGGAATCATATACTATTTACCACAGCGAGCAGCTTCAAAGCCTTTCTTTGGCTTCAAAGGCACAGCTTATAATTCACCACCTAAAAAATTAACCTGTGAGGGAGAGCAGCAGCTATTACTTTCATTTCTACATCCTAATTCTCACACAGAAAATGTCCTGCGTTAGGGCCAGCTTCTCAATCAGATGGAAGTTATTAACTTTAAGTCGAAGGGAGGCGGTTGCAGGCAGCCGCAGTCCGTGCCCTTCTAACACAGTTCCTCTACCGCGTCCCCATGTTTATTTTTTTCCTTGGAGGGCATGATTCTTTAAACATGTTTGTTTTACAGAGAGCAGCGGCGGATTCTTAACTTTTTCTTCCTTGCAAACATGTAAAGAGAATATTAATACAGAATATTAATGGGGTCAAGTGCAGCAAAATGCTTTTTAGACTGTAGTAGCTGAGAAATATGAACTAGTGAACATAATCCATAAACTCCATTTGGTTAGTATAATATCCCAATCTGTATTTATTACAAGCCCACTCTGATGCTTATACAACTGAAATTGCTAGATTTATACACGCTAATGGTTCCACAATAGGAAAAACCTGTGTTCTTTATCTTTCTTTTCCTGTCCAGAATAACCCCTTCCACACACACTTCAGGCTTCTCTGGACCTTGTCTGGGTTTAATCACGGGCTGCGGGACAAAATGTGCATTATTAAGAAATATAAATATTTTCAGAAGCAATCAAAGGGTTGAAAGATTGATTCGGCATGTAGATTGGATTTAATTCGAAGCAGCTTTGTTCTAATGAGGACTACTGGGATACAAAGACAGCAGCCGCTTATGGCCACCAGTTGGGAACCTCAGTGCTTGGCAGCAACCTGTCAAGGATTTCAAGAAACTGCTGGTATTAAGCACCAAAGTGGTGGGGAAGCTGGTGGCCTTTTGTTTCCAGCCTCCTCCTTCAGTGGACGGATTTGTATTTCCTAGTCCCTGTCTTCCCGAAATGACAGTGACGGCTCATTTCTTGCCGTACACGGGGCCGAGTTCGGCAGCCCCTTCGCTCAGGCAAAACTCCTATTGAATCCAGGGGGAGATCCGAGTAAAGGAAAGGTGGCAAAATTTGGCTGAGCCAAAACTGCAGGAAAATCCATGAGATCTCTAGCAATTTGCGCTGCCTCGAGCCCTGGTGTGGTTGTTTACCCGCGTCTCTTTCTCTGCTGGATTTTGTGCTCATGGATGTGATGAGACCTTTTGCTCAGGATGATTATTTTTTTTTTCAGAGCAAAGGTGTATAGAGAAACGCAGCTCTGTGCTGGCTTGGAAGCTCCCGCTTTCCTGTTGGATGGACAAGACGCTACCTGCTTCCCCAGGAAAACCCTGCCGTGTTCAGTAAACCCCCTCATGGATGAATCTTATCCAAACGGGACACCCGACGCAGAAAATCTGCTGATAAAATTCCTGCGTGCGCTGAGGAGGAGGGTCACATCACAGGTACTCGGGGAACGCAAGACCCCGTCAGCTTTCCTAAATGTCGAACACAGAGTCACAACCACAATATATACAGGATCAAACACTGACTAGTTTCTCTCTCCCCTTAGTGCTCTCCCCCCGCCTTGCTACTTTTGTCCATAAAAGCAATAGAAAGAGAGAAAGCTTGAATTTTCTGAACTGTTTCACCCATCCACAGCTGGAATTCCAAAGTGAAATGAAAATGCCTTTAAAATCAACCCTACATGGGAGCCTGAGAGAACAAGTTTTCCTTTGTTGTAGGGTATAGTATTATTTGCTGTAGGTTTTTGATATACATTCTAAATTAGGCCTGCAAAGGAATGCTTCATCTTTAATTCATCACTCTCAGCTGAAAGAGATTAGCAATGTCTAGCACGCACCCTTCGTATGGTGCTGACCTCATCAAGTATGGCCTGAAATTAATTAGCCTCATTCATTCCAAATGGAAAAGGATAATGGAGCTGCATTTTAGAGATGACCATCACAAATTGTATGCAGCATATTTAAAATCCAACCCCCCCCCGCAACGCACCACTTGCCTCCCCATTTAAAAACTATGTAGATTAAAATTCTTTCCAGAACTTGCAATATGTCAGAGTTATCAAGGCAGTAGGGGCAGAAACCACTCAGTTTTTATTTGTGGAACTGGGAGCCACATTTTGTGCATGTGGCTGTAAAAACGGCGAGTCTGTCTTAATGGCAGAACACCTGGAATTAATTTGATATTTCCAGGTGCTCCGGCATACTGGGGCATCAAGGCACTTGATGTTTAAACATTCTTCCACTCGCTCCCTTAAATCAATATGAAAGTGGTGTCCCTTTGTCATTCATACATGCAAAGTGCTAGCACAAACTCCAGCTTGGCTTTCGAGTCCTACATCACTCATAATCTAATTAGAAATCAGAGCAGAGCTGAAGCAGCATTCTTTGTGGATTCTTGGGCAGCAAATAGGGATACTTCTCTTTTGTCTCCCTCCTCGATTGCATCGCCCACAAGCTTTCACGCCAGACCGCGAAAGGTGGTTAGGTGCCTCAGGATGTTGACAGGCATGAAGGACAAGATTATTAAAGGTATTTAGGTGCCTACCCTGGTGGATTTCAAATGGAATTAAGCAACTGGACATTACTGAGAGGGGGAGGAAAAAAAAAGAAACAAACAAAGGAAAAAGAAAGCTTCCACTGTGTATGAAAAGGTCTAAGCTGGTGTCCCAAAGCCTAGCAACACAGCTGATATATTTCCAGGGTAAAAGTGTCTGCAGGGTTCAAGCCTGCTATTTTTTACCTATGTCTGTGGGCGCTTTGCTCCTTAGTTTTGAGCTCTTTCTTGGCTGGGAATTACAATAACGTGTGCTGTGGTTGTTTCCCTAGGGATGGGGAGAGCAATAATGGACTTAGGATTTCCTATAGGAATTTGGAAGGTCTGTATCTCTAAAGCAATGGTAAGGATTGGACCAAAATCCAGATCCAGTCTGGATTCCTCCATTTGAGTATTTCTATCTCAAACTGTGATTGCTGATGGATTGTGACGACATGGACATTTCCCTCTCCTTGTTCCTCAGCATTAGATGACCAGCAAAGTCTGAGGCAATACTATGAACAAGAAACAAGCTTTTCCTCTCACAACTAATCTGTTGCGAAACATCAGATTTTGAAATGACAAGTTTAAGTTGCCCTATAACTGTTATTCTTGAGGTTAGAGAATATTTCTGTAGTTTTTATGCCCAGGGGAGGATATGTAGGAAAAAATCATGATATCTGCTATAGTCACATGTTAACCTGAAAATTTTAAATTTAATTATTTCTCTTCAACTCAAACAAATGCTTGACCTCCAAAGACTCTTTATTAAGACTGCCATTGAACCCAGACTGAACGCACCATTATTGCTAAAGGAACTTACATTTGTCTACCATGAGCAAAGCTCTTATAATCCAAATTTGCTCAGGAAAAGAGAATAAGCAAATGTTAAAAGCAGCAGGTGAACTCATACCATAGTTAATAAGCTTTCTTTCAGGGGAAGCACAGGTTAGATTAAATTGTTATGTTAGACCATGTTGTGAGCCCATGTCAATTTTGTTTGAGATCTTATCTTAGCCCAGAACTGTTTCCTCCTAAATTAAACTAAATGCTGAAGACATGAGAAGTATATTGACCCAAAGATTCAAAAGTTTGGACTCAGCAACCTTCTGATCTTCTTGTCCACAGAGTATTGAATTATAAAACTGTGGAATATTAAATAATCACGATTATCTTCAACTTGCCTAAGTTCATTTGTCAGGCTGAAACACTGACATGGACATCCTCTGCTGATTTTTTTTTTTTTTTCAGAATGAGTCTTTGATTCTGGGAGAAACCTGATTTGATTTGCCACAAATCTTACAGACTGTGGCATATATATAAGTATATATAAGTATATACTGACCGGTTTGGTCATGAATTCAACCTCTGGTGTCCTTAATCCCTCTTTTCCAAATATCATTGTCCAATAACCCCCCCTTCCCCACAAAAGAAAGAAAGAAACAAACAAATAAATAACACTCTATAGAAAAAAATGAAACCCTCATAAGAATCAAAAAATTCTAATACTTCGTTTAGTTACTATCACACACCAGCAGTTCTTGGTATGTAAGATGTGAGGTGTGGAGATTCAGAAAGGCTATGTAATTCGCCTGGGATAAAAAATCATATTTAAAAATGATCTGGGCAGACATTTTTTAGGAATATATAAGTTTCTAAATAAACCAGCTTTTCAATTCTATCTTTTCTATATTAGCACTATAAATCAATACACTCTATACTTCAAAGAACTAGATGACTTTGAATCTTCATAATTAAGTCTCATCTTATTTCTTGCAGTCAAACTCAGAGTTTTACTCCTGTCTCAAGACTTTTCTCAAATAGGAACAACTTAGTACAGAAATGATTTAAGCTCCAAGTAGTTCCATGATTTTTAGAAAAATTATCTTTACCAAAATACCTAGCACAGTTAATCCCTGGTGTCAGAGCACCGAACTGCTGGAACTATGGAAGAAATAATATTATTTAGTTGCCTTTAAATACATACATAATGATGATATATTAAAAACATGATGTATTGAGCTGGGCTTCTAATTATCTATATACAAACTGTGCATTAATTCATCACTTCATCCACTCAGCTGTAATGTTTACTAGTGACACTAAGCCATAAGTTTGAATAGGAAGAAAAACAAGGGGAGTGCAAAGCTATATATTAGCTTAGACAACCAGGATGTCATTGCCAGCGTGAATTTGTTGATGACACCAGGCATTAAGCAAGTAAATCTTTACCCACTCAAGCAACAGTTCACTCACTTGCAGAAAAGGCTTCCAGGAGGCAATGCAGCAGCAGATTTACAACAGGAGGTACCTCTGCACTAATAGTGTCTGGGAAACCCTAAGTGAAATACAGGGATTCAAAATGGGGACTCCACTTTTCGATGAAAAAAAATCATCATCTTCTATTTTAGAGTCACTTTAGACAAGGCAACAGTTGGAATTTGTTCTTTTTTTCCTGTGAGGAATTTTTTCCTGTAAAGTATCAAACTCACAGAGTCATTCGGGATGTTTTTTGTTTTCATCTAATGAAGACCATGGATAAGTTCAAAGGCACAAAGAGAGCAGCCACTTCCCAGTATGTTGGGTGGGGAGGCTTCATCTGGGGGCTGAGGCGGCACAAACTCTTGTGTGTGGGGTCTTCTCCTCCTCTGGGTCTGGACTCACTCCCTTTTGTACCTGACATTAGCGACCTGTAGTGGTTTCTCCTAAATCGCTGGACATTTCAGATCCTGAAAATCCAGCAGGATTTCAGATGCTGCTGGCCATTGCAGGAAGCAGTTCTTTATGACAGTTAAATTACTTGTCCTTTCTTCTGCAAGACTTTCTTCCCATGCATTGTAATGCCAGTTTCATTTTCACTTAGTAACAACATAAACGAGTCCTTTGTTGGTGTAATTACAATACTATTTCTTTTACTGCAAGTATTGGAAGTCCATAACCTGTAATTCACTTTTTTTTTTTTTTAATACTCTTCTATTCTTTCACTAGATATATTCTTTTAAAATGCCTAGGACCTGAAAGCTGGACTTATACAGTGACATATAACAGCAATGGAAACTAAGCCTTCCCCTTAGCTTAGGTTTTAGAGCTGTGTCACATCTCTGCCTTGTTCGGTGCCTTGTTCAGCACCCACCACTCTCAGAGTGGTTCCAATGTAAAAGCCAATAAAAGGAAGCAAGACATGTCCCAGTCTGCTTAACTTGAGGTAAGATATTACAAAAAAAACTAAGGTTTATTGGCTTGGAATGTCTGTTTTTCCATTATTCCATGGCAAATTTAAGGGCAAGCAGTCATTTTGGGCAATTCAGGGCATTCTCTCTCCCATGATGCTGGCATATCTTTTGTAACAACATGCTTCTTTTGTAGGGATGAGCCATGACAAGACTGTGACAAGGGCAGGGCAGCACGGGGACCAAGCACACATCGCAGTGGCTGATGCAGCTGGGGCTCTACCTGCTGCCAGGTCTGCTCAGCTCCCAGTCGCAGCTCAGAATACCAGAGCGTGGAGCAGGTTAAACCGTTCCTGCCTTGTTCCTGCCTTGTTCCTGCCTTGTCTCACCCTCCTCGGCGATTTGAGCTGCATGAAGCCCGACGACACAAGGCAACGTGAGTGCATGACCAAGCACGTGCGTGGTGCTGCCATGGAATATACCTGGAGTGGGAAGTTTCAGGCTTCGCTTCTGCAGGTAGGAGCACATGGTGTGGGCTCAGTCTGGTGTGCAGATTTAAGTACTTGTGATTAATAGGACAATAATATATGCAGCTCATATAACTCCCCATCCTCTGCTAACTGACACTGTTTCATCATTTTCTCTCTACTTTCTGAATGAATAAACCAGCATGAGCGGGACATACTTGGACATATCCTTCTTGATAACTCAAAAGAACAAAGTGACAAACGTTTTTAATAAGCTGCAGCTTATCAACAGCCCAGTGAATACATGGAGATATTTTCCACTGATTATTCATGGGCGTACATGGATATGATGATAAACTGCCATTGAGTCCAGAGACTGGACATAAATAAGTCACCAGATAAAGTATAATTTTTCTTGTGAAAATCCTTACGGAATGTGTTCCTGTCCCAAAACACTACTGGAATTACACGCAGTAATGCTTCCTGAACCCTGTCAACCCTTGTAAGTGAGAATATGGTCTGCCTAGCTTTTCTAGCACCCGTGCATGGTTAGTAAACTCACAGCAGCATTAGAGAAAAAAGTAGCCTTTAATCACATGAAATTCTGTGACTACTTCAAGCTTTATCAGTACTTCAGAACAGGATTCCCCTTCTCTGCTCCCATGCTGGGCTGTTGGAGCAAGCACGGCTTGCTGGAGGGGCAGAAAAACATTGAGACAATTTTCTTAGTGGGGTGGAGAGCATTTGTAGTCATCTCCCACACAAGCTGATGCTGCCACGGAAGGTCCTGATGTATTAGAAGCTGCATTTCCTGACGACACTATATTGCCTTCTTCGTTACTTTACGTGTCCCCTGGTGCGATGCAACCTAGACAGTAACTGGAATAGAGAGAGTGCTCTGAAGATAAAAATCCCACTGTTAATCAAGGCTGGCAAAGGGCAGAACATTAGCTGGGGTAATTGTATTTGTGATGGAGTCAACAAAGCCAGGCGAGTCGACGCTAGCAAAAATCGCTGGCCCTGCCTCTCTGCTGCTCTCGCTCTGGCAGACGTTGTACTGAAATCACTGGAGGAGGGATCAGGCCAGGAATGAGTGGCTGAGTTGCAAAGCAAATTAATTCCTGCCAAAAAAGTTCAGCTATGCTTAAAAGTATGTAAAGTGTCTGATTTGAGAAGTGTCAAGTAGCATTTGTGACCAATTATCCAAGATGAAGGGGGCAGAGCTATGTTTACACGGACTAATCTTCAGCCAAAGTTTGAAAACTCCAATTCATGGGCACGCATCAAATTTCCTTTCTAGGCTTGGCATTTGCCTGCATGCACACACGCACACTGCTTGAGAATGACAGGAAAACATGATTACAACTTGCAAATAATACAAAAAAAAAAAAAAAAGTGTGGGGAGCTGCTGTGCAGCAGCAGCATGGTAATTAAGCCTATACTGTGATATGCAAAAAAAAGTTGTGGATCACTGTGTAAGTAAAATAGCTTCATCAGCTGAGCTGAAATATCGTGTGTGATGTGTCTGTATTATTATTTTCCACAACCTCTGAAGCCCTGGGAAATGATCTACACAAAAGAATAAGAAATGAAAGCTGCCTCTGCCATCTCCTGTTTAATTAACATAGGTATACCAAGTTAAGGCAATTAATCAAGATACTACGGATTAAACAGCAACTCATCGCTGACAATGACAATGTTATCACTATTATGGCACAAGAAGGTTAGAAAATGATTCTGATGACTAGAAGCACTATGGGCAAAAATAAGTTTGCAAGAGTTTTGGGTAGGATTCAGAGGTTTATGCAAATTTATTGAAATTTTGGGGCAACTATTTTTCACTTGGCCAAGTATTCACCTGCCCCTGTCCTTCCCTTTCTCTTCCCAAACCTTCCACAGTAACCCTCAGAATGGCAACAACCTTTAAAACAATTCTTCTTTCTTCTTCTAACAGGTTCTTGATGCTAAAGGTCTGACCTTAAAATGAGTAAATGCATGGAGAAAAAAACAAGAATGGTTACTGGAGTGAACTTCTGGCCTCCAACCCTCCCGAACACAGCTAGTAACCAGCACAGTGCACTTTATCAGAGAACTCAACTGTCTCTGTTTATTTACATGTTGATCTGGGGAGAACTGGGACCACTCAGACCAGTCGGGAATTCAGATTTTTTGCCTGTACGAGAGGCACAGACTGATTTACTACAATGCATCTGTCCACACGGAGGTACTGCAAGCCCTGATGTGCTGGGACCACCATCTGTGAGTGAGAAGATGGCTGTGTTTCCTGAGCTTATTCTCTGCCCTTTGTTTAAGAACATTAAATTGGGAGATAATGAGCAGTGACTATGTCCCTTTTTATAGTGAGGTTGACACTAGCCTTCTAGTAAACAGACACAGAGATGACCCTCCTCATTTCACACAGGTCACCAGGCAGCCCCTGGGATGGTGAGGGTTGTTGGTCATTTACCAAACTCTGTTTGACATGGGTTCATGGGTGAGAGACCAAAGGCATGAGGTTGCATTACCAACCCCTGGGGCTAGCCAGCCTTCCCAAAGAATCTGTCCATTAGACAAGGCAACTGCTAGCCCACTAAAATCAGAGTTAGGAAAAAAACAAAAAAGAAGACACAGCAACAGATGTCTTAAAGACAAACTGAAGCCACTGTTACAGTGGTGCAATAGTTGCAGTGCTCTCCACTTAATGGTGGGGATATTTTTCCAATAATTAATCTCCCCTTCCTCCCAGCAAAACATCCATGATGTTCCTTATGATGTTTCTGTCTCTGCTCTGCTCTGTTCTACTCCATCTCTCTGGGAAGATGATCCACACCTGCAGACAAGCTCAACAAGCAGCTACTGTGTGAACTGCTTTATTTTGTAATCGCATCTGCATTCCCAAATGGTTCCTGGATGAAGCAGACAGTAAGTGCTCTGGTTTGATGGGGCACATTGCTTTTCATATTAGAAATAAGGGGGTAGCCAAGGGGATATTCCATGCAACTTCTGAAGCCCCCCATTTCTGAGGGAAGAGGAGTGAGTATTCTGAAAGCTTGTTCCCATTTTTCCCGTTGATGTAACAGCTGGAGCTGTTGGGAGCTCTCTCAGCTCTCTTCTGATCTCAAAATCCAGTGTTGTTCCAAGATCATTGCTACTGTTCAAAAATCCTCTTTCCCATTTCTCCCCTGTCTGTAATATCAGTCATGGGATATTGGCCAGTTTGCATGTGCTGTTTGCACGATCCTTTCATATTGTTGTGATAATATGTCTGCTGATTCACCTTTTTCATATATATATATATATATCTCCCCTTTCTAGCAAGTTATGTTGCCCAGCTCCTGCTCACAGCCAGGCAAGAGCTGTAAGGCAATGGAGAAAATGAACAACAAGAAGGTAAGTGTAAAGAACAGTAAATGCAGTCCATTCATGTGACAAGATCCAAAT
>JAWLRI010001000.1:1659234-1686844 GCA_034781795.1 Crypturellus tataupa
CAATGGAGAAAATGAACAACAAGAAGGTAAGTGTAAAGAACAGTAAATGCAGTCCATTCATGTGACAAGATCCAAATCGTGTTTATATTTGGGAGATTTTCAAGTGGGACTTCTCCCAGATCACAACGCTCAAGGCTTGATTCATTACAAAGACAATACATATTTTTTTTCAGAGTTTATTATTATTTTTCATCACTAGTTTACCATTCACACAGAGTGAGGGCATGGATGAGATCAGCGCCAAGTTTTATTGCTAAGTATTGTACAATTTCCAAGCAAGAGCCCTACAAAAAGAGCTACCTGCTTTACAGAGGCAAACAGATGGATCTAGGCTGAGAGGTAAAATAACTGGTTCTCAGCAGCAGAGCTGGGAACCCAACCTAGGACTCTTTATCCTGGGATGTGCTGCGTGTTGATTCAGACATCTTTTCTTTTTATATTTATTCTGAATCACTGAAATGACTAATTGAATAAATGCCATGCCCTTTGGAGCACTGTTTATTGTATTTATAGGGAAGAGATTATCTATTTTGTCAGTCTGGTGGAGATACCAAGAGTGATACACTCATCAAGGAAAACTGTAGGTTGGGTGTGACTGAGAACTTGGTCTTTTCTCCTGCAGGGAAATCTTAACCTCTGTTCGTGGTGCGACAGACAGACCGTGGAGGCTCTGGGACTGCTGTGTCATCCCATTCGACTCTGCTTTCAGGTTGCAATTAGAGGTTGCACTGGGAAGAAGCAACTTCCATGCAAAGATGCGAATGAAACATGAATACTGTTCCAGTGTAAGTGAATTTTTGTTCAATTTGTGCTTTATACAATATAGAAGTCTGTGTTTAATTCCAGCCTAGTCATGAAACTGTGTATGAAGACTGCCCGTTCAATTCAATAAAACATACATACATACATAGCAACATCATTTATACTTCAGATTATTTTGGCAGGCCAGCCTTTTGAGATTTAGCATTTCACTCAAAAAAGTCTCAGCAACACACGCTCGTTGTACTACCTTTCTACCTTTTGATGAATTGGCTGATTTAAAAAAAAACACTATTTATATTTTAGTCTGCTGTAGCATTTATCTACTTTCTTATTTGAAACTTTCTTATTTAACTGAAACTTTTACAAAAATAATAAGATCCAAAAAAAAAAAAATAGCCCTCAGACAGAATAGACACACATTACTGTATTCTCTTTGATACTTGTAAACCTTGGATTATTTTACACAATCTTTCCATATTGGCTAGAGATTTACTTTATGGTAGTTTTGCTGAAATATAGAAGGTAGTGATAACAGATAATGTGTATTACAGTTGTCTTTACAGATGAAATCAGAGAAGTGTCCAAAAGTCTAGAGACTGCTCAATACCAGCAGCAGATATGACCCTCTGTGTTACTGCTGCTGCTTTGAACCAATTTATTTAGCTGTTTTGACTGTAACTGCTTAGATGCATTCACTCCTGCTGCAACTGTTGTGATACAAGATGGCATGTTTTAGATCATGAAGCCATTTCCATCCTGGATTTCACGAGGGAATTATTCTATTTCAGAGATCAGTCATTCAAATATCATTCTAAGTTTTCCAAGTGAGATATTAGGCACTTCCAGAATGATGTTGAGAAAATGACAAGTTTCTGCTTACTCAAAAAGCTCAGTAAGGCTTGCGTATTTGGAGATTTTCTGCCATCAGAAAAATGTAGCTAGAATAGTTGTATTTACTGACTGACCCCAGAAACAGTACAGAAAATGACTGAAGGAATCTACTAATGATATTACTAAAAGGATAATTAAGTTTCTTTATGGGGATAAGAAGGTAATCTGTCTAGCCAGATCTAGGACCGAGCATCTGCATGTTAAAAATCCTGAATAATTTCATACCGAGATTTTTATCAAGATTGTGAATTCAAGGAGTAAAGAAGTAACTTTGCTTAATAGAACATCTCCCTCTCTATCTTCCTCTAACTCATTTTCTTGTTCTGATATTTCCCTTTGTGCTCCTGGAAAAAAAAATCTTTCATGAAGTCTGATACTTAGGTTGCTTTAGCTTCATTTCAATCTTCTTTCTCTCTTTTTTTTCCCCGTTGTGAGTATTTCCCGTATATGATGATCTTCACTATAGCTCTGCTAGACCTACTGGTCCACTTATTTTTTTCTGGGAGAACAGCTATGTCTTAAGGACTCTGAGGTAGCCAGACCTCCACTCTTCTAAGGCTCTTAAAGATTTTTTGAACTCGCATGAGAAATCACCCAGAATTCAGAGTAAACCAAAGGGTGCTGAGGACAGTATTTTCTCTGCACCCTTTTCTGCTGAGCAGAAGAATTGCTGCACTGTAAATAAATGTGCCTTTTTCCTCCTCTTTAGATACTGTGAGTTACACAGGCGCACTTTGGAGGTAATGAATGTATAGATGATTGCGGCTGGATCACAAGCTATGAGAAGAGAACCCTTCCTGAAAATGTCTAGGTAAAATAAAGAACTTTTTGTTACTATTGCTATATTGGTATCAAGGATTACTGATGAGCCCACCTTTATCCCGAGGCTTTGTGCTACTGATGTTTAAATACAACTATTTAAAATAAGTACAGGGTCTGATTAGCAAATTCCTTCCCAGTTTTTTTCAGAGCTTGCACTGTTGGTAACAGAGCTATAGAAAATGTAGCCAGTCTGCAGACTTCATCACAAGCCCCAAACTTAATTTCATTAACAAGATAACATTTGCAAAATTTTTTCACTGGATTGCCTTGATTTTAGTGCTGATATTAATAGGAATATACATACATACACAGCAGTTTTCAGAATGAGTAGGGCAGTGATACACAAAATCTGTATCACAGCTATGACTCTTCATTGTCTGCGGAGGAAATGTAAAGATAATATATCTAATGTGAGTGTAGGGGAGATACAGAGAAATCCGCACTGATTGAAACCAAATGTATTCCATATTTAAAATTTCCTGGGGCTCATGACTTCATATAGCTCAACAGACAAAAATGAAGCCCGTAGTTTTGAATAGAGCACATAGCTTCTGCTGATTTTCACTTTTAAAGGACATCTAGTTTTGGTACACAGATCACTCTGAATCACTCAAGTTTTGCATGGCTGGAAGAGGTAGGGAATGAATTTTATGTATTCTGTGTCAGTGTGACAAGATTGCTTCTCCGCACAGAAAAAATGCACAGAAAATGCTGAGAAACTGCAAACTTTCCTCAGCAAAATATCTGCAGTTTTGTCTAGCACTATCTTAGGAATACTTTTGCTCATATTCACTTATATGAATATATATATTCACTTATATATTCACTTCCTCACAAAGGATTGACTTCCTTTGGATTATCATTTCTGTTTCTATTTAGGTTCACTTATTGGTGCAAACTCCAGAAACGGAATATAGAGACTAGACATAGAGATTGATTAGGGCATTGATCATATGTGACTACTAAGGGCACTTCTGAATAAACTCTCCGTACCCAGCCCCACTGAGGCCAATGCATCTCTGTAATTCAGATGCTTTTGAAAATCCTACCTGGTAATGTAGAACTCGCAACTGTTTTTGAAGATTTGGTTTATGAATTTTACAGGGACTCAGCAGATCCTAACAGGGAGATTCAGGCATCCCTGTAATCAGGGATGCTGTTGGGCTGCCATGGCTAGTCTCAGCAGAGCCTCCCTTTTAGCAGCCAAGATTCAGGTCTTTATTATTTGATATTAGGTATCATAAAAAGGAGAAGATCAGGAGCAGAGGGCCCAGGAGACAGTACTAGCCATGGGACCAAATCATTTCATGTCTCCTTGCTATGCTTTCCCTGTCAAAGCAGAGCTGGCAATTCTTGTGTCCTCTGCACAGAGGTTGTGAGGCTCAAGGGCTGGAAGTGCTGCCTAAAACCTAGAGATTATTGCCACCTCCCTGGGACATGGCAAAGTTACCTTAAAAGTGATGACACGTAAGTGACATCTGTATGACACGTTATAGTGTCCACAGACCTGGGTCTACGTATTGTTGCTCTAAAACCAGAGAGGAAGCAACCATGAAAAAAAAAATAAAATAAAAAATGAGAGAAACACCAGGGAATAAAAGTACTTTTGAAAGAGAAGAAATCTACATTTCAATGAAAATCCTTTCAAGGCATTTCAAATAAGAGTCTGAGAGAAATAATTACAAAGTTTGGAGAGAAAGAACGTTAGCTTTGATATCTTTTTCTTCTATGAAGCAATTAAAATAAGCAATTTTTCAAATACTAAGCAGAAAATTACTAATGGCTGAACCCAAAAGCTTTCATTTCCTTCTTGGGGCCTTTATTCTTCTAAAAAAAGACAAAAAAATGTGAAGGTGGTTTTCCAGATAGATTAATGCATAAAGCAGTCGCTAGTTGGATGTCATAAAAACTACAGCAGCATAGAATAGCTGAGATTAAGAGCTAGATTTAAATCATGCAACAGTCCAGTTAATATCGATGTCTAATTAAGAAATGCATAAGAAGTCTGTAATGTTGATTTGATGGAGAAAAACTCTAATAGGGTTTCTTTTGGAATTTTCCATTTCAATTGCTGTGTAGACTTTTAATGGATGTCCTATCCAGTCTTTGGTATTAGCAGGAATCATCCTCAAATTAAAATCAAGACCTAAAATGGAACACAGGTAGACAAATTAGCTTGTCTGGAGAGCAGTCTGTATAGAATGACAATGTGAGCTCAAGCTGAAATTTTAGTACAAATAAGAGAACAAAGGTCTCAACTCTAGCACGGAAACCCTATCTGCTTATCATTTTAAACAATTTAAAGGCCTATAATTTTAAACAATGCAATATTAAACCATTTCTCCACCTCTAAGCCTGCTGAAATCCCTTACAATTTATACACAGAAATCCACAGACCAGGCATTATTAAAACAGAAAGGCTTTTTATATTTATGCACATTATTTGTATGTAGAGATGTTTCTTTGCTCGCAATTGGATTTAGAGCACATTTTCCTATCACTATTAATGTATTCTGTTATTTTTCACTCCTTTTTGGGTAACTAAAGCTCCTAAACACTTTGAGCAAATCTAAACCTGGGGATCTGCTAAGACACACAGATCATGGAGGTTGTTTAGTCTCCAGGTACAAAGTGGAAACTGCTTTTAACCTGGATGCCACTGATGCTCTAAAGTTGCTGAACTGTGAGCAGGGTAACTGTTAACACGTACAAACCCACATGGCAGGGACGGCAAGGCATAGCACCAGATTAAAGCAGCAGTGTATTTGTTACCAGCACTTTGTTGTTGACCCTCCAAATCCGCAGGGATTTATCTCAAGAACCCAGGAAGACGGCAAGCTCAAAGTAACCCCTCTGACCTAGGGAGCAAGCACGCTGGGGAGTCATTTTTAAGTTCATTAGATCACATTAAAATACAATGCACTGGCCATGGTAAAATAAGGCATCTTATTCCATCTGTCCACGTATTTCTTTGCAGTACTAAATCTACCCAGAGACCTTTCAGAGTTATATCATTAAGCCTGCCACTGCACTTAGCAAACAAAGTGGAAAAGTCTGGATATAAAATCAGAATAACTAGGAAAGTTCTACACTCCGAGTCACCGCTGCTGCCTGAAATGTCATGGTCTAAACTCACACCTGGCATTACTCCACTGGCACAAATGCGTCATATTAAATAGTGATACCATGACACCAGGGATGCCCCAAGGATTTTTCTTCTTGGAAGAGAAGGGGATTAGGACAATCTCAGTGAGGCCTCCCCAGCTCTTCATGATACGGAAGGTCCAACAAATACAATGAGTTGACATTCACGTTACCATATGAGACAGATTTTTTGTTCCTTCCTCTTGACATTGTATAACTGGGAATGTACAGTGGATAAAGATTGCTTCTAGGTAATTGCTCCAAATGGAACATTGCTTTAGTGACTTGGTTTGTGTGCGAGCTGTTTTGGATTTACAATACTTTGAAAAAAGGCTATGAATGACGCAGCTTTTTGCAATAAAAATATACAACAGACAAAAAATGCCACATCTTAATTTGACCAACAAACTAGAGAGGCACAAATTATGTTAGTTTTGCTAAATGATAGGAATTTTTTTACTTTCCTGCACAACTGTCTTTTTATGTATTACTAAGCCATGACCTCACTGCAGTTTAGGTATTCCTTCTGAGAAGATTAAAATAAACCAGTATGCCAGCGATCTCATTACAGTAAATCCAGCATGCAAAAGCAGTGCTCTTCTCCGTGAATTTTCCTATTGATGTTTCACAGAGAAAGAAAAACTGATGATGGGACGGAAGTGCAGTTCAGACTGATGGGAAAGGAGTGATGAAATCTTGGTAGGATGCGAATACGAGGTACGATGCCAGAGACACATTTTTTCCAACTTGGATTTCCTCCTTGGATCTGTCTTACCTGATTCCTGCCTGTCAGGCCCATCATTCCTTCAGCTGGCTCTATGTCTATTCTCTTTCCTTTGTATCCCCCTTATCTATAACTTATCTCTCTTATGAACCCTTAATACATGTTTTTCCATATCCCTCTGATTATTCTTTGAATATATACACCTACTAATCTAAATTACAGGCAAGATGCAATTTGCAGGAGGCATGCACACCATCCTGCCTCTACACAAACACGTGCAGATGCTTCATCTATAGCTCCAGATTTTCTGTCTAAAAAGTGTTTTTTACATGATTATACAATTCTGCACCAAAGGAGTCCTTAGTTTATGAGATATCTAACCTGGACTGGGGCCTTGAACATGTTTTAACAGGGCTCAGAAAGACGAGTAGGGAGAGATGCTGTTTTCTTTGGTAGAAGAATCTATAAATTAATACTCGTGCAACTGAGAATCCTGCCATATTTTTGATGCCACATTCTGGGATGCAAAACAAGAAAATCTTTGGAACACGACTACAGAGCTGATAATGTAATCTTATCTCCGAGCTCGTGGGTGTGTCCCGGCTTTGCCTTGAGATCATACAGTTAAGTGATGAGGTGATAAACTGGTTTCCCTTCTCCAGCTGAACGTCACGTAACCACAAAGGGGGCAGTTGTGATGACGGGCGCGTGTTCTTCCACATCCCCTCGCTTGTCAGAAAGACGTGTTCGTGCTCCCAGACTCTGCTTGCGCCCAGCAGGCCTCCCCTGGGACTTCTGCTCCAAAATTCGAGGCAGGCGGCAATGGCTGCCACCTCTTGCTCACTGTACACTTGGCAGGAGGAGACGAAACTGCTCATTTCCATCTGTGGCATTTCTCAGCCAGGAAGAAAGCCACAAGGCATCAAACTGTAGGCTGGGAGGCATCAGAGCAGCCACCTGTTAGACACTGACAAAGACAACTCAGAGAACCGCAGAGCAGGCTGAATACCCCAGACTAAGGGAAACTGCTGTATAAACGGCGATGGCCTCTTTCTAGCTACCAAACAGGATTTTTTTCCTACTAGATGAGGCAGCGGACACAAACATGCTTTGCAATAGATTTGTTTTAGGTAAGACAGCACGGCAAACACAGGCTGCAGCGTTGGACGCGCAAACAGCCCGGGCTGCAGCACAGAGCATCTGCTGTCAGCAAGAAGCCGGAGCGTGAAGGCTGCTGCGATTCCTGCACGCGTGAGCCCCGCGGCAGCGCAGACCTCCCCGCACAGAGGGGAGCGCAGAGCCCTGCGTGTGCACAGAGATCTCCTCTCCCCAAAGATTTACCCGGTCAGCTCAGCCCAGGCCAAAGGAGCAGGGACTGGGTCCTCGGCTCTATTTTAAGTTCATTGCTCTATTGATTATGAACAGGTATTTATTACCTTTCAGGATCTTGAAGCAAGCGTGGCCTATCAGCTAAAGCTATATGAGCTAAATCATATATTCCCCAACTGCAGATAAAACCCATTGCCAATTTTAGCCTAATCATCACTTCTGCCAAAGAAAAGAGAAACTCTTTGACATAAGATCCCTTGGATATAATTCTTTCTCTCTAGGTAAAAGAAAGGCTGTAGTTAATACATATCTGAGTCATAATGTGGATTTGCACCTTTCGCATTAAATATGGTTGATTTGTATCCGCTGTGTTACTCCTATTACTAATGCTTGCTTTTATCTTCACAAATTCCACATCAGCTGCAGGTGTGAAATGCCAGATGATCCACAGGTCTCTTGCTGTCTGCAGCAGAATAACACAGGCAAAAGACCCGATTCTCGGAGGCGAGGTCATCGCCAAATCCATTTGCACATCTGCTTGGCTAAACAGAAAATCCCAGAGTTGCGCAAACCTCTGACGTGCAAAATGGGACTAGCTCACTGGTCATTTCAGTCTCCATGCAAAAAAGTGTGTGTATTTCTCATTTACTCTTAGCAGGTAGGTTGCAGAATTAGAATCTCAATACAAGACTCTGTCACTGTCCCCAGAAAACAGCACAGGACATCAGCACTGCTTGCTCTCCTCTGTTCTACCGCTTTTTAAATCTAGGTGGTTTGGGGCTTTTAAATACATTTAGATGAATTAAGGTCCCACATCCCAAGACAGATGTTTTTACTGCAATCTTTTGGATAGTTGGTTTTCCAAGGCAATTTTTTTTCTTGATCCATGGTTGACTTTGTGAACAGGGTAACGTGTAATGTTAAAGCTTGGAGGGCATTTCCTGACACCAAGACAATACAAAGAAATATATTGCTGGATATTGGGTATAATTTTATAGCATACAAACATGTCGAACACGTACCTGCTAGCATGCAAACATGTACGTGTTCTCTCCTTTATCTCTTTTTAAAGTTGCCTTCACGTACTGTAAATATTTGGTCATTTAATGTCATCACAGTCCAGGTTATTCTGAATTTATAGGCCTTTTGAAACAAATGCCTCTAAATGTCAATCACCACTATTCATCATAGTTTTTCTCTCTTAATTGACTCTATTTCTAAAATTCTTTTTGAGATAGTGGAACCTTAATATCTGAATTGAGAATACAGGGACTTGGTCATAAGTTATATGGTTGGTTAAATGGAATTTAGACCTACCATCCCTGTAGTCATTTGAAGCAATTAGTTTAAAAACAAGCGATTTCAAAAATCCATTTCATATTGAGAAAATCATGAGCGTAATACATAGGTCAGAGCATTTTTCATGAACATCTGAGATGTCAGACCTGAAACTAAACTACTTGAAATGTGTATTTTCTTAAAGAAAAAAGCTGTTAAAAAAGTGATTTTCAAAAGGATCAGAAGAGATGCACTTTTCATGCTGAGGAAAGGAAACACTTTTCAAAGAAAAGTAATACTGGAAAAGACTCATTATGCTGGTATGTTAAAAGAAGTGCATCTCTGTGGCACACTGTATAGCTTGTATTGGATTTCCATGGAATTATTATCGTATTAAGAACTGTCCTTCTCCTCTGGAACTTACACTACAAAATCAGTGAAAAAATTTGTGATGTTTCATCAGACTATTTCCATTACCTACTGACTAATAGAAATTACATTTATTTCCTTGGGCTGTGGGATATAGACATAATAAAACCATGTACAGAAAGGGGGGAAAATGGAGATTCTCTTAGGATGAAATAATGTGAAATAATTGGGTTTGAGAAAACAAGAGAGTGTAACACGCTCTGGATTTTTAAAGAAAGTTGAACTTTTCTCAAACCCATGCCTATTAAAGCTTTATTTTCATTTTGTCATTTATAATTAAGATAAACTTATAGAGTACTTTTAAGAGTTTTAGTTTCCATTAAGAAGTGCCTTTCCCAAGATTATTCTGCATAGTATTTCTTTAGTCCCTTGGCAATAATGTAGGCAAAGTATATGTTATATGCATGAATATTTCTGTCTACCACACCTTTGTGAAGAGAAAATATCAACTTGTGCATTGTCCTGTCCTTGGTCCTTATTCCACAGGGAATTGTCTTAATTACTGGCAAGGCAATTTACTCATATCTTGTAAAGTGGCACAGCATCATCTCTATGATGACTTAAACCCGCTAAGAATCGGATCATTGATTTTTAAACCATAATATTTTAGGTTCAGAGGTCTATAGGACCTCTATAGGTTTTTTTGGGAGAATTTTACTGGCACATTTGTTCTAAATGATGGGGAGTTTCTGAAAACAAAGACACTGTTTTAAACATCTGCAGTGCTCAATAACAATTCAATTCTGCTCAACTCTAAACATTAATTTCAACTGTGCATCAGGGTCATACTCTAGAATTATTTAAAGGGATTCTAAAGAATAAAATTCCTAAATATCTCAGTTGAGGAATAGGATCACTGTAATCTGGCTTCCATTTTGTGATTATAGGTATTTTTAACTCATGTAGGTTTATTCAAAACCCTGTTGAAATCAATGAGAATTATTCCATTGACTCCAATGGACTTCTCTTTGTAACTGCCTAACACTAGGTTTTGTAGGGAGAAGCTCCTTACTGGATTAAGGAAAACATTTGTGCATCAAGATTATGGGAGATGACTGGTTAATGAAATGTGGGCAACTTTATAAACACATCAGCGAAGGGAAATGCCCAATAGAAAAGATGACATCTAAACATGCAGAAATTATAGTCTACTCATAACAGAAATACAACATGGTATGTTTACTAACGAATCATGAATTTCTCTATAATTGTTTCCACATTTGGGGCAACTTCTTTCTAAATCATCTACAGAAACATTGCAGCTTAAAGGAGTTTTGATAGCGGTTATGAGAGAGTAAGATCAGAACCATAACACTTCTACAACATGATAAAAATTACATATGTGGGGAGGATTTTTTTTCTTGATGCTCATATTACTTTTCTGAGGCTTCATTTCAATCTTTCTCCCTCCTTTAAAGCTATTTCCTTATCCTCATCATTTTCTAATGTAAAAACAGCAGTTCTTATCAATCTAGAAGACAAATAAAAGTAAATAAAATTCAGGCAGAATTCTAAAGCATGATCTATTTTAAAGTTCCAACTCAGATAATAAGAGACTCTATTAAATTATTTGCACTGTACTTCTCTCACGGACTCAGCTTTCTATAGTGCATCCAGTATTGTAATAATGCAAATCAAGTGCAAATTTTAATAACTTCTTCCATTAAAATGATCTATTAATGTTTTAAGACTCTAACACTTATGAGCATGATTCTAATTGCATGATTTTGCTTCAGGCAGTCTTTAAAGATTTGCCTGATCTTCAGATATTTGCACCTTTAGGATTATTATTATTTTTTTTTTGTAAGAGCTTCAGTCTCTCAATAACAACAGTTGGGTTTGGTGATGGTTGTCCTGTCGATAACTGTAGCATATCCAGTTCCACGTGAGAACTCCTCAGCTTGGTAAAGAGGTGACTAAGATTTATAAAATGACAGTTGTTATGAAGAATGTTGTGAAGACTGAGATGTTTATTTATTACTTTAGGTTTAGGTTTATTTATCACTAAGGTTTAAAGCGAATGAAACAAAGTAATGTTGCACAGCACATAATTAAATTGCAGGAATTATTGCCACAGATCAGTGTAAATATAAACAGGTTCAGAAAGGACTAGAGATACATGGAAGATAGTTCTTTGACATCATTAAATATTATGGTTTTAACTTGTACTATCAACCTCTGCCTAATTCGCCGAGTGATGGGAATGGAGAAAATATATCTGGAGAAGAATTACACAGATTTGGTGGACTTTTAGTCTAACATAGGGCAGCTACTCCTACACAAGACAGATGATTGGTTTGAAAGCCTGCTCCTCTCTCCAGAACCTGATCAAAACTCAGGTTTTGCGAGACCATCTGCACTCCCCGTCAGCAGTGCCCAGGGGTTATCTCCAATGGCTCCTGGCCACGGGCACGCTTGCTTCCCGTGTTGTACAAATTCCTCCTTCTCTCGAGCACCGCTTGAAATCTATGGAGAAGGTTCTCCTGTTCCAAGATGAACCGAAACATCAACGCGATCTTGCACTGACTCCAAACTCAACATTTTTCTGTAGAGAATTTACTCCAACTTTTGTCCTTGGCAAATGCCTACATAAGCCTTGGACAAATGAACCTCAAAATAATTTTGGTAACAATTTTTTAGGGGATAAGGAATTATTACTTATTGGATATTGCTTATCATACGTTAGGAAGTGACTATTTTTCCGTAAAAATAATATTATGTTTTGTAATGAGCTTGGCTCTACCCACTCTAGCAAGGCTAGCTCAGTAACACTGTTATTTGGTGTTGAATTCTGTGGTTGATGTGATGGAAAAGAAGAAAATTTCCCCTGAAATATCAGGTGTGTTTCTCTTATAGGATGGAATCCTCCTAACAGGAAAACTTGCTGTGAATTATACACTCTGGCAAAGAAATAGTTGTGCAAAGTCTCCTTGGACACATTTTGGAAGTATTTTAGATCAGTTCTATTTGAGAGGAATAGAAATGGCAATGGACCATATTTATGAGGCCTCCAGAAATGAAAGCTTTTATATCAATGCACAACAGAATGGAGCATTTTAACAGCATATGAGATTTTGAATGTTAGATTGACTCACTCTGCCAAGTTCTCAATAATTTTACCTCAGAAGGTATTCCAAATAAAAATACACTGGGATATTGAAATAATGATACTAGGGGATTATGTGCAGAATAGAAGGGAAAAATAGTAGATCTGGCCTCAGGTTTTCGATTAAAACTTTGTTTTGGAAAATGCCAAAAAATCAGAAAGGCTCACAGGAAGCAACTGGTTTTCATGAAGCTTACAATCTAAAGAAAAAATAAAAAGGACATTTAAAAATCAGTTCAAGTATTCAACCAGACATTTTTTACATTACCAATATTTACTTACATTGAAATATGCTTTGGTTTCAAATTTTAATTTAAAAATGAAACTTAAAAAAGTGAATTATTTTGAAATTACTGAATGGAAACATCTCAAATGACACAGATTTTTTTTATCAGTTAGTCAAAGAATGGAATCCTAAAAACACTCAAAGGACAGAAAAAAGTAGGTTCCAGCCATTTATAAAGTGAGAGAAAAATATAATTGCATTTTTATTAGCACAAAAATTGCAAAATGCACACAGTTTTGCAGAAATTCCATAATCTTGAACTCAGACACATTTTAGGTTTCTTTCATTCTCACCATGATATTTTTATATGGTAAGAGATAATACTTTTTACTAGTCATATGTATGCTCAGATAAATAACTGAATAACCTGAAAAAAACAGGGCTACATGTGAAAGTTTTTGCTTCTTTACAGCAGCTACAGGTCCTGTTTCATACATTGTCACAGAAGGGAGTTCGGGAAGCAGGAGCAGGGAATTTTACACAGCTTTAGTTCACAGACTGAAAAATGAAGATTAACTCTTAAATAATTTGAAGGTGATAACTTCAGCTATCCAAGGAGAAAGACCCCTGGGCCCCATCAAGGGCTGAGTTTGGAATGAGAGGAGGACAGGGACGTCCTATGTAGCTACACCAGGATGTAACGGATTAGGGCAAGAACATCCTTAGATGCCTGATAATTTTGAGGGAATTTCTCTCCTGATCTATTACCCCCAGCTTTCCCTAGAGCAGCCTTAGTCTTTTATCTGTGATCTATCTGGGAGTTTAGTGTCTGCCCAGCACCTCCGCTGAACCACATTAAGAGTCAGCTAACTACAGGTAAATGTTTTTATGTTTTTCTCAAAAACCTGCATGTTCAGGCAGGCACCTGAATAAACTTTTACCTGTTCTGTAGCACTGTAGGGCTGTGTAGATCAGTGCACCAGTCAAAGCATTATAAAGCCTGCTGCCTTCTCGCTGCCCTTTCTGTTGCTTCCCTCCACCAGGCCACCGCCACCGCTGTCATTCCTGATTTGCAACATCACCTGTTGTTCCAGCACGAGGCTCCTCCAGACCAGAAACTGGAGCAAAGAATAGAAATACGTGTTTGTCACTGAAGTGAACTGAGAAGAAGGAAGAGCAGAACGATAAGATCGTGGCCTGCAGCACTTTGTTTATGAGAACATCCTTCCAGTGATATATGTCTGCGCCAGGTGAAAGTATTGTGTCACCCTTAACATATTTTAAATGCCAGGGCTGTCATGCAAGAAGACAATGATGAACAAGTTTAAACAGAATATGGTATTGTAGCCTTGTACCGAGTGTTGCCTTTAAAGGCTCACACTGGTAGTGTTCCTTGGCAAAACGTTTCCTGTGTTGTATTTCGCTGTTGAACCTCCTTCTCAAAGCAGTTTAGACCAAACGTAACTGTTTTGACTGCAGATGAACCAAGAGAGTGATGTAAACCTGTGCATTTTCTCACACAGGTTTTTCTGGCTGTTTCACATGGCCTCCTTATCATAAATACACGAGCTTCTCAAAACTTCCTGGGTAGGGATTTCACCAAATAGGTCAATAAAAGCACATCTACACGGTGCACTGCAGTGAGTGCAGGGCCCTATCCCAGGTCACTGCATGTCCCAGGTTTACTTGGACTAACCATAGTATTTGTCTGTGAACTGAAAGCCCTTCAGCAGCTGGAGCTACCGAGACCACCTCCACCTCCTCTGGTTTAGTTTCCGTGCAAAGAATTCAACCCACCTGCTCTGAGATTGCTACATATTGGAGCACGGTAAGAGGGATGACAGGAAATGTCATTTCAAAAGGGCACTCCTGGGCCAAGCTGAAACGCAAACGTCGAAGCACCTATTGTCACAGAGCAAGTATGCGGAGCTACCATCCACAGGGCAGCTTTCTACACAGATATCTATCTAGAGCTCAACTGCACGAACACACTCACCACGTTACAGTGCTGTTGCACAACACAACTCATTTGCCCAGACTGACAGCTCAAATTAAGCCTTGGGAAGACCAGCATCCAACACAGGATATGGACATGGCCACATTCACCTTGGATTCAGGTGAAAGAGCTTGAGCCATGTACGTCATGGTGATGAAGGCAACGGTGTCACCACAGAGTTCTGTATTTCTGAGACAAGTCAGAGACATTCTACAAACCACCCAGGACAGTGTTAATAATACTTTACGAGATGAGAAAGGGCATTTCTGATTGTATGAAAAAAGTCCAAACTACTAGGATTTCTGAAGCACTTATGGAGCTCCAGTGTGGGCTTTGGGAGTTTGTTCAGCATCTCCCATTTGGTTTTCTTTTCTGTAAAACTGAGACACCTTGCTTTTCTTACAAGGTTATCAGAAAGGTTTTAAATTAAAGTTCTTTATAAATGGAAATGCCTTGCAAACAGTGTTTAATCACCTGACTAAAAATGGTCTCCAACGTCTTTAGGCAGTACATTTGTTTTTATAGGGACTAGTCGCAGGGTTCAGCTTCATATAGGGCTGCAGGATCACATACTGCATCTTTAAGACATAGTTTACTTCTGAATCAGTAAATGTACTAGACAAAGCAGCCATTATTTATGCATTCCTGCATACATGGCAAGGTGAAAATAATAGAATAAACATCATATACTTCATTATGATATCGGTTTACACTTCCAGGGTACACAAAAAGAGGCCATTTCATCAAGCTAATTGCCTGAAAGTAAAAGAGAGAGAACTTTAGCTATTAGTCTATTATGGGGCTTTTTTCTTAATCACAAATAGGGGCCGTGTGTCCCCAGGGGGATGTGTATTCTAATTTACAATTGAACTACAGATCAGAGCAATCAATCTTGTGCAGCACTTTTACAGTGTAATTGCTGCAACATAACAAATAAAAAAAAAAAAAAAAAAGCAGCCTAAGTCGAGTTTCAGCTTGAGGTGGAGATATTTACCAGGCATTGGGATCGGGGTGGGAGGGAGGGAGCAGGAGAAGAGAGGCGCCAAAGCCATGAATATGCAATGAGGGCTCATTAGTGCCCCAGTGTTGCCATGACGAATGGCATTATCCCCAGACTGGTGCAGCCTAAACATGAATTTTATAACGACCCATTTATCATGACTTGTCATGGGCTTCTTTACTGTACTTTCTACTGGCTCTCGCACCTTCCACCATTATCACCTCTGCATTCCTTCCCTTTATTGTTTTTTTTTTCTGATTTTAGGTTAGTTTTTGGCGTCGATCCCCAACTTGTAAAGAGAAGATGATTGCAAACAGTAATCCTGGCATTCAGGACAAATTCAGAGCTTTGTAAGCTGAAGATCCAGTGCCAAATATGTAGGTGGTCTTCCGTCCACTTACTAGTGGATAAATGTTCTTTTTGTCACAAGTATCTGCAATCTTGTCAGTTGACTCAGCAGAAAGGTCTCGGATTGACCGAAAATCAAGACAACTATCTTTCTATTCTGTCAGACGTGATGGATGAATCTGTTTTGTTGACCCAAGCCTGTCTAAAAGTGCTCCTCCTCAGCCCATTCCAGCTATGTGCGCGGTATAAAAACCTGCCCCTCATCTTTACATTGAAAAAGACACTAAACCGGATAATTGGACAAAAACTGCTTTCCTCCACAACTTCAGTTAGACAAAAGATGCACCAGATGTGAAATCTAACTAGTAAGAAAATCACTTCTATTCCTGGAGCAAGACATAATAGTCAACTGTAAAGGAAAATAAAATTACTGCAAAGTAATTAGTGTGTCTGCCTTTAGCTCATTTTTGGTCACTGCACGTTGTCTCTGTTTTACTGCTGTCCCTTTGGCCTGCCCAATTCCACACTTAATCTACCACCGCGTGTAAAGAAGTCCCAGTGGCTCAGCAGGCTGAATTGCCACTGCCCGGATAGGCCCTGCTCGGCGGTATATAGAGACTTTCATTTCCCAAGTTATGAATCTGACATCTCATGGCCAAATCCATGCCAGTTTATTTCCGAGAAGTCTGTCCTCATTATTTACCCCAAATAGTCTCACTGTCAGCGTGCCCTTTTTTTCCCCACTATGAAGTGGCTTGAGTGTCTCAAAGTATCAAGCCTCTCTTTGTGGGGTTTTACACTTTTGCTATTACAAGAATTTGTCTTTGGGGATAGAAAAATCAAGTAGCTTATTTCCAGCTATTACTCGGATAGGGCTTCATGTTCTTAAACAAGTTGTGAGCTCCCAGGATCTCTAAAAACAACTCTCCCGAGATCTTGCAGTGGGATAGTCCTGCAGTTCTTTCATTACTCTACTGGATGTTTGAAAATATTAAAAGGCATCTAACATCCCAGTCCAGCAATTTATAGACTCAGAGCCTGATGTTCTAGCGCTCAAAGCCTCTATTTCTTCTGCAAAATCTGCACTTTGCTATTATTGTCACCGAGACAGCCACGTGTTTCACTAGCGGAGTAATTTGTCAAAGCAACGATCCATTATCCAAAGATTCATCACAGGTTCCTGCTTCCCTATAGGATGGACTATAGTGAGGTGGATGGAGGGCTTATTCTCAAATGTGCATTACATAAATGTACACCTTGATTAGATTGGGCAAGGCTGATTAACAAGGTGATGTGTCCTCGTCATCACACTTTTTTTGTCAATCTTTTATATATATCTGAACTTTGCACAACAAAGCCCTGACCTTTGTTGGAGAACCCCAGGTCCTGCTGCAATACAAACTCCACTAACCATCAGGAGACTCAAAGAAGGAAGAAGAAAATCTTTTTTAAGAAACAAACGGAACCAGAAATGAATGCTAGTTCCAGGCACAGCACTCACAGGAGCTCAGGACACGACAAAAATTATCAGCATTCCTAAGAATAAATGCTGTAGCTGTGTATTAGTTTGACTGAATGAATATTCAAACTTTTGCAAGTTGAAATAAAGAGCAATTGCTTCCCCTATGGCATAGGTGATTTGGATTATCTAAATGGAGGGAATGGAGGGACCTCAAAACCAGTGTGGCATAACTAAATTGTTCTTGAACTCCTACTAAGAGTTCTGAAACTTAATTCAACCAATCTGTAAGGTCAGACTGGTATGCCTGATTGCAGAGTCATATCAGCAGTTTATGTGATGGAGGAAGGAAATTCTTGTGTGAGTTGGTTTTAGTAATTCTTCACAGGTCCCATGCAGTGAGTTGTGATATTTTGTACAACAACTTGTGAATCTCTCATGGAATCTGGCTCTTTTCTTCCATTAGTCTCAAAGATAGACATGGAAACAAAGATTACTAAAGATCAGTTCTATGCAGGCAACATCTAGCTCTGTCACCCTAATGGCCAATAATACTAGAATTATATAAGAGATTTCTAGATTGAGATGAGTCACATAGGAAGGCTAATCATACGGGCAATTGTTTAAGACAGAAAAGCATTCACTGTCCCTCACTTAATGCACAAATAACAATCATTAAAACAAAATAATTACAATCCTTACAATATTAAGTAAAGTATTAGGTCTTTGGTTACCAATAGGTAACCAGAAGGCCCCTTATTACAGGAAGGATATCCAGATTCCAGGGGGAAACTTGCATGGTCATAGGAATCCATCTTCAAACAAACAAACAAACCCCCAAAGCAGACGGGTGATTGCTTTAAAGACACATTAGGATATATAGGCAAGGTTTTAAGATGGAAGATTTTTTTCCATTGTTCCCCTGACCAAAAAATAATTTAAATCATTCTAAAAAGAACTGCTGATCTTTTCCCCTGGATTTCAGTTGTGACTTAAGGTTTTCTCCGTCTTTCTCCATTTGGAGCCAACGGTTTGCAGCTTTCCACTTTAAAACAAACAAACAAAACACTCTTTCCCTCCGCCTTCCCCTACCCCCCACCTTCTTTAATGACATCTTCAGTCATTAATGAGTTAATAAAAATCTCAAAGTCATCTGGGAATAGATAAGGGGAAAGAAAGAGGAGTATTGTACACATAATGACAGGCTCCCTGCTGGCCCTAAGATGTCATGGGTCAGCCATGGTAAGAATGTGTGTGCCCAATCATCTGCTGATTTTTATCAGCAAGGCCTCAAGCAGAATCTGACACGGCCAGTTTGGGAGTTACAATGAATAAACAATGACTTCTTGGATTGTTGGCGGCTGTATGATAGAGTGAGAGGGTTTATATATACTAAAACATGATGACATTAGCAATCAATATACCAATTACTGGACAAGTTATTGGACGAAGAATGCACATGTCTTGAGCTTGGTGCACTTTGAACATGCTACTGGTGATGGAGACCATGGTAATAATGTTACTTAACCCTTCACGAGCTAGATATGCTAATAGCTCCCGATGCCTTGACATTTCTGAGACCATGTGGTGAACACAAACCTCATCAGATTTGTCATATTAAGTCTTTCAGATATAAGATAGAAGAAGGACTGCTCTCTCACTAAGAGTTAAAGGTAGAAAGGAATAGATTTTTCAGGTGGACAGTTGGATACTGGAACAACAGCTTCTAACAATTTTAAAATGATTTCCCCTGAAATTTTACGGCGAACAATTTCTTTTCACCCAAACACAACTAGTATGTTATACGAGCTTAACCACCAAGAAGTTAGAATATTTTAACTCTCATAAACGGTTAAGCAGATATCCTAACAGCTATCACCCTCCTTATCCTGTTCTACAATACAGAAAGGAAGATTAAACATGAACAGACTTCCCTTTCTACTACAGATAAATCTTCGCATCTCCTCAGGGTCATCCTTTTGCTTTGTTTAGTGAACACTAAATATTCAGTGGCTACAAGTTTGTGTTTTGTTACTGTGGAATGGATTCTAATGAATTAATGTTTGTGTTATAACTTGAGGTAGAATTAAACATGGTAAAACAAATCATCTAAATGCAATTTAAAGCACAAATGTTGTCGTCTTTGCTGAGATGAAGCTTGATGTGGCATGCAGGTCTGCCGTGTCTGGAGGAGCAACAGAAATACTGTCTAGATTGAAGTTATACAATGCTGGCCACAATCTAAAGGAAAGCTCTTGGGTGTTGCTCCGAGATGCGTCATCAGAATGATATGGAAAAGACAGTTTTTATGATGATTCTCCATGCTTTTCTATGAACCTTTATAAATGACGGTTTCTACTGCACTCTGGGAAGCAGAGATGGAAGCAGCAATCCCACATTCCTTTTGTCTTTAATTTAGGTGACAGCAAACAAGGCATAAATATCAAACAAGCCTAACTTTGTGTCCCAGGGCATCAGTCAATGCAGTGTAAATTGTGCAAAAAAATTGAGGCGATAGAGGAGTCCAGGTATGTGGCACCATGTGCTCTGTGTGGATCACAGGCTGAATAAAACCTTAAAATACATTTCTATTATGGCTCCCTTTTAAGATACATCTCTATTATCGTAGTGTAAGGGCTAAAGTGTAACTCTAAATTACAATCAAGTCTGTTCCTGTACTCAGAGCACCGAGCACTTGTTGGAGTTTGGTGTTGGATGAGTAATGGCAGAGGGACAGGTCTCAGACACAGGGAAACACCAGATGAGACTATATCCGTTTTTAATGGCAATAATTGTGAAATGTTCAGCTGGATCTTCTCAAATGGCCCTTTCCTTCCCTTTAAGAAAGTTCTTGGAAAGTTTGTAAGTGCACTTGTGCAGCATTTGATATAAGTTTGATATAAGTAACAAAATATGTTTCATAAAATAGCACCATTACCATACATTACAGTGAATACAGTTAAGAAACAACTCAATAATCTCTCCTCTGTAATTTACAATTAACTTTTTGCCTCAAGGTAACAGCTACATTCACAAAAATAATGGTAATAGATTGACCTTGTTATGAATGGATAACAAGCTGGAAACAATATAGTTTGTCACAGAGCATTAACTGTTACTATTGAAACTGTAAATAATGTGCATACAACTTGCAATGTAAATGGCTCCCCTTAAAAATATTAATTATGTCAATTAAACACTTGATACATAATAGATTATTCTGAAGCCTATTTAAGTCCATGTCAGACTGAATATACCACTTTCTAAGATCCCGTTCCCAGACCTCTGGAAAAATCTATGGTTGCATTCTGACAGCTCATGGTGGGACAAAGGGCTTACAAAGGAATATCGCCTTAAATTAAAGATATATGGCTCTTTCTTTTCTTTGGATTGCCTGCCTTCTTTTTCACTAAATTAGTATCTGAATATCAGAACACACCTGGACATGCTGGACTCTTCTGAGATGCTTTTTAGCTGCTTTGGAAACTAATGAAAAGCAGCCCCCATCCAGCAGTTCTGAACAATCAGTGGAGGATCTCTGTGGGGTACAGGCCACTCTGCTGGTTATTATCCCACTTTTTAATCACTGGTAATAGGCAAGAATACAGATAGCTTTTACATCTGACTAGTTTCTTACAAAATAGCGGTGTAACGCCTTTTACACAAGCCAGGAAAAGTTGGGAGAGATGATGCCGTTTAACTGATCTCCTCTTAGCCTCCTCCTTTGGAGCGAGGGTTGTGCTTATCTGGGAGATTGCTCTCACATGAGTCTAGAGAGTGATCCAAAACTGGTATCCTACACGTGGTACAGAAAGATTGAGACTATTCTCCCACTGCTTGGAAAACATTAATTCATGTCTAGGAGACTAAACCATATTTCTGTATTCTCCAACCACAGTAACTGCTCCTCAGCTGTAGTTCAAGACAGGACTTAACAGCACAATACTTCAGTGTTCTGGCTAATTACCATGTAGAGACTGTTGCCTTATAAAGGAGGGATTCCCACTAGATTACCCACATACAGAAAGTGATATTAAAATGACAAGCCACCAAGAGGTCAAATAACCAGTTGCCAGAAGTTAGAATAACTAGACTGTGGAGCAGCAATATCTGAGGATCTGGCATGTGTCCCAGCACGGGATGTCATATGAACGAAAGAAAAGACAGCTGGAACCTTACTGGCCTGACTGTTATGTTCTGCGAACATAGTGTAAATCTTTCACTTTGGTCTTTCAACCAAACTCCTGAACTGGGAGTTGAGAAACTGATTCGGTTAACTATAAGGTCATTTTATACCTATATTTTTCCATGCTTGAGCTTCGTCTACTTTGTTTAGTTTTAACCTTTGGGATCAAGGACTGTTCAGACAGTCTGAGAATAAAGAGTTGGGTTGTAGCTATAGTTCTTTAAAAATCCTGTAATCCAAGCAAATATATTGTAACTACTCCTACCAAAAGCGATGCTTTCTCATCTGGGAAGAAACAAAGCAGTCATATGCCTACAACCGAGCAAGCATCTCTTCCCCCATGAAGGGGCAATATTCCAGCTCATGACTGGCTGTTAAGAAACACTCATATTTCTCTCCACCCGACTCTTTTCTCCGGGCAGCTCTTGTTTCACCTCAGTTACAGTTTAGCTGTGTTTGCTATACATTCGGTACCATCTCTTTAAAGATGTACATTTGAATGGGCAAGAAAGTGAGGGATTAGCAATGGGCAGAGGTCAAGTCCATCAAGACTCTAAGCATGTCGTTGGTTGTAAAAAAGATTACATTACTGGCAGCTCTTTGCCAGATCAGTACTTCGATGCCAAATGTTAATCCTTGCTGGGGACATGATGGCTTGTAAATGTTATAGGAGAACCTAGATTTTCCTGCAGAAAATAGGCATTTATGGTTAAAACACAGGGATTATTTTCTCATGCTTACGTTTGCATTTCATGCTGACTCACTCTTGCTTGCTATGAGCTTTGTTTCAGCACTTGGGTTTAATCGCTTCAGATCTTTATTTGTATAACTGAAGGAAGTATGGATGAGTTCTTAAAGCATTGGGTAGCAGAAGAGCTAGAGTTCACCTTCAATTCACCAGAGAACTTGTTTGGTGACATTGAATGAATCCTTTCTGCCTCATGACCCATAGTTTTTTCATCTGGAAATGGGGAAATATGTTAGAAGAGTCCCATATAGCTTATGCACAATTTCCAAAGGAACAGTGTTACCGGATTTATAAAGCATATCTACCTATTTTAGTGTAGCTACCTATAACTTTGCCTGGGGTGCTTAATATCTGACTTTTCCACATTTGGGTAGGTTTGGGTTAGCTAAAATTTTCAGATCAGATCAGATTATACCAGAATGGCCAATGCACAGATCACTACAACATATTAAAATAACAGAAGACTCGGTATAAATTCTGTGTGAACTCAGTTCACAAGCAGCAACTGTTTTTAAATGAGTGTGGGATAATATATGTGAATTTAGCATTTCTTGAGCAGTTTTCTAGCAGCTTACTGTTGTTCCATAGCTATATGTCAGCAGGCAGCTTGCTGGAAGTCCTTCAGCTGCTTATGGGGCCTCATGTGAAGAAAGGGAAGCAAATTTGGGAGCAAACTCTGCTCCCACCTGCTTTTGGGACCTTGAACTTCTTAGTGTGTTTGTGCCTCAGTTTCTCGTCTGTATTTTACAGATAATACTAAAACTCTGTTGAGCACAAAAAAAAAGCTGCAGGTTCAAGGTTAAAAGGACTAGTGCCCAGTACACTTTGGTTCTAAAGGAAAGGGGACCCTATAAACTCCTAGACTATCTTGATAACAAAGTTCATAAAAATAAGAGAACCAAATTCAACCCGGGGAAACATGGTCTTCCTGTTTTCATGCCACATACAATTAGTAGCTATAAAATTATGATACTCTAACATAAGGGGATTTAATATATTTTTTTCTAGGTGTAAGAAATGGTATACTCCATACTAAGCTTTAAACTGCATTAGTTTGGTTTTGTTATGCAGATGGATTTTTTTTTTCCTTCTCTTCTACTCTTAGAAATGTTTTGAATTAAAATAGCTTACTCAAGGTCACCAAAGGCATATGGTCCTGCTCAAAACTTTAAACAAAACATTAGTTTTTACAACCTTTTGTAATTCAGTATTGTATACAACATGGTTATAGACGGAGTTTCTATAATCTTTGCAGTGGGTGACAGAAATATGAGAGCCAAATTTATAAGCCATTTAGTGAAGCATTTAATCAATTTCATGCATAGGAAATAACTCTGATTGCTTTGCTTTATCAATCTTGCTTTCGTACAGACCTGCAGTCACCCCAACCTCAAAGCACTTAAGTGGGGGGAACCATACGCAAAGGTCTAATGTTGTACACAACGTGTCAGGAACTTCTGAGGGCTGTTTAAACTTCGTTGCCAGCATCAACAATACCTCTTAAGACTTTTAATATCTTTCAAAAGAAAGGCAGAAATTCTAATATTTATAGAAAGTTGCAAGGCCTCGTTTTACAGTTATTCATTAAACACCCTCGGTCTAGAAAGAGCCTTTGCCACCGCCGAGTTATGCAGATTAAGCTCGTCTCTAATACCAAAATGTTTGCATATGTCACCTTTAATCACTTGCAAATGCTTAAGAAAACCCTCCGTGCACCACATCGTTCCCCGTTTCTGTGAATGGAGTATCGTGTGACAAATGTGGAGAGGCTGAGATACTACTGCATATAATGGCCATAAAAAAATAAATAAAAAAAAATCAAACACATTCGGGTCTACGCTGCCTCTGAGCTTGAGAGTTCAGAGTCACGCTTAATCATGGACATAAACTGGAGGAAGATCCAGTGGATTTACCTTACAAGAGACGAGACTGTTTGACTAGAATAGTTCTTGTTTTGTTCTTAAATCACGGCTCTGCATGGACTGCCTCCACCTTGGATTCCAGCTACCACAAGGCCTCCTGGATAAGAGAGGGGAGGAAAAAAAAAAAGGGAACCAGGCGCTAGTTCTGGAGAAAAATTAATCGTTTGAGGTAATCAGGAGGGTAAACTTTAGTGCTTCACGCTGTGGGAAAAGTGAAGGCCTGCAGCCCAAAGGCAACCGCCACAACCATGGTGGGATATGATGAGCCCTGCCTTAGCAAAGCCCCCACGGATGCCTCCGGAATAAACCCAAGAGCAGCACGGATGACAACAAGGCTTAGGAGTGTCCCAAGGGGCCAGGGAGCAGCTTCCCAAGGCTCCTCTTGGGGTCTGGGGCCTCTTCCCCTCAGGAATGACCCCGTTAAGCCTCAGGCTGTGGGTGCCACGTTGCCCTGGGCCTGGGAGATCCCATGTGGGAAGGTGACCATGACATGGGGCTCACGCTTCTGCTTGACTTCAAAAAACACCTAGAAATGGCTCTTTTGGGTGTTTTCCCCTCTTTTTGTTGTGCCCGGCCTGGGTGGTGGGGCCTGTGCAGGCCCTGTGCCACCCGGAGCGGGTCTGCTCTTGAGCCACTGCAAAGGTAACCGCTTGTTAGTGAAGCAATAGGGCATATTACCCTATTTTTGGACCCGAAATAAATCAAGAAAGGTGTAAATGTGTTAGCTGCGCACTGATTTATCCCTTGGGCTACTTCCATAAGATGTTTCTTCCTTCCCTGTAAACTCACTGCTTTGGGTGGCAGTGGTTTATTGGGAGTTTATTTTTTTTTTCCTCCGAAAATGGGAATATTGAAAAGGCATGTTTTCTCCTAGCTCATCTGGAATATTCTAGGAGGGATTAGTTTATTTAATTCTTCACCCCATAAATTTAGGATTCGCTTTCTAGTTGGGCCCTGCAGAAATGTTAAGGCAATAAAAGTATAAGTAAAAGAAGCTGCATTTTTTTCTAGATAGAGATATGTCTCTTGCAGGTGATATGCTTTTTTTATTATTTTATTTTAATAGTAACAAGAGCAAAACCTTAAGGTTTTTTAAGCCTGTCCACTTCCAAAAAAACCTTTTTTTGCTCCATCATCTGTCCTGTTTTGGGGAACAGGGCAGGCTCTTTCTCTCTCAAATGGGTGAACAAGGCAACCTTATTTTGTTCTTGAAAATAGAAATGAGAAAAGTTTGCTACAAAACTCAAATCTGACTTTCGAGGTGTCTGACGCCTGTAGGCACATTTATTCCTCATAGAGAGCACTAGAAGTTCCTAAAGTGTTAAAAGATCATAATGTGTTGAATATGACTGGGAGATTCATAGTTTGCCCCCCAAAACTTCCCTCTCAAAGGGTCATTCTCTACTTTTCATCCTTTATAACCCCTAGGGAGCAGGGAACTCGGTTTTGTCCCTTCTGTGCTCATGAACGTGTGAAAAGTTGAGTCTTGCTTTAACTCTCGGTCAATAGGTTGTTTCTGGTGAAACTGTTGTTTTTGATAACTCTCTTCTGGGAATGATTTCTTCTCTGCTCCTGTGTGTTAGAGGATTCTTTTAGCTATTCTGTGGACCTCTCCTGGCTTGATCTATAGTTAGTTACTTATGAAAGTAAACTAGAATTAAAGAAATGCTATTGTCTGCTCACTCTGAAAGTCCTTTTTTTGAAGCAAAATAGTTGCAACAATTTGAAAATGTCAGTTAAGTATTCTTTTTTGTTTTACTGTTTGCAAAACACAATGTTTTATGGAGTAATTTACACATGGAAAAGAGGGTTATTCCCAATATTATCTTTATCTTCTACACATAAATAACAAACAACTCCTATAATCAAAATTTACTGCAATTGTAATGGATTTTGGCATCACTTATGTATCGCAGGGAACGTTAACGTAATGTTGACTTTCAGAACTGTGGCCAGCTTTTTTTTGTTGTTGTTCTTTTTTCTTTTAGGTTGGATTCATTACAAAAATACAGTGTACAATGCTTTTATGGCATTCGAGAGATTAATTCTCATAAATAACCCTGTTTATACCTCCTTCTAATCAGAAAGTTGAAATTATCTGTGACAATGTGAACACTAAAAAGTTGTATAGTATGAAAATATTCCAATAATTAATGCATGCACTATCTAGAGCAATTGACAGTGAGGTCATAAACATAATGGGCCATCTGTGTTTGATTTGTATCTGAAAATGCTTAAAGGGAAAGGCAGGTAATTCAGGCTTCTCTTGCAAATGTAGACAGGCAAGATTTTTCACCTTCTCAGAAGGTTGTTGAACCATTTCATTGCTTTACAGAAAAAAAAAATCCTTCCAGGCTACAGCATTTTAACATGCTTGCGTTTTGCTCCTGCACTTCTCAGGCAAGCAGAGCGCACCAGTGGGACTTTTAGTTTTCTTTTAGAGTACACAGAGGTTGTCATTCTCCCTTATTTGCTTTATATTGTTTGCTCTATAAAAAATGCCACTTCAGGCTCCCGAGCAATCCCACTAGTTCATTTTGCATTCTGAGTCCTGGGTTTAAATAGTTTTCCCTTGGACCCTTCCAAGTTCAAATCTGCACTGGCCTGTTGAAAGACAGTGAAACTTTTATTCAGGGATCTGGCTCGTTGTACCTTTATGACCCTTCTCTGGATATGTCCCAACTTGCCTCCTGAACCTTCTCTCCCCTGTGAAAGTCAAGGTTCAGGTTACGTGCGTATCTTGGATTTAATTTAGTACCAGAGATCTGTGCTGTAATGTGGAGAAATGGATTGTCCTGCTATCGTTAGAAATAACTCTTTATCTCTGAACCTATATGCATTGGCATAAAGCCAATATCAAGCTGGAATGACTCAATAAACAAACAACCAAATACCCCTCTTGCTTTCACTGGCTGATTTGATGACAGTCAGACTTCTGCTTTTGGCACCAACTGAGGCTCTACTAAAGGAAATGCCATTATCTTTCTCATGCCAGGCAGAGATTAATAAATTCTTCGAAATTGAATCCAGAGAGGACTTCTAAATGATTTCATGTGACCTCCTGTATATCAGAGCTATTAAGTACTACAAATTACCTACAATAAGCCCAGAGATTGCAGCCTATTTAAAACTCCTTGAGTTTTTTTTTTTAACACTCTGCCTTTCCCTGTTGCCCAGATATTAACTATAGGCAGAGAATAGGTCATATCAAGGTAGTATAAGGGACTATGGAAAATGGCC
>JAWLRI010001000.1:1686944-1710449 GCA_034781795.1 Crypturellus tataupa
TTGATATTGCCAGAACATCTCTAATGCTCTGAGGCATTTCTTAGCGCAAAGATAAAAAGGTTTGGAGTATTAAGAAGAGGTCTGGTCTGTGGAAGGCTCGAAAGGTGTTTTCTCCAGTGTGAGTATGTATAAATGGATAGGTGTTCCACACTAGGCAATGAAGAAGATAAAATATATTCTGTCCAGGTAAAAGTGGGTAAACACCTTTTACCTGTGTTTATCTTCAGCTGTACCATTCCATATACAGAGTGAAGAATTTCTCGTAAGAGCTAGACCAGAGCATTTCTTTTTAGAGAGACCAAATTTTGCCTTAATCATTTCAAGTCGACTGCTTAGCCTTTTCAAAGTATAACTGGTTACAGTGCTGGAAATTGCATCTTACGTCATAGCTGAATTTCTGTAAATTCACTTTCCAGCTTTGCATCTTGTCATGATGTTGACAGCAAGTGAAAAGCCTCCAGCATACAAACACCACTGCTCAGTAATCAAGTCCTTCATCTTTCTTTCTGTTAAAATGCAGAAAATGTGCATGTTACACTTTGCAAAAACAGTCCATCTTTCTATCACCTGGATTATTTTTTGTCTCCTATGGTCTTCAGGATTTGTGCCTCTGTTTTGAAACTAGAGTTGGATGCTGTTTTCTGCTGGTGAACTTACCAAGGCTTTTTCAGAGACAAGAGTCTTTCCTGGTTTATACTTGGATCTTTTTTTAATTCCTAGTTCTGGACTCCAGAGAGTTTTAGCCTTTTCATGCTATAGCATGGAACAGAAGTGTGTGCTGAGGTAGTTTCCCTAATAGTTTCTCTATTAAACTCTAAATTCTTATGGCTTTGAGGTAGTTTCCTGTTCTATAAGAGTAGCCTTTCCTGACCCTCTCTGTATTTAGTTATATTAAAACACATTATAGTAAATAGAGAATAACAGAGACTGCTGCTTTGAATCAGAAACTCATCCTCTCCCAACATTTGCTGCTATAGTAATTCCTGTGTCATCTACAAATATTATTAGCACAATTTCATATATCATGAAAGTTTCATAATAAAGTTCATTATAATGTAAACTGCCAAGCTGGGTCAAACCTCAGCAACACCTAGCCCAAGTGTACTGAGAGACAGATGTGCAGGGAAGGACGATTAGAAGCAGGGTACAGTGATTCTTCCCTTGCTGTACTTTTCTGGCTTGGTAGTCAGCAGTTTAAAGACATCCAGAGTTGTTATTTAATAGCTCTCAATCACTTTTTTTTTTTTTTTTCCCTAAGCTTGTTTATACTTTTGTTCTATGCAACATCTGTGGAAGTGAGTTCCATTTTTAATTTGTGCTGTGAAGAAAAATGCCCTTTTCCCCTTTTTTTTTCTAAAAGGTGTACCATATAAGTGTTTTATATATATATATGTATATATATATATATATATATATAAAAGAATAATCATTGTCAACTTACTTTTTCTACTCTCTTCCTGATTTTGTAAGGCAGGTATCATGTCCCCTCTTTCTTTTTTTTTCAGGTATTTTTTGCTTAGAAAATAAGAGCTGAAGTGTTATAATCCTCCGCACCTATTTTGAGTTAGAATTACCAGAACTGCATGTGCTGGTATAATATCAAGCAGACTATGGATCTATACATGGCACGAGGGTATTTTCTGGATTTCCATTCTCTACAATATCCTATTTTGTACTCTGTTTTCCCTTTTGAGGAGCATTGGATTGATCGGTTGGAGATAATTATTCTCAGTCACCGATCTTCCTAGCATAGGCCTAGAGCCTGTGCGCACATTACCCTCCACCTAGTGACGCTGAATTTGTTCTGTTCTCTACTCTGGCACTTGGTAGGGTGAAACCTTTTAGCTTCGACAGTCCTGGATAAATTTAAGACAATTTCATTGAAAAAGAAAGCCTGGCTCTCTACTTAGTGCCATGACCCGGCATTCGGGATATAGAGGTTATACTCCCTGTTTGCCAAAATATCTGTCTCCCTGGGCAAGCCGTTCTAACCTTCTTCATGTTGATGGCTCAGGGGTATAATTGTTCATTTTTTTTCTCTATTTAGCTTATAAGCTTTCCAGAATAAGGAGTGAGTATTTATACACACAGCTCTTTAAACCATTTTGTTTGGTAACTGGATAATGTCGTAATCCAAGTTGATAATGCATCTGTTGAGGTCAAATAGTTTGATAAGAGTATTAGGTTACTGCTTGTAATAGAGCTCTATTTCATTCTTTCAGTAATGTATTTTTTTTCTAATTTTGGTACTAGGTGAAAATCTGTTTTGACCGCTAAACCAACCAGTGCACTTTAAGCAGTATTCAAATTCTGTGGTATTTTGAGTAAAATTATTTTACTGGTATTTTACTGTTTTAAAAAAAGCTCCTTGGACTCCAGCATGGAAAATACGAGCAAAAACCAAGGGCATTTTTTACTGAGATTTTACAAAGGTGTGATAATTAAGAAATGTGGTGAGAAAACACAGTGCCTCAGTGCTGAAGATGTGCCTTAAGAGTCTGAATAATAACTGTTGGGTCAGGAAGCATAAAAAAAAAGCCCTATAAATGCAGAATATAAGACCTGAACTGGGGTTTTGCCTCACAACAATTATGTCAGAGCTAATGGTAATATCTAGTGGGTTACCCATCCTTCCTGCTTCACCATTTAAAGTGACACCATCCCTGCTTTTACTCTGCATCTATCATAAAGACACATTGATTTCCTTTCTGAGGAAAACACATATTTCTTCCCTCCTGCTAAGAAGATAAATCTGACAGATTTTAATCAAATGTAGTTGTTCACAACTACAGAAATGTTTCCAGTGTCACAGATGAAAACCTCTCTTTTCTTTCTTTCCTTTCCTTTTTTTTTTTTTTGGAAAAGGAGAAGGATTCTGGAAGCCAAGTTTATTTGGAGAGTACACCTGTGCTAAAAATCTAACTGTATGCACCAGCAGTTAACATTTCAGAATGCCCTATGGGCAGGTTTAACTTTACTGCCCTCCAACATAATGCCTTTCTTGTAGTGGCAACCATGAATACTGCTATAGTTAAGGGTCTGTCAGTGGTTCTGTCATAAACTCCCCTGTTTCTAGGGTTTTTATAACTCAGCCATAAAATTTCTCTCCAAGCTAAAGCTTAGCTTACCAAGGCAGACCTGATTCTGATCTTGAAGAGGCAGATGATACATATCCCTCTGTCTCATCTGAAATCAGCTGTGGCTCATGAGGAAGGACTCTTGCAAACCACGAGTGACATACGTGTCCGGCTATATATGACAGATGAAGGAGGAATAGTGTCTTAGCAAGGCTTTGGTTCCTCTTAAAATGGCAAATGAATTGGCCTTAATTTTAAACAGTAAAGCAACACAGTCCTTTCCGATTTGTTTTTACATTAGCGTTTCTTAAAAAGTAACTTTGAGTTCATTATTTCTTAACCAGTGCCATAGGGCACAGTCTGATACCATTTGGCAATATGGAATATCATTCACAGCTAAAGTAATGTATTGGTTTTAAGTCAGTGGAGCTGAACATAGAGCTGGGCATCCTGAAGACAAAGAGCAGTCGAATCTGAGTAGAGCCGGTGTTCAGAGAAACAGGGAGAACGTAACTACTGTGACCCGCAAAGAAATGAAACTTAAAAATATAGAAATCCTCTGCTCTCTGCCTGAGATTGTAGTCTTAACTGTCCGTACATGAGGCTGGGCAAAGTAAGCCCCTGGATGTAAACCTGACATTGGAATATAGTAATCGTTTTCCATAGGGGTAGCTATTACGAACTTGGAAATAAGTTAGAGAGCGTGAACATTCTTCAGTCATGCTGGAATGTGCTAGAAAGATGCAAGGTGTGCAGTGGATTTGTAGAAGATATGGCTTGATGCTTTGTCAAGGGCCACTAGAAATAAAAAGTATCCAGCAAATCTCGGATACTGGAAACGATCCTTTGGGAGCAAGAGGAAATATTCAACCGTGCCAGCAGTTTCACTCTCTGGTGCTGGGCATCTGCTGAAGTTTGAGGTTCTCCAGTCCTCTCTTCTGTTTCTGAGTGCCCCAAAGCTGAACACTCACTAAACATCTTGAATTTGAGCCTGCATGTACATCTGGTCAGCACTAAATGGAAAATAAAACACCTTGAGTGTGACTGTTTAGATCAAAGAGCAACAGTGCAATTCTGAATCCCTAGCAAGGCTGAAGTGTTTGACTAACACTGCCTAATTATTGGGCTAATAAAGCACACCTCTGATGATTTTTGAGCCTGTACTCTTTTGTTCTAAGTCAATTAGAGATCTTTAATAGTTTGAATTCTGTTGCAACAGAATTTTTACTCCTCAGTCTGATTTCAAGTATCTGCAGCTGGCTAAAAAGCCAGTAGTATAAATGGTTGGATCTAATGCAACCTGAGCAACATTTGCAGTAGACAGCCTCCTAGAAAGTCTAGCACCTCCAGGCATATTTATTCCAAATGCTGGTTTCTGTCTCAGTATTTGACCTCTTTACTATATTAAAGTTTTGTTCTCTAGGAGCAGCAAAGTAACGGGTCAATTTGTCACTTCTCCTCAGGTTGTTCCACTTCTGTACAAGGCATGAGGTGTCAGTGCATGTAAGTGCGGAGCGGGCAGGCTTGCTTCACCCCGTCTTTTGGCTGTCGCTTGAGTAGAACTAGTCTGGCATGAACGGGGAATGCTGTGGGCCATGCAGGGAGCTGGCAGCGCTCGCTCCCTTCGGGGAGCAAGGAAAAAGCAGGATCCAAAATGTGGTTTGGTCACAAATCATTCCCTGTTCTGCTCTTCTGGCAGCCGATCTGTTCAGTGCCTGTGATTTCTTCATGCTCTAACCCAGGGGAGCAAATGAGAGGGAGGAAATTACTGATCCAGCTCTTCCAATGAGCAGTTTATAACAGTCTAAGAAGAGCTATGGAAAATGAAAACAAATGAAATAGGAAGGGGAAAAGTGCTTTTTATTTGCTATTTCTACACCGATAATGGAACATTAATTTAAACCAGGACCCTTTTTGGAAATGAGTCAGAAGTAAGCACTGGCCAAAGTGATTCGTACTTTTAAACAGTGTTTCTGCTTCTGTCTTGCTCTGAGTTTTTATGACTCCTGCACCACGCCAGATCATTAAGGCCTTACATTTCTTTAGATCTAGGCCAGCAAGAGGATCTTCTGGTGACCGAGCTTTTTTCTAATACTCCTGCCTTTCTGAATCTTCTTTCTTCAAGATCTCAAGGAAGTTTCTCCTTTTAAGAGGTCTCCCAGTGATCTTGTGGTGGATTTGCACATTTAACTCCCATCAAATGCTAATAGGAATTCTGTGGCCAAATCCTCTCCCCCATCTCCCTTCATGCCTGAGTGGGAGAAAAGAGCCATTAGTGTGTTTGAAAGTAAATTTCAAGGTTTCCTTTTTGTGCCCTCCAAAGGCAGAGGTTTATTCCTTTCGTCCTTTTTATTTTATTGTGAGGCACCTTGAGTTATTTGCATGATAAGACACCCTGTAAATGGATTATATTGTAATGTATTGTGTAGGTTTAATGCTGACAACAGCTTGGTTTGGAAGTAAGATAGCAACTCAGATGTTTAGTTTCTGATGTGCCGTGCAGAGAAATTCCTTTTGAGAAGCATGAGGCAAAGCAGGAGGGATGAGGAGGAGGCAGCGTGAGTTAAGTTGTATGAATAATTCCAAGGAAGGCTGGCATTAAAGAGAAGATGAATACATTAACTTCACAGGCTCCAAACAGGAGAGAATCAATGGCATAAACTTGTGTTGTCCTCCTACTCCCCTCTAACGATTAATATTTTTTATCCCTTTCTTTGCAAGGAGAGCAAATGAATGGCAATGGTTTCTGGTAACAGGCGTCTGTGATGAGTGTAGCTTTGCAGTGACTGTGCCCAGAATATTATGTCATTATACGCTGTCTTTTTATAAACTGAAGTCAGGTCCCTAGAGAAGCTCGATATTTTAGAAGAAATGGTGAAATGCACAAAAATCTGCTGGGATGGGTGGGTAGGAAGGGGGATGGCAGATTGCTCTCAGCTCTAACTGGACCATGTAATGAGTGCTGGTGCAGGAAGCTTGGTACTCTGAGCATAAAGTGGAGAAAATATGCGCTCCCTGCAAAGGTGCTTTTAAATCCTGGCAGAAGCGGCTTGGCTTTTCCTTCCAAGGGAAATACCCAGCTTGCACTGAGTAGGCATTTCAGGTAATACTATAAAAACAAAACCTAATTGTGGGCACTAAAGGGTTTGCAGTCATCTCTGAGGTCCTGCACATGACTGCGTTTAGTGTTACATGCTGAAGGTACTCTGGGCAAGCGGCATAAATATTCCCCTTGCTCCCTGCCTCCTTTGCAGTAATCAAGTTGTCCAGTCCTTTGTTGTAGGCAATCCAACGCTTGAATAAACTGAATGTAATTAAAATAAAGAGGAATACTCTGTTCCATTTAGATCTTGTTGGCTTGTTTCTGCATGATGTACGGTCCCCTTGGGCTGGTCTAACAAAGTTCTTGAGCCCCTCTAACTTTCAGCAAGCAGGTGGTGTCATTTCAGGTTCACAGAGCTATTCACACGGTTAACTTCCAGTTGGCTATGTAAAGGTAAATATTTTATTAAACAGTTCTTTAGCTGCAGTGGTTGAGTGGTGGAAATTTATACCTACCTTAAATTCAAATGAAGTGCTACTTGGAATCACTTTAGGTTTCATTTTTTAAACTCAAAGTAGCCATGAATACCATGTTTAAAGGCACTTTGATCACTGCTCTCTTAGAAAAAAAGGAAAAAAAAGGAGGGGGAGTATCTCTCGGAAAATGGGGGAAGAAGCCTTTGAAATCATAAAGTGTAACTAAACTTAGTCAACATACTGTGCCCTGTCAGGAAAAGGCTGATCCTATTAAAGCTCCACTGCATGTAGCCAAAATACTTTAAAGAGAGTTCTATGGATTGCTGTGTTTACTGATGTCAGCATGGCACAAGATTGGCCGCTATGCTTATTTATAGAAAAAGAACTAGAAGAGCCACCAAAGCACTCCTGAGCTGTGCCACTGTGCTGATGACAAAGCAGTTTCTGGGACATATTGTAATTTAATGCAGCCTTCTGAATTTGTAAAGCAAAATCTCCCGTTGTCTGAATGGTCGCAAATCCATTCATTTTAATTTAAATATAGAGAGATTCTTGCCTTCCCAGCTCTAAATTTGGATTATCCCCCTCAGTTGGGAGAGAATAATTGTGCCCTAAGTGATGAGTGGCAGGTAAATTGGGATTAATTCTAGAAAACTGGGGGAGAGAACATGAGGATACATCTCACTTGGGTGAGTGATCTTTATGTCATAGAATTTCGACATTGTAATAACTATTCAGAATGACATAGATGACACCAAACCCAAAGCATGAAACTTTTACTATGGATTTGAACTAAAAACAAGTCATGGCTTTAAAAAGAGACAGAGGTTCTATTTTGTGAAGAAGAAGTACCCAAATCACTTGGTGAAGATGTCACTAACAACTTGTTTAAACTCTTCTAATAAAAACGTGTTTGTATTCTAACAAGAAGTTTTGCAGTCTGGAACAAGAGGTTATTGATTGGCGAGATTTGGGTCTTCCCTATTCTTGAATGACTCCAGATTTAATTCCATTCATGTCAGTGTTGTTTTTCCAGATTTACATAAGGGTAATAGATCACACTTAGATAAACTGGCATTAGTGAACTATTATTTGATTAAAAAAGTAGAATCTTCTGTTGTTCCTAGAAACAGTACTTTTATGGCCTTTTTGCAATAAAAAGTCTGCAGCAGGTGAAAGTCCAGCTCTGTAAGCAGTATTCTGCTCCATGAAAATATCTGGCCTGTGGAGTTCTTTCTTTTTGCTGATTCCCCAGTTTCTGTGCTGTTAGAGTTGAGTATTGCGTCTGTGAGAGAGCCTTGGGTGCAGCAAACACATTGTAAAATAACTCAGCATGCATTTGAAATCAGAGTGAAATTTGGGTTGGTGTGCAGAGATACACAGAGTGATGTAACACTCCTGCTATCCCAAAGAAAAGCAGTGCCATCAACATTGATAATACATCTTCCATTAAGTGACAGCTAAAACTTTTAATAAAGACAACCCACTCTAAGCTCATGCTTCATCTGCGACTAATTCTGACTGGCAAACCCACTAATTTTAACAAACATCGACTCGCAAACCTTCTGTAGCCTGAAAGACACTTATTACATGTGTGTGTATGCGCTTGTGTATATATGTGCTCGTGTGACATCTAGACAAAAACCAGGAGGGCTTGTACATACCCAGCAGCATTTAAACACAGAGTTGTCTTACATCTAAACAATGTGTCTAAACACATACGTGCCTGACTTTCTCAGTGAGATTGGGTGCACTTAGCACACATAAACATTAGGAAGTCGGTGGCTAACATGAGCTATTTGTACAGTAAGCCAAGCACAAAGATTAGCACTGCTGTACCTTATTCTTAGGGCCACGGACTTTTGTGAAATGTGTAATGTACATTGTTTCCTAAGAAAACGAGTCAAACTGCTCAAAAAAGTCCTGCGCTCGAATGACCCTCTTTCTGCAAGCCCTGCTGTATAGCGAGGTCCTATTTATGAGGCTGCATTTGGCGCATTTCAACGGTCCAATAGCACTGATTTGGTCTATTTTTGCGTGCCTAAGCTGAGGCCAACCAGGTGGAAACCTGGCTCCACGGCAGGCCTTGCCCGTGGCCCGCAGTCCCCAGGGATTCAGTGTGTTGCTTGTCCGACAGCCAGATCAGATTGGAGTCGGTGGCGTAACTCCCCGTCCAATTTCTGGGGCTCGTGTTACAGCGCTGGCATCGCGGGACGAGTGCTAAATGGCCGAGTCAGCTGGACACAATAGTGGCAACTTTGGAGTGTTTTAGCCCTGTGGCTCAAGCACTTGGGTTTTATTTTAGCATCCAAGATGACCGTTCTTTACAGATATTAAGAATGCAGAGCCTTGTGAATAGCGGAAAATCTAACATTTCATGGATATCACAACTCGCGCTCTTTTTCAGTAATACTAGTATGTGTTGTAATTCTTTTCTGCCCTCTGTTATCCTTCTGCCCTGCTACAATATGTACTTTCATCTTTTGGAAATGACCCTCTAATGCAGTGATTAAAATTAATTTAGGATTTTTTATTGTAAAAAGTGTGAGTCTTATTACAGAGGATAACACTCGGCTTTCTGTATTTATTGTGACTTTTACAGCAGACAGGCAGTTTTTAAATAAAGATATTCTTTTTTTTTTTTTTTGACTGCCTGGCCTACCAAATCTGCTCAAGACTTGCAGGTCAGTCTCTGTTCTTCTTGAGGTGTCTGTTTTTCCTAGAAATGTGACTTCTGCCTGATAATCTTCCTGTTCAGTGATGGTTGCATGGGATCTTCCATACTAAAAGAAGTGAGAAGTAATTAATACTTATTTTTGATTGTAAGATGCAGAAAGAAATATGATTCTGAAGAATGGAGGAAAAATCTTTTGAGAAAGAAACTGCTGTTTTTATAACAGATTTTCCGTGTATTGGAATTGGAATTTTGAATTTTGAAGGAATCCTTGAGAATTCTGCTGTAAGAGTGACATAGATCCTCCTGTGTGGGGCCTAATATAAAAGTTGTTATCCGCTGTCATCTCTCAGAAGTGTTCAAACAAAGTTTAAATCAAACATAATTGTATCTTCTTATTGTCTTAATACTGAATTTGACTACAGCATCTGGCTACTTTCTGCCCACATTGCTGTATCTTTAAAAAGATTCACTGCAGATCAAGGTTTTCTTCCATTTCAGCTACTGGTTTTATTGCCTAATGCTGGCAATACTCATGTATCTTTATATCACCTTGATCTATGCTTTTTATTTGAGTTGCAAAAGACCACAGTCACAATTCAGCCTAAGAAGATAAACTAAAGTAATTCAAGCCAAGTGAATGGCTTTATTCTCTTGTATTCATACTTTCATAACTTACTACTTGTCTGATTCATTTTCAGCTATAATATACATATAATCAACCTTTTCAGACTTCTCACAAGAAAAGCTTTTGTTCACTGTGCAGTAATCAGTATTAAAGGCCTTTAAAATAGTGCAAGTCAATGACACGGGTGTATTGTCCAGATGCAGTTGTTGATATAGCGGACTGATACTGCTGTGAAATACCACCTTCATCTCAAAGTTCTTTCATCTGTGGTGATCACAACATTTTTCTCATATTGTTCTGCACAATCATATAAGTTGGTATCCACCTCTGATATTTCATTCTATTTTTTTTTTCCAAGGATGACTATAAAACGATTTGATGACTTTAAAAATCATCCTATGACCTCAGTCAATGTATAAAGTCTCTACAGACAAACCAATATATATGGACTATATAGCACTGAACCCTGTAGAGCGTTTGAACCAGTGAAGACAAAATCTATGCAAGAAGATACTAGATTGCAAATATGATCAAGTCAATACTAGATTTTAGATCTAAAGTGAGTCAATTCTTTAAAAAAGAGTGAAATTCTGAAGTCATTTGTTTTTCTATAGGATCATTATATTGCGTGCATCATTATAAATCTGGCATCGTTTCCAGAGATTCCATATCCTTTAATATTAAATTTGTGACTAGATGCTTCAGTGTCTGGAATCTTTAAGGAGATCACCATATATTCTTCTCCCAGCTTGTAAATATTTATTTTGACTTATTTCAAAGCAGATTTCTATATGAGGTATCAGATCACACAGCATCACAGAATGGTTGAGGTTGGAAGGGACCTCTAGAGATCATCTAGTCCAACCTTCCTGCTCAAGCAGGGACACCTAGAGCACAGGGCACACGTCACACCCAGGTGGATTTGGAAGAGCTCTGAAAAACGGAGCATCTTCACAGGCAAAATCCATTAAATTTTACAGATTTTACAGATTTTACAGATTTTACTCAGCTCATGATGGTCTCCAGTGCTTTATTCTGTTGCCTCAGCTGAAATGTGCAGACAAAATCTGGGGTGGAGAACACTCTCCCTTCACCCAAGCTGTCCCATAGAGGAAGAAAACACTAACTGGTCTCCTTGGCCCCGCTTGCTTTCTCTTTGCCCTCGGGGTGCCCAGCTGCTGAGACAAGTTTTATTAGTTGCAGTACTCTGAGGCAGCTTTGAAGATGGTTAATTTGGGGGCACCTTTTTGGCTGAGATGTATTAAGTAGAAGAAGGGCTTACAGAAGGTGACATTTACCATAAATTGCATCTGACACAGAACAGAGGCCAGATTCATACTTTGACACCGTCCCAAAACATTTAGATGGAAGCACTGCTACTTAACCAGCAATGGCTGGTACCTATGCGAAGAGAATAAAGCAAGAACTGATCAGATTTTCCTATTTATGTTTTAGTTAACATGGGAAATAATGCTTTAAAAATATTTTCATATATTCTACAGGAAAATATATGATAGTTTGTTTCTTTTCTATCTTTCTCCCCCCTTCCCTTTGCACTCCTCATCTTTATTCCTCCCATTGTCCTGTTTTCAGACTGTTTCAAACCTAAGTCTGGAGAAGTTCTAGAGGGAACAAAGAAAAACTGAAACTCTTTAAAGTGGTTGGGCTAGTTTCATTTCCTTCTGCTGTTAAAACTTTTCCAAACCAAGCTGAATTTTTGGATAATGTTCACTTTTCAACTCAAGTAACAAAAGGAAACATGAAAGAAAGTGGACATGGAACAAACCATTTCCAGCTCTTGCAAAAAAAAAAAAAAAATGATGCAAGGAGTAGAAAAATTAAAAAATTAATTTTTTACTTGTCAAGTGGAAACCACTCAAGTTTTGAATTTTTTAATGAAAAAGTTCTCCCATTTTTCAGTTGCTTTGAGAAATCCTAAGCTGTTTTCATCACTAGTGTTACTGCATTTTTGCTTGTCTTAGATCTTGCTTTTGCAAGATGCTATCGCTTTTATGCTGTGTCTCTTCTGAATTAACTGAGTTTTTCAGCTGCATATTAAGTCTACACAAGTCAAACGTTCATTGGACTCATCAGTCATCAGTCCCATATATCACTAATGCCAACCATGATACTAAGATGACTCATGTCCTAATTATTTGGAATAACAAGTGTGCTCTTGTGATAGAACAATATGATTTTGCTTGCTACAAAATGGATCAATAGAAAACAGACACATAATGCAGAAAAGCAAAATGTTCATGAAAATACATCTCGGTACAAAACTGTTCGCCCTTTTTTCCCCAGGAATGATTTTTTTTTCCCCCAGTGGGCCCATTTTCTGCACTATCGCCCCTGGTCCTCTGTAGATAACAAGAATTTGAAAGCTTAAACGTAATAAGTATGGACTTCTAAATTGCTTCGGTGCAGCTGAATTATTTTGTTTGTTCTGTGCCATGAAAAATAACTAGGCAAAAGATCCACTAAATGGCCTGTGAATATAACTTTTTCTTTCTGGTTATAACTTTGATTTTTGATCATCGAACATCTGTAATGCAACAATGTAGATGATGCTACTTTGTCCATCTTCTATCACTATTTACACGGAAAAGAAATCTCATGCAGTCTTGGTGAGATGGACAATAATAATAACTTGGATCATACAGAAGAAATGCGAAGCCTGGAGAGACTACTGCAATGGACACCCCTTCCAGCCTCCCGAACATGGTGGGCTGCAAATTGGAGTAGCTCAAGTGGTGGCATATCCTGTTCCGAGTGCAGTGTACAAAGATGAGCAGAAAGAAACGCTTTGGACTGTAGCTGCCTCTCCTGTCCCAGCTCAATTTACACCTTGGTGATTGAACATCCCAATAATTAGCCAAGCAATAGGTGGTGCTAATGTAAGAACCTAATATGTGAACTGATATGAGAATATCCCTGAACTGTTCTTTAGTTCACTAAATATATCTGTATTTGCAAGATCCAACCTGGAAGGCCTGCTCTTTAAATATTATGACAATGTCTACCAGATTTATATGGCCAAAAAATCTGCTGGGCAGTTGTTGCCCCGACTACTGTATCCTGCAGCTGTATGTTCATAGGTGGAAATCACTTGGTTGCTTTTTAGTAATCTTCTTGTTACCAAAGTTTTACTGATACTTCAAGCAACAATGAGCAAAGTTCTGTTTCTGAGTTAGAATATTTTGGAGTGTCCTTTATTGCTCAAGTTGTGAAGCTGTCCAAACCATCTACATTGTAGGTGGATAAAAATGAAATGCTTCAAAAGTTATGCTCTAGATCTCCCACAGCTGCAAATGAATGGCTTCTAAGACAATTTTGCCTTTTGTTTTAGTTCAGATGGGAGACTGAAGACAGCAAGATGTAGAAGAACATGTGGACCGCACAAAATCTAAACAGCTCACAGGTCTTTGGCCTGATCCAAGCAAACTCCGTTGATATAATTGAAAATGCGCCAGTTGACTTCTGTGGGATTTGCAGCAGGTTCTGAGTTGGCAACTAACCTTTCCAGCAAACAAATCTTGTCCACTTTTACATTTTAGGCTTATAGTTAATCAAGTTACTGAGACAGAAATGTCTCTGGCATGAATATGTTTCTCTCTGTTTCTGTTCCCTGCCACTAATAATGCTTCTGCAGAAATTGCTTCCAAAGAACTCAAAGGCCAGTATTTAGATAAGCAATATCAAAATGCTTGAGCATTAAGCTGTGATAAGTATTTCCTCCTGTTTGTTGTAAGAAAGAAGGCTTTACACAACTCATGTAGTCTTAACTTTCACCAAGTTTAATAGAGGTTTAGTAAAAGGATTTTGTGCCCTTTTAACCCCCAATAACCAGAGTGCATCCTGTGTGACCGTTCATTACATACGAAATGGCTGTAATTTATACCAAATGGGCTAGGTGAATTCAAACAGAAAGATACCATCGATGATAAAAAGATAACACTTCTCTGTAACAGATGCTTCATTTTATGATGGAAATGGGGAAGGCGAATGCTGCAGGTGCCGGGCTGACACTGGGCCTGTGGAGAATCATTAGAGCCTCCTCAGAGATCTAGGTTTACTCTGTGTTTAATCAGCCACAGTCAGAAGAAATGGCTTCATTTCAACTTGATGAGAGCCAGATTACAAAAGGAAGATAGATGGCCAATAAGGTTCATCACTATAAGCATATTGTCTTAATTTGAAGAAACAAGCTGGCATTCTGTGCTGAGGAAAAGTGAAGTGCAATATGGCTAGTATCAAAACCTAGTTATTTCAAGTCTCTGTGCTCCTTACAATGAAAATATCCTGACTGTTCTTTCTTTGACTAAAGTATTTTTAAAAAAATATTGCACATGCTGCAAATGACTGCATTTACTCAGGAGATTCCACTGCTTTGGTTTCCAAAATGCTGAAGAATATCAAAATATTTTGTTCACCTTACCATTTCTCCAACTATTATTCACACGCATACATATCAAATGCATAAATATATATTTGGTACATAGTGTTAAAAGAATTGACTGTTGATCAAAAAAGATCTCTAGGCATAATATGAACAAAAACAGAAGGGTTGCAGTGTAGCCATCTATCACGACCTCCCATGACAGATACTGGGACAACGAGACTGCCAACCAGCACAGGAGGCTTCCAGGGATGGAGGATGGACTGGGAAAGAACTGGGACCCTGACCAGGGAACCTGCCCACACAGAAGACAGATGTAAGTGGAAATGGCTCTTCTCTCGGGTGAAATACACGCTTCATTTCTGTTCCTTAGTTTTTCCTTAGTGCTGTTTTTCTTTTCTCTCTTAAGCATAGATTGACTTTTCCTGTAAGCTATTTCTTCAGTGATCTGTGGAAAAAAAGACCTCTCTTTCCAAGCAGGGGAGTTCTCAGGATGAGAGCAATGGAGCCTAGTAGGATGATGAAATAGATAAATAATAATTGTTATTTATTTCACTGTAAAATACTGAAGGTTTTATCTAATCAGAAGCTTGTGTTATCAGACATGTGTATCCATATGACTTTTTTTCCTTCTATGCTAAACTTAAACCTCCTAACACTAGATTTAAGTTCCTCAATTACCTTTCATGGACCTCTTAAAGGAAGTCTTTTGCCCAAGGGCTGTCCAGATCACTCACGTAGAACATGATGTGCAAAACTGCTGAGCACTGTAACTGTAGCAAGGGAAAACTAGGCACTACATTTGAAGTAAATTGGGAATGGTAGCAAATGAACCCTTGCCTCAAAAGAAATGATGGGATAAGAACTTGATGCATAAAGCTTTGGAAACTAGTGCCTTTTCTCCTCATCCTGTAACTTGATGGATTTTGAATCATATCTTAAAGGCTGAGAAAGTGAAATACACTAAATAAAAGGGAAAACTGGAAGCATTAGAAGGATACTCTCACAAGTGTTACTGTGTGTACAGTTTCCTAATTTTAATGAGCTGATCACAAGCTCCTGCCTATGTAGCTGTGATCAGGTAGAGAGATCCTAGATGCTGCAGAGTAAGAGTGTCAGGTATTTTGAAGGATGAAGCTTTGAGATTGTGTGTTAGTACAGAGGAGAAAGAGGAAAATCTGAGCAAAAATCTAAAACAAAGGCATGATAATGTTAGAAGAGTTTGGCCTTGAGGTCGTCTTAAACAGTATTTTTTAGCAAAGTCACAGAAGATGTGTTTTGTTTGTGATGTGGTACTACCAGGTAGAGTTATCATGGCAGAGCAAGTGATCAAAGGATGGCTGGAGTGGTTCCCCAAACGTGTGACTGACTAAATATTACCAGGTAAATAGGATATGCTATCCAGAGTAATAATTTTCTTTAATTTTCTTTAATTTTCACCATAACACTAGAGGACTGCTTTTTTTTTCTTTTTATTTTTTTTTTGGTCTTCCTTAAACTCACTTTATTAAGAAAAGAACCACAACTTATTTATTCTTTTTTTTACCTTCCTCTGTTCTAACATCCCCCAGCACTACGTGCATGTGAAGATGAAAGGGAAGGAACTCCTACTGATTTTACAGGTCTGTAGAGAATTAGGAATTTGACTCAAATTATAATCCCTACTCCCACACTTTTCCTAAAACACCAAAGAAACATACTCATCCAGCCCTCACTCATCTTGCTCGTGTCTGAAAGGAGAGCAGAACACTTTCAGGCAAGAAGCCCCTTTCAAGCGGCTCCGAATGCAGCACATCTGGGTTTCTGCAGTACCTGCCGCCCTGCTAGTTAAAGACAGCTTGAACTGTCACCTTTATTTTATGGCTGTTCTGACACAGTCCTGTCGTGAACCGTATGACCCCTGAAGTGTTTAGAAAGGTGCATTTGTGTAAGGGAGACTTTTTCTCTCTGGAGTGAATCAGAGGCTCCCAGATAAGCTCACAGGAACACGTTATTGCCTCGTACCTTTCCTTAGGCCGCGTTTTTTTTTAGAAAATGATACGCCAAAGCATTCACAAAGTGGAGACTTAGGAAGCTTAACAATTGGTAGAAATATTATCATCAGCTATCACAGTAACATTATCCAGCCATTCCCACCCACAGATACACATGCATGCACACTGGATTTAGGCTCAGAAAGCCCTGCAAATAACGCATTGTAGGTGTGTGGTCCTCCAAATGTTTAAATGTTTGAGGATGAAGTGAGCAGGAACATCTTGCATGAAAGAAGGAGAAGCAGGGGGTGGATTTCCCTGGACAGATGATAATTCTCTATCCTTCTATGTGCTGCCAAACTGCCTCAACTAGTGGGGGCTTAAAACTTTCCTTTTCTCTGAAGAGCAGCTCTACTTTTGTTGGAATGTACCAAATGCACTGCAATTAAACAAGAGAAAAAAGATTCCCAAGGCTCTTCATTTCCCTCCTTTCCTCCATCAAAATATGACTTAATTTAAATGTTACCGAAGTTAATAACGAAAGGATACTTCAGTGAGTCAGAACGCTGTGCTCAAGCAGAAAAGCACAAGCAGGTTTCTGTGTTCTTACCTTTGCTGATTTTAATCCTGAAAAAATCTAGAGCAATTTTAGGGATGCTGTAACTATTAGTGATTAAAATGGTCTATTTTTTTTACCCAGGATTGCCCAAGCACTCGACACTTGAACCATGTGTCTTATCTGCCTCTGCCATTGTATAGTGCCTACAGCGTAAGGTTAGAAGAGCTGCCATAAAGTCAGCTATTCCGGGTGTGTGCCACCCATAGATAGTCTATAAAACAAAACAAAACAAAACAAAAAACTGTCTTGTAACATCTTTGCCTTGTAAAAACTGAAGGCAAGTGCACAGAGTACAGGTCAAAGATACCTAGGATTTGGGGAATACAAAGCCTTGAGTTCTGAGGGGGAGGAGGGAAGGGAGTTGTTTTTTGTGAGGATGCCTGAGAGCTCTTGGGGGAAGGAAGGTGAGAGGAGTGAGGGCAGCCTCGACCTTTTTTCCTTCCTCCCTTTCCCCACAAGCCTGGAATGCCATGGAGATGAAGAACAGAAGTGCTAGACCTCAGTTTTCTCTTAGTGAAACTTTTTTTTCTCTTGTCTAAAAATAATTTGTATATAAATCAAAGGGGAAAAAGAAAGGTAATGCACAGAGCAACTTATTAATTAGTTTGAGATGTACTCAGTGCTCATGTATATATGGAAGGGTCAAAACCTTAAAATACCAAGGTAATGTTCTTGCCGCTGAGCCTGTGGAGCCTTTCTGCAATGTGCAGACCCCCTTCATCTGGGTAGTTTGCTGGTAGGGTAGTTAAAAAGCAAATGAAGGTTAGTCAGAAGATTTGAGGGCTTTTTTTTGGCACCGAGGCACTGATTTACTGACAGGAAGAAAGGTGTTGGCTCTAAAATGAGCATTGGCCTTTGCGCTGAATTCAGGCCAGAAGTGCGAGTATTCTCCCAAAAGGCACAGATGACTTTCAGTGGATTTTCCCTTCCCTTTTACTGCCCTCAGCAAACCCGTATGTTGAAGCCTTCTTATACTCTGGATCATACTGGTCTTCTGAAGTTTGCCAGTGCAAAACGAGTCTCCTTCCCAATACCAATGTGTGGAGCAGGAGAAACACATGACACCCTAGGCTGCAAGAACGTGGTAACTGAACCAATTCCAGCAGCCTCAAGGAGGACCTGTGACGGTGTTTAAACCCAGTGACTCGATAGCATTTTGGTTTCGGAAAAAGTTGTTCATGTCCTCAGGCAATGGTTGTAATCTCTGTTATGCTCTTTCTCCCTTTACTATGGAAGACACCCCTTCAAAAAGATCAGGAAAATATTGTGGAGTGCACTTCAGATACTGAATTATGTGAACTAGTAAGTGCTGCATGTACATAATGAAAAAAAAACGTTTTGCCTCCCATGTGTTGCAAACAAGTACCACAAACAAGCTAAATTCTTCCTTCAAGCCAGTCTATGATGTTATAAGGGTGATAATGCAATCTCTATTTGTCTTAACACCCTTCCCCAAAGTAGCCAGTATTGCTGATTAGCTGCAATTGTAGGGAGCTTGTAGTTGGGCTTCGTTTTGATGAGCATAACCTGTGTAGCAGTAAGGTAGAAAAAAGGCTATGAAAAAGAGGAAAATTCATTATCAATTTTGAATGAATTCTAGAGCTACTTGTTCTCTTGGATAAAATAAAATTGAGTACGTCCTTTAGAAAGTAATGAGTGGGCATGCCTGAATTTATCACTCGAATGCCATGTACCTGTTTTCCCACTGCATGTCCCCTCATTTCTTTGGTAGGGACAGGGAAGAAAAAGTCTAGTAATTTATGGCTCCTATTAATACAGTAGGCTGGATGTGTTGACAATATGTCAATAATTATTTCTGGCAAGACTCTAACAGTACAGTATGGGTCTCTGTAGGATGACTCATTTTACCAGAAGACAGATATGTGTGAACTGAGTTTTATGACAGATGTCAAATATGTCGAAATGTGGTGTGAGGATGATCATCTTATTGGCAAAGTAATGAGAGGCCAGGGGGAAGATTAATGTTAAGTCTGAAGTGTGTGGTGACTCCTTCCATCCTTTTTCAATGAGTGATACTGAGGAAGAAGGGGTGGTTCTATGCGTTGTGCGAGGCCAAAAGTAGGGAAAATTTGGGTGAGCAATGATATTAACCAATGCGATGCCTTAATTTTCCAGGAGAGATTAAAAAAGAAGAGTTTTCTGAAGGAGGGAAAGTTGTCAGATGTTCTTGATAAATGTGACAGTGCTAAGGGAATGGCCAGCTAACCAGACAGGATGGCCTAAATCTTTCAAGGTGACTGCTGTTGTGACAACCTAAATGGGTCTTATTTTCGGGAAGCGCTAAGCCTCCCACCTGCTGAAAATCAAGCCCTCGTGGTTCATGCTGGCTGCCACGGAGCAGAGATCAGCCACCACCTTGGGAAATGTAGACTTCGAGGGCCTTTTGTTAGAAAAAGGCAAAAGAAAGAGGGTCTTTTCTTAGACTCTTTGTTACTGAGAGGGAATCCCCATCTCCTGACCCCATCCTGTGGCCACAGGTATCTTTGGCATTGCAACTGTATGTCCCTTGGGAGAGGAAAGGGGGATACAGGAGTCCTTTCCACCTCTGCTTTTGTGTTCTGGAGGCCATCCAGACACCACGGTGACGGGCCTCAAGGGGAGAGGAAGGAACAATGCCTGCTGCACAACCCAAAACCACTGCGTCTGGATCATCTGTGGACCTTGAAACCACCACTAACACTACAGGGGGGAAGAGCTGCCTGTTCCCCAAGGCTGTAGTGTTACCCAGGAGGCAAAGTTTCGAGAGAGCCTGTGTTATAATATGCAGACATTTGTTCTTTTCTGTTCAGTAAGGCCTCTTTCATATGACACAGAGGTGCTTCAAAGTATTAACAAGGTCAAACTTGAAAAAAAAAATGATATACTTCAAATAATTGAGCTGTATTTTTAGCCCTCATTTTGTGATCTGTGTCATATATATATGTGTGCGTGTGTGTTCTCTTTTCACCAGAGACACTTTTGCCATATTCAGGTCTGCTAGCTAGAAAAGGGGAACATGGGCACTTGGTGAACTAGAGGCACCTCTTGACTTCTTACAGCACACAAAGGTCTAGGGCTTTTCTTGCTTTATCTTTCCCTCGAAAAGGTCATGATTACCATTTCACCACAAATAGCAGAGTTTTCTCTCATTCAGCACTAATAGTGGCACAAATTTAACTATATTATGCTAGCAGGCACTGATATATTAATTAAAATATAGTCTAATTATTTACCCTCGTTAGTTCATGCAAATCTCAGTAGTGTAATCAGTGGACTCCCTTAAGGATTTTTGCCACATTCAGTTATAGAAATGGTTTGTCTTTTTCACTCTGCTCAGGAATAGAGTTGGTTTGGGGCTTTTACTTCCAGGTCACTAGTTCAGTGGCAGAGATAGCCCTTGTTTGAGCAGGGGGATTGTGTAGCTGCGGCCACGCTGGCTAGTGCTAATATGTGGATAAAGCCTCCTTTCCCATTTCTTGGAAAATCTGTGCCTGCCATTCAAGTGAGGATCAACTGAGTGTCAACTGAACTTAGCAATTATATAGTGATCTCTCTGTCCAAAGCACTGTATGAATGTTAACCAGTTACTTTATACACGGGGATAATGATAGTTATTGTAGGCATGTGAGAACTGAGGCAATGAGGTGAAGTGTCTCTTCTAAGTCCCGACTTTGAGGAAATTTGTGAGCTGACACTTGCTGCTCTGTGGCACAGTGGATCACAGTCATCCAAAACGGTTTCTGTGGGATAGAGCTCCTTGGTGTGAACAGATGCAGAACAGCAAGAAAAAGAGTTTGAAAAAAGCTCAGCCTGTTGTTTCATAAGAACAGGGATATGCCAGGGAAAACTGAGGCGAGTGCCAAAATGATGGGGATCTGAGCCCTTACTAAAAGGACGAGAGCGGAGGTGCCCATCTTGTGTATATTTAGGCCTTATTTGATGTCGTGTGTTTGTTTTAAACATAGGCAGTACTAAGCATGCAGAGGGCTTTGTTGGAAAGGAAGGAAAAAAGTTCAAAGAGGTGGAGGACAGATAGGCTAAGGTCATGCAGCACCGAGACCGTCCCAGCTGTAACCTGTGACTTTGGATCTACAGCAGAGCTGTTTCTCCCTCCTGCAGACAGCTTCTGCCCCCAAATCCCATCTCAGAACATGGGAAATTGTAAAGAATTCAACAATTCCTATTTTTTTAACTTTTCAAAGTTTTCTTTTTATTTCATTTCCAATCCCTCTCCTTCTCACCCCACCTCTGTTTCTTTTTCTTCCTCAATGAGAAGATCAAGCAGCACTGAGTGGAGAAAGCTGCATTATTCCAGCTGTTATAATAGATAGAGATGTGACACAGCCCTTCAGGTACGTGCTGGAAAGATGATTTAAAAAATGTCCTTCCCCTTACCTAAGAGTGTTGCCTGACTGATGAAATTCGGTGCATCAAAAACTGAACCTGAGCTGTTTGTTGGGGATCTGAGCAGCACAGATTAAGAGCACCTGTGAACCAAATTCTCTTTAGGAATTCTGCTTAATTATATACTTCCTGCAAACAGTCAGAAAGATCAAACAGAAATTACTGCACTGACTGAAGAATCAGACTTTTCCAGTGAGACAGTGAAAGATTATATAAAAACCTGCTTTAAGCAGCAGAGTCTTCAGTGTTCCAGGTAGTGCAGCCTGAATTTCTTTGAAAATCAGGTACCCGTCAAGCATATTTTCATTATAATATACCCCATATCCTTTTATTACATTTGCTCTCCCTGTTCTACTTCTGGTTTAACCATGTATGAACCAAGATAACATGATTAGATACCTTGTTTTTCACAAATCACTTCTATTTGCAGTCTTCCATAAAGTGCTTCAAATGAATTTTAATATGTTGATGGTACTTACTGAAGGGATTAATATTCATAATAAATACCCTTTAGAAATAATTTTCAACAAATCCTTCTGACAGAGGAGTCAGGGCTGCTAATGACAATAACTACTACAAAATGCAATTTGGTCAATTACTTTAATTAAAATTTCACTCTGTAATGTCTTCTCATTTATATAGTAAACTAATAGGGGAAAAAATACATCATCCTTATTTGCCTCCACTTAAACATCCAAAAATGTTTCCTTATGTTTTGTTTGAACATTTGCAAGCTCTCCCAGCTTCTTAGAGCATTTGTGATAGTTATTAGTTTTACAAATAGAGCTTATTCTTCACTGAGGTTGAGTCTTTCTTCTGAATATTCCTTCATAGAATAAAAGCCTTTGCTTCATAGATACTAATCTGGTATTTACAGACTAGCTGATTTTGGATGGTGCCAGCATTCCAGGGTAAATGGTAGAAGTGTCTACATTTCATCGAATCCTTTTTTAATTATATTGTTTGAAATTGGAGTAAAAAGGAACACAGCTGTCTGGAGATTTTAGTAGCATACAGGTTATAATGAACTCCTGAGAAATACCAACAGCAGCCTTTTTAATGCACTCTGCTGTGTTGAACAAGGAATTTTACACTGTGGGCTACATTCTTAGCTGGAGTAAATTGCCATATTTCTGATTTCTTCCCTGTACTACAGTCTGGTTTTGAGCTGCTTACCTAAAAAATATAAACTCTTATTTTCAACAGTCTGTATAACAGAACAGGACCTCGCCTGGATTTATTATATTGCAATAGTGTGTAAATATTAGTCACTTGTTATTGGGAAAAAAATGCATGAATTAAGTTAAAATCAGTAACTCTGATCCCAGCCTGTATTGGTGAAATCAATAAAGTTGCTTCCATGAGCACCATAAACATTCACAGGAACAGTCAAAATAAGGCGGAAGGGACTAGAGGCAAGCATGTGCTGTCAATTTAGCGACTGCTTTAGGAATGTCACTGTTTTGGGGAATCCTGCCTGTGCTGGTGACTTTGTGATGCTATAGCAACAAATTTTTATATTAGCAACAAATACATTTTCCAGGGGAAAACAGCTCATTTTTATTTTGGGGTAAAAGGGAGGAGAGAACACCTCTTTCTAAGCATATAGTGAAGCATTTTTTTTTTTTTTTTTTTTTCCTCCAGTTTCACTGAACCCCTGTAAACTGCAGCCGTTGTCAGTGGCTTCCAGTGTGCCTGACAGTGCTATAAATTTCTTTGGGAAGATGAAGCCCTGCAGTGCAATTAACTCCAAAAGTGGTACAAAGCAATAGCAGGGCGATACCGGCTACAGTACTTAGCACTTAACTCTGAAATTCTGATAAGCCCTATCAACTCGGGGTTGTGTTTAATGTTCACTCCTGCTTATATACCGAAGATACAACCTAGCGGTCACAGTGTTAACACTCCCCAATATCTATTACAATTAGTTTTTGATTAAGAGGCCTAGCATGGCTTTGGAAGCCTTTTATGTTGTGTCAAATGGCTAGTGATGGAGTGAGATGCACAGACACCTCCCAGTAACAAAGCATCTTGTAAAAGGTTTCAAGTGAACTATTTTATCATCCTAATGGAAACCAGATGACTCTAACTCCCCCTTTAATTTCAACTATTTACTGAAGAGTCCTTGTTTTGAATTACTTAAAGATTTATTCCAAACCACTATCTCATGCATTAAGAATCACTAATAACAAAGCCATTCAGAGTGTAGCAA
>JAWLRI010001005.1:0-94101 GCA_034781795.1 Crypturellus tataupa
TTTTTTTTTCTTTTTTTCTCTCATATCTTGAAGGGCTTAGAAGGGAGGAGAAAAAACATTTCTTAAACCAGTGACAGCTGTTTTTGTTCATATTCTTCCTAGGTCTGTACCGCTTGGCCCACAGCAGGCTTTCCGGGAGGGAAGGTTGGACTGAGTGAAACTACACAGAAGAACCTGAAAGTGAATCCTGGAGATGCAGTCACTGTGCAGCCTGTGACTGGGGCAGTCATCCAGGCAGAGGAGGTAGATGTGAAGCTGAGGTATGGGACTTGTCAGAACCTGCTGATGAGGCATTGGAGCTGCACAGCAGACTCTCACCTCTTAGAAGGTGACATTTTTCTCTCTCTTGTTTTGGAAACTAATATGCACATTCACATGTGCATGGGTGTTCATAGGGATAAGGCTAAATTTTAATAACTGGTGGCTAAATGTTGCAAAAAAAAGTGTTCCTCTTTTCTTCCCTGTGTAGTGCCACCCTTCTCCCTATTACTGGTTCATTTTTGTGCCAGACTGGTCCATCTTTCTGAGCCTGGCAGCAAATTATGTAAACAAAATCAAGATAATTTCATGCAACTTGAACAAGCTGATTAGGTAGGTGATTGCCGTGGCTAGCTCGAGAGAAGTGGAGAAGGAAAGAAAACCTCCTCTGTGGGCAGCAGCATGTTGCTCGAGCAGCTCAGTTGTCTTAAAAAATCTCAGCTAGTTCCATTTTGGAGGATGGAATGCTACTGAATCCGTTGAGTAGTAAGAGGTTTGCCATTTTATGTTAAATTAATAAATAGTAACTCTGGCCCAGTCCTTCTGAAGTCGAGGTCAGGCTGCCTGTGTTACATCTGATTGAGGCAAGAGTGTTCAACTGCACGATGAAGGCAGATTTTTCTAAACTTCTGAGTTGTTCATAAAGTTGATGAGACGTTAGAAAGGACCAGAAGGAGCTCTTGCCTGTGTTGCTGCTAACGGTTTGCAGCACAGTTCCTAATGACATGTGGGAAGCTCTTGTAGCCTTTTGCAGTTAATAGAATTACTGGTTGCCAGGGTGGGGAGAGTGTAGGACTTTCAGTCATTTCTCCCCAAGACTTCGGTTTTGTATTGCATGCTTTCATGCTTTGCTTTTATTTGTTGGATTTTTTTTTTTAAGAATGGAAACTCTCACAGTTTTTCCTCTCACAAAAAAAAGGGGAAATTTCAATTGTCTTGAAAATTGCAAAGGTGTTAATATTAGCAGTTTATTCATCTGGTAGTCTTTTTTTGGTCATTTTTGTAACAGGACACTGAGTCAGAATTTGGTTTGGCAGGGGATCTGGTTATAGTTATTTTTTAAAAGTTATTTTATAGTTATTTTAAAGGAGCCCCTAAATACTAATTTCTGCAAGTCCTTTTCTACCGTGTCAAACTTCAGTTTCTGAGTGGGTCCTTGTTTTGACAGATGGTGTTTTCCTGAAGAGTGTCTCTTGAAAATGCTAGTGAGGTGTCCTTGATTTGTCAATGCTATAACCAGTCTGGTGGTAACTATAGCCTTACTAGTTAATGTGACTGTGTATTCTATACTGATTCCCTCTAGTCGGCTTGTGTTCCCCCTTCATGCCTCTGTTCTCACCAGAAAATGAAAATAATGATGTAATTTCTGCTTTGTTGATTTTAAGTCTGTAAGAAGTCTCATTATTATTACCTCATGTTTGTTTATAGAAGTGATTGAAAACACTCATTTCATTAAAAATAAATTAAAATGATGTACTTGTTAAATAAGCATATACTCTAATGTAGGTATTATAATATAGGTACTATAATTACTAGCTTTGGGGAGTTGTTTGTGTGTATGAATTATTATCATTTCTTTTTAGATAAAATCAATTTCCCAACGCACTAATCTAATTAAATATGAATTTACTTGTCATGTGGCTCTGCTATTTTGAGACCTCTGCTCCAACCTGGAATAATATCCCTCTTTCTCTTGAATTGATTCCTTGATCAGTAAAATTACTGAGAATTGGATCTTTATTTGTAGGTTTAGAGCACCCTCTGTTGACTACACTTTTATCTGCAACTGCTATATCTGCTTTAAAAGCTTTTAGTGATAATGCTGTTTAGCTTTTCAACATGCATGTCGAAGTGCTTACAAAGTTGTGGATGTTCATCTGCAGAATGGACAACTTTGTAGTAGAAAAACAGCTATTGTGTTAGAATCATACAAATATTCTTACAGCAATAAATCTTGATGAACTAGAGAAGCTTTGTAATATGTTTTAATAAAAGGTAAAACTGTGAATGAAGTGGGCAAAAGGTTTGAGTGGGTAAAATATGTATCATGGAAAAATATCTTGAGCTCTTTGGGCACAGGCAAGTGACTGAATCACAAGACTTATAAGCTGCAGGTATCTGAGGAGCAGGGGGAGTTAATGATACCTGTTATTGGGTCTTAAATATAATGTAAAATATATTAATATAAACATCAGTGAAAGAAATGCTCCTAAGACATGTTTTACTTTCCATTCGCTTTGGCCTAAGGGCAAATTTGTTCAACTGCATGTGTGTCCCATGCTAAACCCTTTGATGACACTGTGTGTTGAGAAAGTGCCACTGGATACAGAAGTGACATAAAGCTGATTTATTGAGTCACTTAAAGCTAGATTAAATAAAGGATTAGAAGGTACACAGGGAAAACTTTTCACTGCGTTGATACTGCGCATTGAGTGCTTAAAGACACACACACTTCTGCAAAGTGCTCAAAGGCTATTTATATGTGTGTTTACAAGAGTGGAAGAGATCTTCCATATGAGCAATTATTTCAATTCAGTAAATGCAGTGACCATTGCATTTGGTCAGTATTTGAAGGGATCATGTATTACATATTTATAGTCTTAAGAAATGATAAATGTAAATTACTATATTGTTTGTTTTAGTGTTTTTTAATGAAAAATCAAAACAAAATTCAATATTAACAATTCTATTGTTACCTATGAGACTAATATCTTCAGCATTAGAATCTAAGGATCCAGAGATTGTGGTGTGATAAATCCCCTTTCTTTCTTTGTGAGGTTAAATTTACGGTGTAAAGTAATTGTCCTTAAGTAATTACTGATCAGAAAAAAAAAATTCTCCCTACCACAGAGACAAGGATGCCGCTATTAATGCTGAGGAAATGTCTATCTGTCTACTGAGAAACCTAGGTATGAGTTTTTTTGCTTTTCTTTTGACTTTATTATTTATTTATTTGTAGGAGGAGTTTAGGATTTGGATAGATAAGTTTCCTCTTACGATCCTGATTAAGGGACTTGAGACAAAGCAAACAGAACATTGTTCCTTTAGGGTTGTGTCTGCCTTAGATTAAATTATTCATTCTTCTGTGCTGCAAGTATTCAGCTTGCTGTAATCCTGGCTATCAGTCTGTTGTGTTTATATCTATTGCTGGTTCAAGCTACAATTGTTTAACAGTCATTGGTGATCTTCTGGCTGATACTGTTTTATTATACTGTTTTATTGCAATCAATACTGATTTATTGCAAAGTTTCCTTTGCATTGCAAAGGAAACACACGAAAAAGAGATCATTATTAATATCGTCTTGTATTCTGTTTTTTTTTTTTTTTTAATTGGTGATAAATGAGCAAAATATTGGTAGATATGCTTACATAAATCAAGAGAAAACCCAAATTCCTGCACAGATAGGGTGATGTTCAAAGGTTGAATTGCTTTACTCTGTGAGAAACTTCTGATTTGGAAATTGCCAAACTTGTTAAATTGCCAAGCTGCTTTGGCCATCTAGGAAGCACAAAATGAGAACTAGATTCCAAAAGCATGAATTTGGCTAGGAATGATAAATTTTGTTTACATTTTGTGCCTTTAATAGAGAGATTAATATGAGAGTTAACATATATTAATGCTGAATGTTCATCTGCTATAATCTGCTTATATATAAAATGATCAGTTTAGAAGGCAAAATTATTTCATTTTTTTAAATGTGAGCTTTAATTATGTTAATTTATAGCACTTGTTACAGCTAAAGAATTATTCTGTGCCTGAAAGTTGTGCCTGCCAAATTAAATTGAATTTTCCTTCTTCTTCTTCTTTTTTTTTTTTTTTTCCTCTCTCCTTTTTTTCCTTGAACATTATTGTAGATGGCAAAGTGGTTTTGCCAGGAAACCTCTTGGCTTTCACTTTCTATGGCAGACTTTGTAACCTAGTGGTAACAAAAGTGAGAGGAAGCGATGGTGCGGAGCTGACCGCCCCGAGCAGTGCCATGGGTGAACCAGACCTTGAGAGGGCTGAGCTGGAGGCAGGTGCGCTGGATTTGTCCTTGCAGCTCAGCAAGATGGACATGGATGATAGTCTGGAGGCTGGATCTCCAGGCACGCCAGGCTCACTGATGGTTCCAGAGTCACCAGTTACACCCGTTTCTGCTCTGGTAGCCAGCGGTCAAGACTCTGGCCAGGCGGATAAACCTTATAATAAGGAAAATGTCACAGACCTCACCGATGATTCGGAGCTGGTTGAGAAAGGCGGCAGTGAGAGCCTCCTGCTGCCTGACAAACCTGGAATGATGAGCAGCGCAGATGTTTTTTATTTCATTTCTTCAAGAACTAGAATCAATTTCATTGAAACTAGGCCCAGTGAGGCAGAAGATGGTGACTGTGAATCTCGAGTGACCTATGATATGATAGGAGGCTTAAGTGGCCAGCTCAGAACTATTAGAGAAACAATTGAACTGCCGATGAAGCAACCTGAACTGTTCAAGAGTTACGGTATGATGCCTAAGAGTTCGCTTTCTTCATGTGATACCGTGTTTTTCTTTAACATTACTTTTTATTTATTTATGTACTTTTTAAGTAAGTTATTCAACCAGAAATATACACTGACTTTTTACTGTAATACCAGTTCAGTATACTCTGGGTGCAAGCAGTGTCTAGCTCTTCGATAACTACTGTATGGATATCATGAAGAAGCAATGTTTAGCTTGTGTGCAAAATAGTTGAGTAGGAAAGAAAGATGTTTATCTAGGACAGTTCTGGTGTCCATAAACAATTTATGGCAAACATTGAAGAGTTCTGTACTTAGGCAATTGAAAGGTGCAGATGTTTCTTGTGACCTCATAAGTAATTTTTGGTAGAGTGAACTAAACATATGTATTTTTTAAGTTAAGAAAAAAATCAGTCAGATTATTTCTTCTGGTATTTTTAATCCTGTCTGTTACAGAGTTCCTATAAAATTTTAAGGCAAACTTCTTGCATGACCCCTTTAACATATTTAGTATGGAATTATAGAGTTGAAAACCTAATGTGTTTAATATTGCCGTATATTAAATTATATCTAAAATGTACATGAACTCAGAAGTTTTCTGTGACAAAGAAAAAAAACTATACTGTGTATTTATCACCATGATTATGTACATATAGTAGGCATGTCTGCTCACTGTGCTTCATGTGCATCACTATGAGAAAGGCCTTTTTACCTATGCATTTTTCCTTCTTTCATCTTTTCTGTCATTTATGATGTGATTTTACAGATATCTGGGGCAATTTCCATAAAAAACATTTTTTTTCGGCAGTGTGCATTGCATAGACATAATCTGTGGAATGGAGTGAGGAGTGTCCAGCCCAATTCGCTGAGCCCAACCTCAGCATTCACTACACATTCTTGTGCTGGCAAAAGCGTTCCTGCAGTATCAAAGATTTTCATGCTTAGTCCCAGAAGTGCTAGATCAAAGGCTCTACTAGCAGTTACCTGAGGGAGGACATTTCTTCCCGTCTGCCAGTTTCTTGCTGAATAATCCCCCAAATGTGGGGAGTCTTTGTCTACTCTTGGCTGGTGAGGAAGTCACTTTACAGGTTACCTTTGGTCCGACTCTGTTTCTTGCCAGTACAGTAAAAGACACAGGAGGGAACAGCTCATGCTTTAATGGACAAAGTTAGCAGGCTCATAAGACACTTCATTTCTATCCTCTATCAGTTAGCAGATAACTTTTCTCCTTTCAAGTATGTTAGTTCCTAAAATGTAGTCTTTCTGTTCCCACTGGGCATAGTATTTGCAGAAATTTCTTAGTAAGTTTTCTTCTGTCACCTTACCTATTTGTTCACTGGTTGTGTTGTATCACTGCATTGTGCCCCAGTCTTCTTATTGTTAATGTTTAAGTCATCTCTTTTTGCATTTTAGCTTTTTGCTTACTGTTTTTGGATTCATGCCCATTTGATTTGATCGTATGGTCTGAAATGTTTTTCTGAACCTTACCTCAAATTATAATCTTACTTTATACCGGTTATAGATAACTCCTGCCCAGTTTTAACTGTACCCGGAATACCTTGTTCTTCTATTATCCTTTAATAGTCTCTGCCTGAATGTTTCACTGTGTTTCAACTCTAAGCATTTGCTATTAAAGAGAAAATTATGTTTTATAGATGTATATTTTTTACCTTTTTTATAAGATTTTTTTTTAAGATGCAGTTAATTCTAGATGCCCAAATCAATCCTCAGGTATATTTGAACTTTTTGGAACTGTTGAAGAGAAATGGTTTTCTGACCTTGGAAATTTGCAATGATGATGATGTAAGAGTCTTGGATAATAAAGTATATTCATGAACACTGGCTAGTCAGTCCAATTTTTTTTTTTTTGAATAAATCATATAGAAAATGATACTGTTAGGTTACTGAAAAGGACAGTAGTTTAGATGGTTGCCCTCTGGACAGAATCAGTTGGACTGTAGAGGACAATAATGTAGATATATGTCGAACGGTGAATGTTTCTTGTAGTGAGCTCTTCTCTGAAGACATACCGTTTTATCAAAGTGACATGTTGGTTTAAAACATTTCTGCTGAGGTCAAGTTATAATAAAAAAAATAACTGTGAGGCAGTGAAATGTGCCTGTGCAGCTTGTTCAGCGGGGCATTTGGCACAAATAACACTTTCTTCTCTGTTTGTGTGCATATGCTTGCCTGAAGGAATCCCTCCTCCTAGAGGAGTGCTGCTATATGGCCCTCCAGGTACTGGGAAGACTATGATTGCCAAGGCTGTTGCAAATGAGGTTGGCGCTCATGTTACCGTTATTAATGGTCCTGAAATAATAAGCAAGTAAGTCCACCTGTTTTATTTTCATTAATACTATAAATACGTTTGCCTGAAACCTGTACTGGCATCTGATCACTGGAGATCCAGCATTTCCCTGTGTAGAAATGGGTGTGGGCTATCTGTGCAAGAGTCAAAAATAGGTGGGAAGGGGCTCCCTGGAGAGCTTACGTTTCTTGTAATAGAAGTGGTTCATTTGGTTTGGCTTGGAAATTTGTGCCAGGCATGGACTAAATAAAGAAAAAAAAAAAAAAGGTAGGGGGGCTTAAACTGTATCTGTAACTACATCTGAGTCATTTCTGCCACCAGAGTGGCTTGCTTGTTAAAACATAATGAAATGGAAAGATGAGATTTTGGGTTAATCTCTCCAGCGAACTCGTTTGTCTTTGTTATATAAAAATGCAGAATGTTGCTAACTCAGAAGTAGTATGCTCTTCTCTGTAATTTTTTGCTGTCTGCAAAATGATTATTTCTTATCTTGTGCCCCATCCTACCTAAATTTCTTGTTTTGGTGGAAATAAAGATTATTTTAGCTTTGCTGTGCTTCATAAATTTACTGGAGACTTTGGAAGGGAGGGCTACAGCTTTTTGGGGCACAAGAACAGTAATTTTCCAGATTGTCTGGAAAATGCAAAAACATATTTCTTATTAAAATATTTTAATTATTACAGGTTTTATGGAGAATCTGAATCAAGATTACGTCAGATATTTGCTGAAGCTTCTTTGCGGTATAGTCTTTTAGATAATCATATTTATGCTTGCTTATTTGCAGTATTGGTTTCAGTGTTAATATTGTGAAAAGAAAAAATTGCAAGAATCTTGGAATTGTACTTTTTTCCTGCAGAGGTTTTTAAAAGGAAGTACACTTATTTATATATAGCTTAGCCAAAAGGAAAGTGAAATTCTAGTATGCCTATTAAATGCTTCTGGTCATTATCCTATTTAAGGATCTGTTCCAGATGGTGTCAAATCACGAGGTCTGTATTGTCAGTGCATTGTACGCTTGCTTCAACAGGTAGAAGCAGTAGCCAGAATTTCGCTTGATTCTGGATTTTCCTGGCCTGTATTTTCTTTTGAAAGCAATACAGAGCTGTGCTGCAATTTGAAAGCTAGCTCTAAATAAATGTTGGCGTAGCTTGCTTCAAATATTATGGGGGAAATTTACTTTTTTTTTTTTGTTGTTGTTGCAGTGGTCAGGCCAAAACTTCCAGGTCATTGTTACTTGTAATATATTAGGAGAAGACTATCATTTCTTATGTCTGGAAAGATGGCAAATAAAACACTCTCTTTTTAGCCATGAAATTTATGTATTTAGTGTCTAGTCTTAGAGAGTGTCATAGAAAAATAGCTCTGGAGGTCATCGTAAAGACTTTAGTTGTCTAAGTAAAATGTCAGTAGTTTTAATTATCTTTTTGAACAGTGTCATATTCAGGCTGGAAACTTTTAAGTTGCTTAATGGAGTGGGATGGTTGTTAATTTTATTTTAAGGATATTTCCCTTAAAGAGCTCTGCAAATCTTTGCCTTAATATTTAAAATCCTTCTCAGCACATTAACCCTTATTTTCCTCTTTTTTTTTTTTTTTTTTTAATCAGACGCCCTTCCATTATATTTATAGATGAGTTGGATGCACTCTGCCCAAAGAGAGAAGGGACTCAGAATGAATTCGTAAAGAGAGTTGTAGCTTCGTTGCTAACATTAATGGATGGCATTGGCTCTGTAAGTAGACCATATTGAGGCAATGTGTAAAGGGACTAGAAGAGCTCAATAAATTCACTTCTTTTGTGTAACTAATTTTAGGTGTGCCACATTGGTGAAACTAAGGACGTGAAACTAAAGAGGTGAAACTAAACTGAATAGCACTGCAGGAGACCTCCCAGCTGATTTTATGTAACTTTAAAGTTGAAAAAGCAAAGTTTGAGGACATTGGTTAGGATTTTTGACCTTGGTCTTCCTGTAGAACAGCACTTCTGTTACCTCTTGCTGGTTTGATATATTAAATGATTTGTTTCCCAACCTTATTTATTCAAGGTCTATTGCTATCTTTTATGACAACACTGTTTTCTAACTTACGCACTTTCTTTCCTCGGGTATGGGGAAGTTTCAGTTACTGAGAGTAGTCATAGCTCCTCTCATGCTCTGTGTGGCCATACTAAAGCCTTAGTTCTTGGAGAATCCTTTGCAAGAGAGACTGTCTGTTTTCCTAGTTGTTCCTGTTGATTTTAGTTAGAATTCTTTTTTTCTAAGTATACTTTTCTGTGAACTGGTGCCCCTCAGATAACCTGCACAAAAGTGAAGACAGAGACTTGTGCCTGAAAGATACTGAAAGGGAGGAAAGCAGGAGACAGTGGGAGGAAGAGGATCTTGGACATACCCATATGTACGCATAACCTCCTGCTACACATGCACTATCCCTATATGTGTGCTCTTTGTGTTGAACTGCACAGGTGATGAGCTTGGCAGGGATCACTTTTTACAATTATGAAAAGTTTTCTGAGGGCGTTTAGAAGAAGCATCAGGATTTCATAGTCCTGTGCTAACTGTGAAAAGTGTGTTTATAAACTGTGCGAGATTGAATCCTCTCTTTGAATTAATATTTTCCATTGTTTGGTCTCTTCAGGAGGGCAGTGAGGGGCAGCTCCTGGTGCTTGGGGCCACTAATCGTCCTCATGCACTGGATGCGGCCCTGCGCAGACCTGGACGTTTTGATAAAGAAATAGAAATCGGGATTCCTAATGCGGAGGACCGGCTGGACATACTCCAAAAGCTTCTTAAGAAGGTTCCTCATTCACTCGCAGCAGCAGAGTTGGTGCAACTGGCTGGTAGCACACATGGATACGTGGGTGCAGACCTAGCAGCCTTGTGCAAGGAGGCAGGTAAGAGTCTGTGTGTCATGTTCAGGATCTTTTACAATTTACTGTTAGTTTCATCATTTAGGTGTAAGGGGAAAAAGTCCACAATCTATACTAGTAAATTCTGAAAGAATGAGTTGTATCAAAGAAAACATAACCAGATGTGAAATATGCGGAATTCTGATCTGTCTGTTCCTTTGTTAACTAGAAAAGTACTTTTGTGAGTATTAATGAATTAACTGCAGATTAATAACCCTGGAGAATCTCATGTACCATCTGTATCATACTAAAGACTTAAAAGTCTCTCAGTTCACAGACAGCATAGTGATTTAACTGATATATTCCTTAGTTTTCCTGCTCTAGACTCTAGAGCCTACCCCTTCTCCACAAAGTCTTGAGTTGCTGGAGTTAAGACAGCTTCCCCTACAGATGCTGATTCTCAAGATGTTCAGACTGTGGGCCTGACTAGCATTTATTGTGTGTGTGTCTGTTTTTTTGTGCCTGTATTTCATTTACCTGCAAGACCAGGAACTTGTGAGAGGGATTCTGCAGTGGAGCTAGGATGCAGCCCGAGTAGGTGCCCTGAGCCAGAACTGCAAAGCATCCCATAGGCTCCCATTGTACCCCAGAGGAATTATCCATGGCTCATACAGTGAGGGTTCAGCATGTTCCAGGGTCACTTGTGGTGTTGTTGGATGAAAGATTTAAAATAGATCTATCCGTTCTTACTTTTTGCTAGAATGGGTCTATGCAGTTTGAGTGTTAACCTTAAATCTACCCACAAACCTTAAATCTAGCCTTTTAAATATCTAGTCAAAATATAACCCTTCATTTCTGCTTATGCATATTTTCTCCCTTGTAGTTGGCACATATGTTTGCTGTATATGTTGCTTGCTTTTATTTCCTTTGGCACTGGAACAGCTTCCTCTGGCAATGGCACAATGCACAGTTAATTCTTGCATTAGAATTTACTGTTAAGATGACACATGTTTTATTAGGGGTGAGGGCACTTGGAATGGGATGGTTTTTACTTGCTAGTTTCCAGAATTTTTAAGGAGTTATTCTAACATGAATTTGTGGACTTCTGTATGAAGAAAAAAAAAATGTGTGGGAGTACTTATAGTGCTCTGTGGTTTACAGTAGTAGTTTAAGTTCTCCGTTAGCTTAGTTAAGTGTAAGTTAGTTTCTTTTTGAAAGAAATATATACAAAGAACATCAAAAATGAGACTCCATGACTATTTTTCTTCCTTTTTTGGGGGGGGGGGGGAAGTCTATCAGCCCTTCTGTGTCAAAAGACTTTGTATAGTGAATACTTAATTCTTGTAATCAAAAACACTTCAGTGAAAAACGTGATTTGAATTCCACATTCTGAGACTTTGCTCACTTCGTTATCCAGCTGTAAATAGCTGATACCTTTACCCACTTTGTGAGGACCTTCTACAAAATAAATTCTCAGTGTTGTATAAATGGAACATTATGCCTTTTCTCAGTGTGATGCAAACCCAAAGCAACTACGGGACAAGTGCCAGTATCCACCTGCAGGATGCAGTGTTATCTGGGAGCTTTGCATCCTAAGACAGTGCTCCTTACACTGAGAGAACCCAAAGGTCTCTTTTCCATTAATCTTCTTTCTGAAGATTTGAGTTCATGATGGTAAATTTCACTGTCATTTATTAACTTGGAGTGACCTCTGCTGGGGAAAATGCAGTTCTACTCCTTAAATTCATTGCAGCTTAGGTGTATTTTCCCTTCTCAAAAAGTTATGAAAGCATGATTTGATTCAAGTCTTACATAAATGAAATTTCAATCTCTCATGTTTGAGAAGCATTTGCCAGTAGCATTTTTTTTTATGACTGAGTTATTGAAATCTGTTTTTTAAATTAAATTTTCACCATCGTTTAAAATATTCCCACTTTAAAGTTAAAGGGGGGGGGGTTAAAGTCGAAAAGATTTGCTTTTGTGAAGCAATATTTCTCCCCAACAGAGCAAGGCTATTCCATATGGCAAATTTTCCAGTGTTTTGTCTAGTCTGATTTGATGTCCCAAGCAATGGATTTCTATTACTTCCCTGAAGAAACTGCTGCATGGGCCAAGATGGCTTGCTGTTCAGGAATGCGCTCATGCTCAGCCTAAATTCTCCTTGTTTAGTTTTATGCTACTACTTCTATTTACATCCTCGTGTAATATATTCACTCTCCCGCCTTACTGTTTACACCCTTCAGATATCTGTAGGCTGTTCTCATGTCCCTTACCTCCTCATTCATTACTTAGCCAAGCTATAAATATTTAGTTCTTCTAATCTTGCATTATAAATAAATCCTTCCTGCCTTCTGAGAACTTCTGTAGATTTTCTCTGAACTCCCTCCAGTTTGTCAATAGCCTTTTGGTAGTGTAGTGCTCAGAATTGAACATATGTGTATTTCACAGACATTATATATATATAACAACATAAAACACAACACAAACATGCAGTTAAGACTGCCAGTGCCCATTTGTGAATTACCACAATGCTTGATATTTAGAAAATTCTGAGTTAAAAGTGTTTTCACAAATGTTAAGGTTAATTTCTGTTTTAACGCATGGTGAAATCAGGTGGTTAAGTACAGGTTAAGCATGGAGATTAATGTAAAAGTGAAAATTCTGAACTCAGAAATACATGTTTATTTTTTATTTTTGTTAATCTTTAATAAGATTATTGTTGCTTGTCAGTGGTGTTGCAGTAGAGGACCCCTAAGTCCTGGTTGCCTTATGTGTACCTTTAGTTACTTCATTGGTGACTGGAAAGCCAGAAAGAGTTTATAAGCTAAATATGTGTGTGTACTTAATAACAGATTTAGGTTATTTCTAAAGGATGTTTCCTTCATCCAAACTGCATTTTCACTTCATTTTTTCATATGCATGTATTTATTGCATATATACTTCTCATCTAAAGCAAGGAAGAACGTGGCTGTATATAACAACTGTAATGCAGTATGTGATATGATGCTTGCACGGCTATGGTAGGCAAACTTTGACCTTGTCATCTGTAGTTAAGCTTCCTGAGATACTCCGTTCTAAAAACTTGTGTGCTTGTTCGTCCTCTATTTTTGAACTCCAGTTTGATGAAAACTATGTAGCTATTTTAGAATTAACATTTGCAACTGTTTTCTCCTTTGAGCAAGCACTACAGAGTGATACTTCAGGGGGCGGCCAGGCGTGTTTTCTATTCGGCTCAGCAACTCCCTGTGTTTCCGTGGAAATCATTCAAAGGTTTTGGGAGCCTTCAACGTTCAGTCTTCACTGAATGTTTTAGGCTCCCTTGTATGTTGTATGTACAGAGCTGCCGTGGTATCTGCACTGCAGTGAGCAAGGAGAAGGGGCAGGGATTAGGGACCTGGAGAATGTGTCCTGCTTTTCCAAGCAGGGCTACAACCACACCACCTGTGTGGGCATAGATAGATGGCCATAATTGTAAGTCAGGGGTGCTTTTATTTGACCTTTTGTCTTTTTAACATGCTAGTGGATTTTTATTTTGATCCTTTCTTTTCCTCTGCTAAGGATGGCCCTAGCTTTCTGGAAGACAAAACCGCAAAATAACGTGACTGTGTTTATAGGAGAGTGGCCAGGTATCGTGAAGCTTGTAGTATTGGCATAACAGTTGACAGCAGGGTGACTGGCAACAGCTTTGTAGGTATTTCTCAACCTTAATTGTTGGGCAAAGTACTTGAATCCTATCTCAGGAAAGATATTGTTTGTCTGTTTTATAAATAACTCAGAGACTGCTTGTGATCAGTCTGGCAGAATTAAAAGTCAAACTGGTATCTCTAGTGTGGCAAGTGTCCCTGGTGTAGGTGCACTGCTTAATACTAATATACCTAATCTCTGTTTACAATTACATTATTTATAATGATTGTATTGGAGAAACTAGGGTTTTCTCATTTGCTGTGTTACTCCACTGCTTAGCAATGTTTGCTTGTAATTTCCACAGTTTCTGCATGTTGCATCCTCTTATAATCTTTCATACTGATTTACAGCCTAACAGGGAAAACCTGCAGACACTTTGGGCACTGGACCTTATCCTGTGAATTTCAGTTTATGATGAGCTTCTTGTGGACTAGTGCCCCTCCAGGGCTTTGTTTGCACAGAATGTTGACAAGAAAACACATTAATTGTGTGTAGCTAAGAAAAAAAATTTATTAAGACTGGAAGGAAGTTACTGTGTCCTAAGCAGTTGAGTAGAGTACCTTTTAGCATGAACAGTTGAATTCTGAATTGATTGATCTCAGATAGACATGCTGACTAGAAGATAGATTGTGCTGTATCCTTTCATATTATGGCAGTATTTCTGTTCCCCTGGGATGTCATTGCTTCTGCTTTAATTAGTTGGCAACACAGTCTTTTATTAATTCTCTAAAAAATTATAATGGTTTTAATTTAACAACAAAGATAAGCACTGTACTTTTTTGGAAAAACATATGAAATGTTAATTATGTAGCAGGGACATGAATGGTATAAACTGTACTGAATGTTAGAAGATGCTTAGCAACAAAGGTTTCCAAATATAGCAATTTATTATAAACTTATCCTTCTATGGCTGCCTGTAGCATTTCAAGAGGGTGAATATAAATATAGCTTGATTTCTTCAAGAAGTGAGTTCAGTCATATTGTTTACAGAAAAAGGAAGTATTTGCTTTGTAACTCTTAGAATTTATCTTGAATGTCCTTGTTCGTTAGACATCATTTCAGTGTGCTGATATAAAACACTTGGACTGTGATAAGATAGCATCACGAGGAAAGGAAGAACAAATGGCTTTGTTTAAATAGTGGTCTCTCTTGCAATAACATCTAATTGGTTCCAGTAAGGATGCTGCGTTGCAACTGTTGCAACTTTGAGACTTCTGTGAAAGAAGCACTAAGAATCCTGCTGTTTTGCACTGAAGTTCTGTAAATTCCCTGATTGTTGCACAGTTAGAGGTACCTCCTTGCTTAGCCTTGAGGACTGTATTCACTGACTGGAGCTGGCTGTTATCTAAAATGTTAGGGAAATAGGAAACTGAGCCTATATCTTTGGTTAGTATAAATCAGCATTACTCTGTTGCATATCTTATGTCATCTTTCTCTTATCCTCGTAGATTAAAAATCTTGTTGTCTTTGATATTTCTTGGACCCTTTTATTGCCCTTACCCTTTGATAAGAATGCGAATAGGATGAAGAGTCTTTATGCTGTTTTATCTATGGCACTGACTATCTGTAGGTATTAGATCTGTAAGCTTAGAAGTTTTATAGGAGGATACTTTATTTGGTGTTTAATGAAGTTGGGAAACTCTTTGTGGTTTCTTTTGTAACCGAAAAAGGAATTTTTGAACTCCACATTGAAAAACAGGGATATTTTTCTTATACCTAAATCTTTTTGCATTAGAGAAAAACAGTAACAACAAAACTCTGCTATGCGCTCGAAGGGTTCCTAGCTTTTTGTGTCTGTTTGTTTTCCTGGTAAGGAATGGGGAAATAAATACACCTGAAATCCATTAGTATCTTTTTCTTAGCTCTATGGATTTTTTTCCCGTGGCTCCTGAACTTTGGTGAAGAGGGAAATGTGACCCCTTTGGGCCAGTGTGGTTAGCGACAACTCGCTGTGTATCCTCCAGGCCAGCCTCTTGCTGCTCTTCCCGTTACACAGACATTGCATTCACCGTGCGCCTTCCCGGCTTGGTATTTCAGGTACAAGCTCTTAATTACAGCTTGTTGATGGTCTTGAGGATGGAGCCTAATATTAAGGCATGAAGAACATCCTTTATTTTAATCAAGAAATTTCAAAACAAAGTTTGACCCTTTTCCAAGACTATTTAGACCAGAATTCTGCTTGGAAGTATACTGTAAAGATAAATATTTTCCTTGGAGTATATTCGTAAATGTAGGAGTGTGCATTGACACACAGTCAAATGTACAAATTTAGATAAAGGCAATGAGAATGCTTGTTTTGTAAGGTAGTTTTTTAATCTTATTTTCAATTTAGCTGTTTGGAATGACATGGTAAAAGGGAAGGCCTTGTCTGACATGTTATAGTTAGAAATTTTCAGCCACTTCCCAAATTAATGTGTCTACTTTTATGTATTTATTTTGTAGCATGAAAAAGATATTGAAATAAGGCTGTTGCAGCTGACTTATTGCTGCATTCTGCAACTGAATACTGATTCCCATGGGCCTCTTGCCTTTCTGTAGATAGGTCATGTAGAAAACACATGTTTTGTGGGGAATATTAATGTCTAGTATCAGATAGTCAATGTCTAAAAAAATATCCTTATGAAGCTGAGGGACGGACTTTTGCAGAAATGGTAAAACACTGGACTTCAAAATACACTGATAGCACCAGGCAGTATAGAAGTAAAATTTCATATTATTTTTTTTGTTGGGGTGTTTGAGTACCAGAATTTTGTTACTAAGTTGTGTCTACCTTCATTTTTCTGACTTTTATGCATAGGTCTCTTTAGGGTAAATTGTCAATGATGCTCTGTTTAAAAGTAGTTCTTACTATCTTTCCTTACACAGTGTTGCATACACCTTGATTTACTGTGTAAATTAAGACAATCCAGTTCCCATCTTCAGGGCTTGTTAATTTTAGTTTACTGCTGTGTTGGATCCTTAATGTAAAAGTTGTTTTTAAACTGAAGCAATTGACCTACTTTGCCTTGTAACAGGTTATGAGCAAATGTGCCCTTGCTTGCACGCACACATACAAAGAAAGCAATGTGGCTTTTTTTTTGGCCTTAGACTGTGACATATGTTTTGGGTTGTTTGTTAGAGCACTGACTCCCAGTGACGGCTTTTATGCAGAAGTAGTTACATCTGGATACTGCTGTGTGGCTAGAGGCAACATGTCTGAGAGGGAAAGCAATGTGTCCACCTTATTCTTGTCTCTGGGATCACTTGCACTGTTTCTTAGTCTTTATTTTCCCCCCTCCCAATGTCTTGTGGGACAAAGAGAAAATTGGAATTATTTTTTTAGAGTTACTATCTCATGAGTTGAAACCACTTTAAATATTTTCTCAGGATTCCACAAAGGGACTTGCTATTTTATTCAGTTCCTCAGGTGTTCTAATGAGATTTGAAAATTTATGAATAGGGAATCTTTTATTTTTCTTTCCTGTGTCTTTGCACATGCCTAATGCACAGACATTTCTTTAGTCTGTCTGTCTGTGTACCTAGATCTGGGAGTCCGGTTGATGTCAGTAACAGCTCCAAGTTGCTCCAACAGGAGAGGCACGTTAGTGATTGTTTTGCTGCTCAGGTTTTGCTTCACCTGTGGGCTTCAGCTTCTCTGCTTGTGGAGTTGCACAAAAGCTATGTGCCAGACAGTTATATCTGCAGAAATAGAAGAAATTATCAGCTGTTCCTATAGAGCAGCTTTGAACAGACAAAAAAGGTTTAACCAAAACTATGCTATTTGAAGACACTCTGTAGTTCACTAATTTTTAAATCATCCTATAGCTTTATTGTTTCTTGGAGTAATCTAAGTTCATTGCTCTGTGTTGATTTGAAAGGTTTCTGCATACCTAAGAACTGCGGACTTCTTCCTGACATTTAGTTTCTCTTGGGAAGGGTTTAGCAAATCCATGGACTTTCTTCTCGATGATATAATCTACTTTACGCTGAGTCTCTCAACTGGCATTCAGTTGGTGGCAAGGTGTCCTGTAGACTGGCACACTTCCTTCGTGTTTCCCCATGGTTTTGCAAAAGTTTCCCCTTCCTGCCAGCTGATGCAGGATAACTGTGACCTGCACGTCAGTGGTGCTTTACCCCAGGGACAGAACTCGCACTCACTGCTCTCTCCCTGGCGTTCAGTTATCAGTTATCATAGGCGATTCAGGCATGGTTCCTCATGATGAAAAATGTTACTCCATTTCCTGGTTCCTGAGCAGGCTCCAGCTGTGAATTACAATTAAGTGTTTGTAATAAAACTATTTTTATCCCAAGATGTAAACATACTTTTGCAGAAATAACTCACTTGCAATGTATGCTACATTTTCAGAGTCTTTAGCAAATCTTTTTTTTTTCCTCTCTCTCTTTTTTTTTCTTTGTTTTTGGAAAGGTAATCATGTTATTCTCTGTTTTCTTTTTCATAATATGTCTATATTTATGGTGTCATGTCTTTTTCAGATGGCAAGTCATTTGACACAATCACCTGTATTTCCAGATTCAACCATCTTTTGAGTTTTAGCTAGCATTTCTTTGCTTAGTTCTAGTCAGGTTTTTGTCTAGTCAGTTGGTTTGCTCAGAAATTCTTAAAGAGACTATGAAGAGGGAACTAGAAATACTGGCAGTCTGATGTTCTTTATATGCCTTCATTGTCACTGTCTTAGGATAAATGAGGTATGTACAGTATAAAAGCAATTTAGAAAATGTAGTTCCTCCTCCTTTCCTTTCCCTCCCCTGCTGCACCTCACAGCAACTTTTAGGCAGTCCCGTAGACATGTTCCAGCAAACACCGGAGCCCTTTGTGAAGAGCTATAAATCGTGCACCTAATCATCCCCACAGTAGACCAGTGCTCAGGTTAGCTGAGTGCATTTGCAATGTTATGGTTACAGGGGCTTTAAGGACATTATCTTTCCTGTGCAAACACTATATAAAAGTTCTTTGGGGATCTTTCCATATAGCTCTGACAGCTAAAAGACGGATTGTAGAATACAGTTTTAAAAGCAGGAGTGTACGGGGTTATGCTTCTTGACAGATTTTCTCAGTGGCCAGGCATGTTACCTAGATATTAAACTAAGAATTTAAAAATAAACCAATTTAAAAATATATATTTATGACACACTCATCTAAGGGTATTTTTCTGCTTCTTGGTAAATTTTGTAGTGTGTCTGTTCCCAAACTCTCATTGAAAAACTAGCCAAATTGTAGCAGCTTCTTAGGATACAAGTGGAAATTCAGGTCTGAGTTGTCAGCTTTGGCAGCTATCGTTCTTGCCTCTCACGTGAGGAAAACCTGCTGGTGCTCTGCAGGCATCAAGTGCTTCCCCAGGCTCCTGTGCCTTCTTTTCCCTGGAAAGTACAGAACTTTTACCCAAGGGCATCCCTTCTGTGCTAATGATGGTTGCTGTTTTTACTGCCTGCTGCTCTCTCATTGTGATGAGTCCGAGAATCGGTTTGTGGATCTGCCTGGGATGCAGGACTGTCTGAGCAGATGGGAGCTGTTTTGCTCAGTTCGTTTCCCTTCTGGGTGGAGCATATTCTGTTTATGAAGCCTGTATATACGTTCACTGCCTGGAGTGGATGATTTCTGTTATTTACAGTAGTGTGTAAGCAGCCAGACGCAGCGGTGTAGTATAGCCTGTGTTTAGGCCCCGACATTTGTGCCCGTGACCCAGCGTGCCTTCCCCTCGCCAAGCCACGAGCAGGCCAGGCTGGCGGGAAGCGACGAGGCTGCCGCCTCGCGCCGGAACACGGCGCTCGTGGCCTCGACTTGCCGCTTCCTCTGCTCCAGGCAGGCAGGAACAGCTGCTGAGGTAGAGCACACGCTTGCCAGGCTGGAACAAATTGTTTATTTTCCATTGTTTGTAATCATGCAGAACTTATTTTGGTCGGTTCTTTTTGTTTTCTTTCTTTACTGTTTTTTTTTTTTTTTTTTTTTCCATTTCTACTCACTGCACCGAGAGCCAGTTGTTTGCTGTTGCAAGTGCTGCCTTCGGAGTGTCATACACGGGCAGGCCCAGGAAGCAGGCATAAGTCCCTTTGCGGGATATGGACATATGTGTGTGCCATGTCCAGGTAGCCTCTTTGGCCAAGCGCAGGCTGGCTACATCCCTCGCCTAGGGCTCTCACTGCAGTAAAACACAGTGCAGGGTACTGCTGCTGGGCCTCGTCCATCAGTGCTGCTTGGCTGCTGCCACTCGTTCCTTCTTTGGGAGTTTGTGAACCTGAAAAGGAGCAAGCAAGGCTCAAGCAAACGCTGTGCTCTGAGTCAGCGCATGATGGGGGTGTATATTCAAAACAAAACATTCCTGTGCTAAAGATGCTCAGCTGCTAAGCTGAGATGCTTACTGCTTTCTGAGGTACCATGTCTGAATCTTCATCTCCATTATAATTTATGTAGTGATAAAGTTAAAGTTTGTTGTAAGGTTTACCTCTCTTGCCTCTGCACCGCTTCAAGCAGCATGTTTTGTACCCAGCCCTGCATCATTATTATTATTATTATTATGTATTAAGTCTATCTTTCAGTGACTCAAGGCAAGGATGTGATTTTTGTCCCCCTCAGGCAAACAGCCATCCATATTCTTCCCCTGTTAACAGGACTTTTCCCCCTCCGTCTGGTTAGGGGTCAATTTGAAGTGCAGGAAAGAATGATTATGATAACAGGAGGAAACAGGAAGAATTGTGCTTTCTTTTTCAATCTGTTTTTTATTGTTGTTTTAATGTAAAACATTGTTTCAATTAAATACTGACCTGTGCCGTGGCGTGTACATGCACATGCCGAAATGAATTCAGGCTTTGTTTGGAAAGCTGTGACCTCCTGATTCCTGGTTTGGATCAAGCTGCTGCGTATCGAGCGCACTACTGGTGACTGAAATTTCACCCACACACTCAAGTAGCCCCAGCAGCAGCAGTCCTTCAGAGCAGTGTTCTCTGGCATTTTTATGTGGTGGTGGTCTCTCTGTGCTTTTTAAAATAAACTTGTTTCTTTTAAGAATTTCTCATGTAATGAGAGGGGGGGAAATAGCCATGACATGGTTAGAATATATCTAGCAGGCTTTGTATTAAGCTCGGAACTGAAGGAACAGAGAGCTCTATCAGCTACTTGCTTTCTCTGTGACCTAGTCTAAAGCCATGTTGCTTATTCTTTGATATATTTTGTGTTCAATGAGAGAGCAATAGGAACAGATTTCACCAGAAACTGTAGGACTCAACCTTTCATTCTCTCCCCAAAAATGTTTACTGCCACGATGCTAGAAGAAACATGCTCAGTTTGTTAGTTGCTTGGATGTAAATGTTAAATCTGTGAGGATGAATCAGTGTCGTCTTGCTTAAGCTTTTTGTTTTGTTTAAAATGAACTGTTTTGGAGGAAGGAAAAGGAGGGGGAGAGAGGGGAGGAAGAATGATGAAAATTGTCTGGGATGTTAAAATGAGTCAGTTGCACTTTATATTTGTCCTCTGGTGGCTACATTTTCATTTTTCTCCTCGGCCTCCTGGAATGTTTTTATTTATATATCTTATTAGTTCTGGATGTTCCACACAGGGGAAACATGAATTACAAACCTTTTTTTCATTATTGTATTAAGAGCCTGAGTATTGAATGCAGGTGCTCGGCCTCTGTCGTAATTGGCAGTTTCTGGAGAGACACCAGCTGTACCAGTTCACCGGGGAGGTATTGGATCTTTTCACACGTTGTATATATTGTAGGAAGTGCAGAATTCCTGTCATTGTCAGTAACCCTGTAGGGCTGCATCTACAGGGACCTCCACAGAAAAAGACAGTAACCCCTGGAAGTTGACATCGTGTCTGTGCTCATTGTGCTCTTGTGTAGCACTAGCTGATGTTTTGTTTGGCTAAATATAGCTAGCATTTAATAAATATTTGTCCTTTAATGGTCATGCATGAGAAACTGCTATCATAGTAACTGCCTCATTTTCTCTAGAGCATGGCAGATTATGTTGCATATCTGCATGTGTGTGTGTGTGTGTGTGTGGTATCCAGACGGATGTAGGATGTATATGGTATATAGGATTATACTCATTGTGTATTAATATTCCATATTTATGTTCCAGTTCACAGAGCAAGGTTGGAAGCAGACTTCTGTCCAAGTTTTATTAGGCCTTAAAAGGCATAATGATATAGTGGGAAAACTGTGATGCTTCTGGGCGTTCTAGATGATTGGGAATTAAGTTCCCTTTTTGCAGAAGGCACAAGAGATTGCAGGTGGCACTTAGTGCTGCCAGGACAGTGCTGATACATTAAAGTGCAAGTGGGTGGGACTTCTGAAGCTGCTGAAGGATTGAATTATAGGGGGAAGCTAGGAATTAGTATTAAATTTTATAGGTATTGTACATGAGTGATTTTGCCAAACAAAAAGAAGAAGGCAGAACATCTGCCTGTGTATATTGGAAAAATGTAAGGACTGAAAGGAAAAGAGCTGTTCAGTGTTGAAAAGCATTGTAAAAAACAGGGCATATATTTTATCAAGAAAAATATTGGTGCCTGGCATTTTGTTAGATAGCAAAGTACTGTACTGCTGAAAGTAACAGATATCTCATCAGCAGCATTGTTGTAAGAGCAAGTTGGAAAACACAGTCCTGAACATAGAGGAATGGGCAAGGGTTGCAGGTGTCTTGAATGCATTTAACACCTGCTTCAAATACTTGTTATCCTCCTTCCTTTCTGTGGTTTAAAATAAGTTTATAGACGTTTGCTGTATTTCAACTGTTAGCCTAATTTCAGGGAATGCAGGGACCAAGCTCTTTATTTCTGTTTTTTGGGAGTTAATTCCAGTTATGTTTTGTCTGTAGTCATAAAATCCCTTTTTCTTGCTCTCTCCTCAGGAATACCTTGTAAGATCAGAAACCTCTTTCAATATAACTTCCTTTTCCAGCGCTGCGGAGTGTGTTTACGTTGCACACTTAGTGTTTTGGGGAAGAAGGACGAAGTCTTCTTCACGTTCTTCTGTTTGGTGTTTTACTAGGTTTGCACGCGTTGCGGCGAGCTCTGGGGGCGAGAGCCGAGCGACTCGATCACGAGGTGGCCAGCTCGGTGCGGGTTGCTTTCCAGGACTTCCTGCAGGCCGCGAAGGAGGTCAGGCCCAGCGCCATGAGGGAGGTGGCAGTTGATGTGCCAAAGGTAAGTTACTTTTTGTCGTGCGCTAGCAACATTTAGAGCCACAGCAGGAGTGGCAGTAGGGCAGTGAGCCGCCCCACCAAACATGCTTCCCTTTCTAAAGTGAAAGTCTCTAGTTGCCAAAACGTTTTGTGCATCATCTTTTCTGTTTACATACTATATTTAGAATTCTGCAGACACAGTTACCAAAGCTTTAGTTGTAAATGCTTTCAAAAGTGTTGGTAGTCCAGGAGTGCATCTTGGACTCTGTAGCTGTTAGTGATGAGTGGGTTAATAAAGTAAAAAGTGTAAGGTGGTTGCACAAAGCAGCACCTTGAATAGCTGCTTAAGTTGGAGCCTTTTGTTAAGCAGACACAAATTCAAGTAGAAACCAAGAGTTCACATTTTTAGCAAAAGCGTGTGGAAAAAAAGATGTGAAGAGACCCACTAGTGTGATTTTATGTGGAGTGTGTGGTTCATACTGCTGTGACCTGGCTGTCTTCAGGGAGATTATATGGTTTTAATTTAGGGCAGAAATAGATATAAGTTATTGCTTCTGAGCAGTGATCATGACAGAAATTGTCATTACATCAACATTACATTAACAGTGCCAGCTTCAGTCACATTTATCCCAGTCCTCTGTTCTGTAAGAGGAATACAGCAGTTCATGGAGGCACAACATAAACTGGACCAGGGAACTGATCTCCTTTAAGAAAAGTTGGAAAACATTGTAGGTAATCTTAGTAAATCTTCACTCTGCAAGCAGTTGTGCCAGCTTGCTAAGCTCCCCGACCCCTGGAAAAAATTTTCACACCTCATTGCATGAAGATGAGTCCTCTGGGATTTGGCTTCTACTATTATAAGCCCTTATTCCCAAAGCAAAGAGAAATAAAGTTCATGAACAGGATGCTGCATACAGCCAGCTCGGGGATCACACTTGGCTTGTTAAAAGTTTACACTGTGCAGTGCAGTGCTGGGTGGAAATACCTGTGCTGGCCCCCAGACAGCTTTCCCTGGAAATGGGGTAGTGGCATCGATGTCCTCCCAGGCTAATTAGTTGTGCTGAGAGTCAGAAGTGCTAATTCTCTTGTTGCTTGCTGTGCTACTGGTTCTTGGACTCATGCCACTGTTGCTGTGCTGGGCCTTTTAGATGTACCAGCGCGTTTGGAGTTGGACAGAGTGCTGCTAAACAGTGTAATTTAGACAGGTATAATTGACTTGTTCAAGATGACAGGGAATCTGTGATAGGGAATTCAATCCTGGTCTACATATGATTCAGGCTAGTCTTGTCCCCTGAACCCTCCTGCTAGAGGCATTGTTGAGTTTAAAGTTGAGTTGAGTTTAAAGTTGAATGTAAGCACAGGAGTCTAAACATTTATTCAAAAAGCATGCCCTCCTGTATCACTCATCATAGGGGTGCTGAGGCTCAATTTAAGCTCAACTTAATTTATTTAGTTTAAACTCAATTTAAGATTAATTTAATTTAAGATCAATTTTGGGCTGTGGAACCGTCAGCCTCCATAACATAAGTCACCTATGAATGTTGAGAAGCAGCCTGATTATCTCGTAATACCTGGCACAGCTGTCTGTGGAAGTCGGAGCAGTAAGGGCTTTAGCCTTGTCACCCACCAAGGCTAATTGCTCATTTGCCCTTTATATGCAGGGTAGGGAGCTGCCTTAAGTCAGATCAAGTCCTTGGGTTTGTGGCAGGAGCTTGGTATCGCTGAGACTGCAGCTGGCGGCAGCAGAAAGGATTAAATGAATCCATTTGTGATTGTTGTCATTAAACCTTGGTTAGTGTAGGTTCATATTGTTATTCGTGTTATTATATGTATTTGTGTTATTATTAGCAAATAAATATATTGTATTTTCACATGTTTGTTATTGTAAATTTGCCAGTCTTTGGGCATTAATGTACTGTTATCCAGAGGATTGGTTTATTGTTTGGAACATGGTTTGAAACAGAAAATGGAAGTTTCCAATTCTGTAGATACCTTTTTTTTCTCTATTTTTTTTAAGGAAGGTATGCAATATTTAACATTGTGTGCTTCTAATACTGTTTTTTAGGTATGTCTTAATCTAGAAGTCTCCTCGACTACTTTGATGAAGTTATACCTGAGTGTCCACTTCCTTAGCACCTGTTGGGAAGCCTTTAAAATTACCTGCTTGTAACAGAACTGGTACTAACATTAGCTGGAATTTCTATAATAAGTTGTTCCTCTTTACCACCTTTCCCCTCTTTCAGTAGTTCCCATGGACTTGGGCCACTTTTCCATTCAGTACCTTATTATTTGGCTGTTGGCCAAGGTGTACTGTGATGTGTTACTTATGTGCCCTGCAGTAATTTACAGCAACAAGAACTGCCTTACTTGCAGCACTTGTTGCATTTATACTAGAATACAAAAACTATGGTTGGGGGGAAAAAAAAAAGAAGAAAAAGCTAGCATGAACTAAACAGGTTGCCTAAGGAAAGCTGGACTCCTGAAACTTATTTTTTTAGATTATTTTTTTCCCCTGGCATGCCTCTTAGTTTACATGTCTTGTATTGCTTTATCTCCAAATGCTTTCTGTCTTTAAACCTGCCTCCATCTTCCCCAAAAGCTGTCGAGCTAGACAGGCAGTTTTGTGGGTGTACTGGCTGTAACACTGTTTGTTATCTAAAACACCCTTGCTAAAAATAACTTCAAGCATGTAGGATTTTTTTCTAAACAGAAGATGAGAGTCTGAACTACATTAACAATACCTCAATCATCTTTTGTATCATGAACTCCAGGTTGTTTAGTCAATATGGAGATTGCTCTCTGAAAGCTACCGGATTTTGAGTAGGCTGTAAGGAAAACCTGGTGTTCAGATCTTAGATTTTAGGGCTCATTGCTTGTTTAGGAGGCTCCAGAGCTAAATTGCTTTGTTGCATTCTGTTGTCTTTTTAATTTAAAGCTTGAATAACTTAGTCTGTTGTGCATGTATTTGGGGTAGTACCTAAAGCACAAGAAGAAGCTATGAGAGAAGTGAGTTGGTTGAGTGGCCTTGTAAAAGTCACTTCATTTCATGGTGTCTCAGGATATTTGATAACCTTTACGGACTGTTTTGCAGCCTGCTTCTGACAAATGCTCATATGACAAGCTAGTAATTACTTTTTATTAGTGCACCCTTTAGCTGATTTGCAACATGTACTGTGTTGCCCTGTGCTTGAAGAGCCATGGCAATCACCTGCGTTATATGGACAGCGGAAAAGCTGTCTCTGGCACGTCTTGAGCTCCATTTGTGTTCCAGGCATATTCGAGATTATTGGTGGGGAAGGAGCCAAAGGCAGGTGAGTTTGGGAGGGCAGATGGAAAACGAGACCAGTGCTGGGGGAGAGGAGTAGTTGTGGGTAGGAGTGTCGAGTGCGCTTTGTGGTGGCTGCGTTTCCGCATCCCCTGGTGCGGCCTCTTGCACCTCCCTTTTCAAGGTAAATGCAAGATACTTGTCTTCTAGGTTCCTCTTAGTATCTTGTATTCCATTTTTACGGATTTTTTCCAGAACATTTCTTGAACTTAGCTATGTGTATCAACCATCCTAAAAAGCTTCTTTCCCCTCTCCAGACATATGAGAGCTGCACGCTGTAAATGAGGAAGTTCATACTGCAGTTGTTTGGAGAGTTGCACTCTGGTTACTCTTCCTCCCTTTCCTATGGGTCCTTCTGCAATTTCTGTGGAGGGTTTAGCTGCTTTGCCCTGTAATTCAATGCTCAGAGCTGGGTCCTTGCAGCCAAAAAGTTCTGCATGAGCCATCCTTATTTCTTTATTGCTGCTGCTTAGCAGCCTCTGGAGAGTTGCTGGTCTGCATCATAGTCTGAGCTCTGTTAACCTGGGGAGAGTTAAGATTATGGCTGTACTGAAAACTTGGTGTCTTGTGTCCTGTAGCAAGGCACTGTCTCGGTATCTGCAAGCTGAGCCCAAGGCCAGGCCTTTAAGGGGCTTCCCCTGTGAGAGAACAGCCACCTCCTGGCAGGTGCTGCGAGGCCTTGCCTTTCTGCGCACGGGCAGCCCACGATGGGCAGCTTGTTCTAATTAGTGCACTCTCATCTGTGTTAATCATAGGCAGGAAGTTATTGAGGTCTGCCAAAACACTCCACCGAGTTCTTCCAAGCACATATTGGCTTGTATAAATCCGCATGAATTCTTACTTTGCAGGGTTTACTGTGAGTGGGCTGATTTTCCACTTAAACATATGCTTTTAAAAGGAGAAAACAGATATTTTGTTTTGAACTCGACAAGCAAGTGAACACAGTGCTTTATTTTCCGTTTTTACTTTTAATACCGTTGCGTTGCTGCTTGGATTCTGTATGATTCATGGTAATTAAAAATCTACAAACAAGTTTCACTCTTCTGAAAAATAAAGCAGAACGGAAGGTCATGTTCTAACTCTAGGCACATAACTGAGATGCCTAGCTTAGACTGAAGGAAGGAGGGAGAAGCTGCCCAGCTTTCAAAAGAGTTTTCATGTTGTAGTTGCACTGCCCTGTGGTGGTGTCTCCCTGTCTCCCTTCAGTGTGTTGAGAGCTGCAGATACTGTACTCAAAGTTAGACAGTAAGAATTCGTTCTCCCGTTTTCCCTTCCGGAGCGCTGTCAAGTTTCTCGCTGAGCTATGTTTGCTGAATTCAGACACACAGTTTCTTTTCAGAGCTAGAGACATCTTTATGCATATTCATGTAGCACATCTACGTGCATTCCTTTAATCTGGTTTGTTTTGATTATGCTTGAATAATGGAAAACAAAGTTTTTTTTTTTTTTTTTTTTTTTTGTGATGCTGCTTTGAAATAGCTCTATAGAAAGGTGTACTGACAGGTACGCTGCCTTGGTAATGTCCCTGCTAAAACCTTTCCCCTTCCTGCTCTTGGGTTCCTCTGCCATGTCCGATTCATGCCTCTCTTTGCTCTGACCTTTACTATATTTACTATATTTGTGTTTCTTTTCTACTTCTTTTTTTTTCTTGTAAACGAAATCTGCCTTTGTCTGCCCTCAGAGACTCTTATAGGCGATGCCTATCAGCTCTACGTATATTGTACTTCCTCAGGCTTATAAATATTTATTTAAGAACCGGGAGCTGTTGGTCACCAAGAAAAATAAAAAGTTTTTTTTTTTCTAGAGTTCCTGTGACTTATTCTTGATGTGACAGATAACATATACTGCTAGCAGTGGATCAACGACTCCTCACCTCCCAATTAGCCTTTACACCCTAACATTGTGGAGCAGGTGACCCATGTGGGCTCATCTTTTGTGCTTCCTTTTTGTTATCCTTGTAATTTTCTTTGTCGAAGATTGATAATTAAGGGCAATTTTTATTTGGTTTACAATTTACCCTATTGAGCACAGCTTCCAGTTTTTCTTCCTCTTCAGTACTAGTCTGAATTGCCTCACTCAGCTACTTTTTAGTTTCCAGTCAGTGTTCTGATATCAGGGAAATGGAAATGGGGAAGAGGCAGGAGTTTTCCAAGGCAGGAGTAAAGCTGATATGTTAGATTTTAGTCATGTTCTGCTTGTGTTACAAAACTATCTGACTTCTCGGAGTTGAAGGATGATTTATGTCTAATACATTTTTGGAATAGTGTCTTAAGATAGGAGGTCAATTGGTGCAGGTGCCTTTTGATGGGTTTAATATTTAATGTGGGTTGGAAAGGATGCTGTCAGCACGGGAGCAGGCTGGGGGGCTGTGGGAAATGTTCCCAGGCCTGCTTGCAATGGTGCGGCACAGGAAACGTGTAGCAGCTTTTAAACCTGTCTCTTCTTGTGAATGTGGTGGTGCATCAGCTCAAGCCTGCCTTGTGTCTGTGACAGAGCAAACTTCACCGCAGTTGCTTTTGAGTGTTATTTTTCATTTTCCTGTACATATTTTGGTGTTTTGTTCATTTTCAAGCTTCTGGTCAAATCTCCAGTGCTCAAGTCATGCACAGGAGTGGTAGTGATGGAAAGTGAAGGAGCCCTAAAAATCCTAATATTTAGTCTCATTTATTTTAATAGGATTATACATCTGTGGTCAGGGCCTTCCTGTGTCAGTTCTAAATAAAACCTCCCGAACACATGTAGTACTTTCCTTCAAGGAAGGCACTGAAGTAATTACGATATAACATATACCATATATACATGAAATTTGGTTGCTTTATTGTTACTTTCTATATTTTGTTATTGATCTGTGAAGTAGAAACATTCTGCTTTGCTCTTTTGTAGTCTGAATTTATTAAAATGGACTGCTTTGCAGGTCACTTGGTCAGACATAGGAGGACTGGAAGATGTCAAGCTCAAACTGAAACAGGCCGTTGAGTGGCCACTCAAGCATCCCGACTCCTTCATCCGGATGGGGATTCAGCCACCAAAAGGAGTGCTGCTTTATGGACCTCCTGGGTGCTCTAAAACAATGATAGCAAAAGCTCTGGCTCATGAAAGTGGTCTCAACTTCTTGGCAGTGAAGGTAGGACATTTATTTTTGCATTTTCTTTCAGGGTAACGACTGACTCGGGGCGGTTTGCCAACTGCCAGTGCTAGAATCCAGTGGCCAGTGGCGCTTAGTGTTTCTGACTGTTGTTTGTATTACAGTAAATATCTTGCTTTGGTTTTATAAGGACCGTGTGTGTGTGTGTGTGTTTCTTTCTCCCTTTTTATTTCTTTTTTTCTTCTACAATCAGAGCACAGAAATAACATGTTTAATGCATGGGTAAGCTATTTAGTAGCAGCTAAATGCTTTATTTTAGTGAAAAAATCTAAATAATCAGAATTATTTTCAATGTTTCTTAAAATGAAAACAGAAATATTGTTCAAGCACTGTATGTGAAATTGACTGAGATTAGATAGTGGGTATCTTTTTACTGTAAGAATTGCTTACATGGGAATGTTATGGTCTTCTCTTTTCATTTCTTGAGAATGTAGCTTTCTTTATCTTAATATTGATATTTCATTACATCATTTTCTTGCCCGATTGGCCTGTTCTCAGAGAAATTATTCTATTTCGCCAGTTTCTGGAAAGGTTGCACAGTAGCTTATATCTGGAGTACTCTTGGCAAAATGGGATCCTCTCCCAGCATTAAGAAAAACTTTTTAGTAAAGAGATATTTTGGAATTCGCTGCCTGTGAATCATTGCAGTTGACTACTGTGGGGCATATGGAAAATGCATCAATGGAAGTTTAGTAATAATATTGAGCTTCGACACTTAGGAACAAAAAAAGAAGACAGTAGAGCGATTCCACATGAGGTAGGACTGCAGCTGTGTCAGCATGTTAATGAAGTGCAAGAAATAACATTTGTTTAAGTATTTTTGCTCTAAAAGCGCCTCTTTGGCAGCAGGGCTGTGCACACTTCTCCACTGACCATCTCCTCCTTGCAGAGCTCCTTGTGGTGGTAGTTCCTACCTGCTTCCCCCTCTGCCTTTGCTGTGGGTGACGTGGAGGTGGCCCTGGTCTCGCCGGCGGCCGCGGCGCTCGCGGGCCCTCAGCCGGCAGCCCTGTGCTGCCTGCCGCTGCCGCCCGGCTCCGGGGCCGCGCGAGGAGCCTGCCGAGCCTCTGCCCTGCAGCGCGGCTGCTCTCGCTGCCGTGGCCTTGCAGACAGAGCTGTGCTTTGTGCTCCTGGGCTACTGCTAAACAAGGCAACCTTCTCCTCCTGCGCCGCTCAGGAAGGCATTCCTGCTTGTTTTGCCCAAAGCATCTGTGCCTGAAAGGACAGGAACAGCAGCAGCTGTATAGTCAAAAGAAAACCCCCACCACAGTTAATAAATGTGTTTGCTATCATGCGTTCATCAGTCTAACTACATCGGTAAAAATGGCTAGCATTCACTAACGTTAATGCAAGCCACCTTTTCCCTTTGGGGTCATGCTGGGGTGGAAGTCCGGCATATATCCAGGAAATATACCACTACAAGGTGCTTTTATACGGTAGTGCAGCGTTTTTTCACTGTGCTTTTTCTAGTGTCGCAAAAAACATTGTTATGGACAAGTGCAAAAGAAGTGGCTGCTTTTTATTCTCTGTCAGTTTAAGTACTGTGGCCTGGAACTGCTAAATATTCAATGTACAGATATTCCAGGAGGCACTTCTCTGGAGTATATCCAGCCTTGGATATGTTGACTCCAGGAGAGGAAGAGAGCCCACTTTCCCTAGCTTTGCATTTGCTTCCTGGATGGAAAACGCACCATCCATCACATATTAAATGTGTTAAACATCATTGCCTGTGCTTTTTAAAGCACAACAGGCTTGAATCCATCTGTACTCTATGTACTCGTGCAATAAATCCAAAGTAGATGAATATGATGATTTTTTTAAAGAAGAGTTTTTTTTTGTTTGTTTTAAATTGTGGTCCTGTTAATTTTCCCTTTGCCTTCGTTATATCTCAAAAGGCTGTTCCAGTAAGTGGTACCAGGCTTTTTGAAACAGAAGTGTGCTGCTTGATGATTTACAGTCGATTATTCCAGGCTCTCTTGACCCAAATAAATGATCTCAATGAAATGTGCCTGCCATACCTGCTGTAGAATATGCCTATTCTTTCCATATAGCTAAGGCAGCTCAGGGTTGTGGGGTCCTTCCCAGGAGTGGACTAGGGGAGAGAGAATTGCAGAAACCTGCTGCTGGACCCATCTCTCTCCTGTGTGCTGAAACCTGAGAATAAACCAAGTATGTTACGTGCAGCACTTACTTGGTCCGGTGGTTTTTGGAAGGTGGGCCTGCTGTGTGTGCACAGCACACTCAGTCTTCCTGGGCACTAAGTCCGCTCTGTTCCAGAAGCGAGGGGTGCATCGCACTCGTGAACGTGGATGGGTCTGCTCAGGTGTCCTGGGTATCTCCGGCCTGGAACCAGGAGAGCTGGCCTCTGCGTTGCCACGTGTGTCTGCGCAGTGTCTCTGTGGTTTGCCCAGCTTGCTGGGCATGTGGTAAGGTTTCCCTGCTAGATGATAAGGAATCTCTTCAAGGGTGTCATTTCCACACGTCTTTGGAAAGGCTGCTTGTCATAGCGCTGTAGGAGGAGGCATGGCAGCTTAAACGTGTCTCGCTTGTCTACAGCAAGGTGTGGAAGGTGGGCAGAGCCTAGGTGTGCTTCCTAGGCAAAGGAATAATGTTTGACGTGTATGTTGTTCTCTTGAAATCTATTGTGAAATTGAAGGGTTATTGTAAGATGACTTACTTGTTCTTCTTGGAGAGTTTTCAGTGTTTTGCAGTTGTAGATATGAGCTGGACATAAGACTGGGTAAACAAATGAATCAGGATTTTTATTTTTCTCTGGTGTTTGAACATCAGTCTTGCCTTATCAGCGCCTTTGAATCTGCCTGAGTTCTTATTTGTCTCAACTTTATATGCACTTTTATACTCTTCCTTGCTGCTTTTGCACAGGGCCCAAAGCTTTTCCTGATAAATGAATTTTATTCGTTTCTGTTACCAATGGAAAATTATGTATGGATTTTGAATTTATAAATATTAATAGGATGCAGGATGTAATTTTCAACTTCTGCCAAGCTGATCACAGCTCTCTGTTATGTACAACTGTCTCTGTGATATTTTTGCTTTCAATGCTATCTAGTTTTTAAGAAATCGAACATGAAGAAAATTCAACCCAGTGTCATTACGTTGCTTCTGTGGGATGTGTGCCCTCTGTGACAGTTTGCTTGGTGGGTACCTGTCTGCCCTGTTTCAAAAGTTCCTGCACATAGGGTCAGCTTTGACTGGATGCTTTTCTGAGATGTATGTTGATTTGACTGCTAAAATTTTATAGTGATATAGTAAGATTATTTTTCTGAGGAAACTTCTTGTATCTTGCTGTATTACATAGATTAGTAACAAAGAGAATCCTTATACCTATGTTGTCTGGCATCTTAGTTTGTCTCGAGTTGTTATTACTGTCCTTTTGTATTTACTTAAAAAATCCTGTGTCATTGTTTTGCTAAGAATCTGATGAACATTGGTTTTCTTCATGTATTTTCTCTTGGCTTTCTGGGAAGCAACTTGCAGAGAATCTATGTGGATGTTTGTACTGTCATTATTATGGTATCTAGGTAATTAACTTTACCAACACCGAAGAAAACAGTTAGGCTTTTTTGGTTTTAGCGTATGTCGGAATGAGCATGGGAATCTCTTCTACTGCTGTAAGCCTGGTAGGTAGCATCACATCTCCTCTGGGTACGTTTCATCTCCCATGCTAAGGGCCTCTGTGGCTGACAGTGCCCTAGGAGTCATGGAGAGAGAATAATTCTTTTGCCCTTTGAGTTGCTGTGTGCCTGGGTTGAGCAGACAGGAGGAGCCGTGTGTGGCTGGTGGCACCCTGCGTTAACTCATACGTGTTCCAAACCCGCTAGATCTAGAGAGTGAGTTTCTACTGACATAAGGATCATTTTGCTCAGGGCTATATGGACAGCGGACCATTCTGTTCCATTTTCTGCCCTATGGGTAGATTGCATGCACCTAGGAAATAAGTAACAAGAAAAACTTTGCAACTTGTATATGCTTGTAAGGGTTTTAGAAGCTTAGGTTCTTCCGAAGCTGCTTGTTGCTTTCTTATTAGAAAGCAGCATTTGTCCATTTGCCTGTTTAAAATCAAAACAAAGCAAAAACTAACTTAGTGACTGTGACAAAACACAGCTTCAATTTTCAGAGAGCTTAGATCTTCAGAAGATAAACCCTTTGGAATTCAGCCCTCTAAGTGAGACATGCCGAGTATTGTAAACATGGTGAAGCATGAAAACAGGATTTAAAAAGACAGTGACAAGATGTGCTGAAGCACATGAACGCTGAACAAACCAGCGTTACAGATGATGTGTGTTATACTGCTCTAAAATATTTGTGTATTTTATATGGGCTAGGAGCTCCAACTATGGAGAAGAATTTTCATAAAAAATGTTCCTGACATTTTATATTCTGTTATTCAAGGGCTCAGGCTGAAAGAATCTTTTTTTTGCTTCTTTCAATTAGGAGTAATTACAAAAATACACACTGTTCTCAGAGCTTAGACTTCACCTTGGCTTGCTTTAACTTCCTGTATCACCCTGCAGATGCTTTTGTACCACTCCCCATTTTGACATGCGCTTAAGTTTAGTTTGTCATCTGGGTCAGTTACGTCAAAATATTTTCCAGTTGAAGTTTCCTCTGCTTTTCCCTTCAGCTCTTGGCTGCCGCAGTTGAAACAGATTAACGAGGCTTGGAAAGGCCGCCTACTTTGCTTTGTGAAGAGCTGTCACTGAATTTTTGGAAGATAGTTTAGCTTTCTGACAGGGATTTCAGCAAGCTCTCTTTGGACTGTGGTTGTGAGCAGAAGCATGAAATAAGAGTTTTGAGGTGGTGACTAACTGAGCAAAATCAAGTTTTTAAGGTTAAAAATTGAGAACATTGTGGCCTTAGGAGATACTTTGGCAAACATTTGATAAAATCAACAAAAGACATGATTTACAGTAACGTTGTTTAATTAGCAGATAATGAAACTAATATGCCCTGTGTTTTGAAAAACACCTAATGCTTAAATAGCACTTTCCACAAGAGATAGCAATTCGAGATAATTTAATGAACGCCCTTCATCCTAAGGGTTGAATGTTTCACTTGACTAAAGATAAAGGCAAGTATGCAGTGTTACCATAAGCTCCCCTGAAATGAATATGTACCCAGAAAGTAATTTTTTTGTTTCCTTGTCCCTTTCCAGTTACATTGCGCGACTGGTTCCCATTAGCACCCAGTTTCTGTCTCTGTTAAGATTGCCCAGGATTTGTCAGCACTCAGGACGTGGCGAAAGCAGCATCGTGGGATCAGGTGTTGTTGGAGTGGCGAAATGTTGGCTACTGCCTGTGCTCCGTAGCACGGGTGGTCAGCTTCGTGTCGCCTGGGATCGTGTTTGGATGCCGCGTGCCCCCTGCCCTGATGCTCTCAAGCCCTGTTCGAGCTGGAGCTGTGGATGGCAGCCGCTCGGCTCAGGAGCTGGCACCATGGTTAAATGTGGCCCTGAGTAAGGACGGGTGCTGCAAACCTGTGGCGAACAGGGCTGGTTCATTAGTGAAGGGCTGTCTTTGTGGAGGAGGAGGGCAAGTAGAACGGCTTATCTTCTGGATCTGCTTCAGCTCTGTTTGTTATGATAGAATTTCACCTCTGACTTACTGGTGCGGTGCCTGTGCTTGCGCAGCACTTCTGAAGCCCACAAAATCCTCATATGTGAGCGCCTGCCATGCCTGAGTGCGGAGCAGGGCCCCCTCTGGATGCACTGGTGCATGCAGGCAATTCAATTCAATGTTTATGGTGAGCTCACTCGGCACTACAAATATTGGCTTCTGTATTACATAAAGAAGGCTTGAAAGATTGTCATTGAAGTTTATTAGTTACAGCAAAAGGGAAACAAGTCAATTCTGAGTCACACTGATAAAGAAAAATGGAGATTGTATTTGCCTCGAGCAATTTAATTATACTGCTTTTATAAACTTAGTTGTATGGACTGCAGTTTACAGTTTTTGCCAACCTACTCCCCTGAATGCCTTGGAACATACAAGCACCTGTTTAAGTTTTTAAAACCCCAGACAGGTGTCAACAGGTTTATTTTAAGGTCCTTTAGAAAGCAAGTAAGAGGGAGTGGAAGTGATTAAAACGGTGAGGCTGTATTGAGCTTGAAGGTTTAAATGCTACTTAGACTCAATGAATGATGCAGATTAAATCCCTCAGCAACATTAAAAGAGAAAAATCAGGTTTTATTCTTAACAAACAAATATAATGCATTTTACGAGCAAACATTTTTCTCATATACAGTTTAAGCAGTTACAAAATAATTCATGTGCAACTTCTGCATTAGAAATAGCCTTACTTTTAAAAGAAAGGAAGTCTTATTGTTTGTCTTGCTACCCCTCTTTCCTGCAGCCTCCTGAGCAATATATTATTTTGGTTTGCTTGTGGTATGGCTGGTGTACCTGAGATTTGCTTTGGAGATTAGAGAAAGACCCACCTGCTGCATCCCAACTACTTAATTTTTGTGTTCTGTACAAATCAGCTAGCACTGTGATAGCAAGGTAACTCACGTGATTAGTGCTATTGTGGGAGTGAGAGGGGGAAAAAAAAGAGCAAAAATGAAGGTTTTAACTCCATGCTCCATGAAAGCTGCAAGGGGTGGGATGCGGCTTCGCTCGTCTGAGCTGCCTGTCTGCTTCCGCGGTCCCCTGAGACAGCAGCAGCACATCAGGGAGGTGGGATTGTGTCCCCAAGATGCGTGTCTGCTGTCCAGATCTGCTAGTGTGAACGTCTAACTCTCATGCAGATGTCTGCATGTGGGCGAGTGAACCTTGCTGTAGGTACTCATTTTGAATGGTTGAAAACTTTGGTGTACAGACATCTTTTATTATTTTTTTTCTTTCCTTCTCTTTTTTGAAGTTCATGGTAAAGATCTCAGTTTCTAGATGCTTAATTTGAAATGAAGTATTACTGATATTTGAATATCTGCTTGATCTTTTATTTTTTGAGTGTGGCAAAGAAGGTGTTGTGTATTATAGAGTAATCTGTAGGATATAAATTGTTGATTCTGTGAGTTTTTAAAAAATAAAAACATAAATCATACTCTAAATTTAACATAGTTCAGTGTGTTAGAGTCCAAAACTTTCACATCTGCTTAAAGCTGTATTTTGGAAAGCAATGTACAGAGCTGCATGTTGGTGAAATTTTGAGTGGTGTCTATCTGGCTCAACAAGTATCCGTAAATAACTTCCCTGATTGGCAAAACAGTAAAAAAGTTTTCTAGAGAGGGAAGTCATTGACTAATATTGTATTAGTTGGAAGTCATTTGCACAATACTTTATTTTAGGCAGAAAAGAATTCCTAAGTGGACCTCAGTGCTGATTAGAAAAAGATCAGGGATACCAGGTTTTGCTCTTGCAGTTTAAAAACTCTTTGAGAACTTATGTCATAACTCTGTGTGCATAAGCTTATCTCATGGTGAAGGCTGTGTACGGAGTTTTTATCTCTTGTGCAGTTAATCTTTCAAGAGCTTATTCTGATCACATTTTTGAATGTAAGGAATTTTTCTGTTTTCTCTCTCCTTTTTAAAAGAGATCAATACAAGATAAAGCCCATGTCCAGTCCAGACTATAAGCAAGTGGAAGGTCTCATGACAGAAGGGGAATGTCTCATGTAAACGAGGGTGGGATAGTCTCTAAACAGACTATACGTGGAAACTATCTTTGCTTTGAGGCTGAATAAACAAAACTGGATATTTCAGCAGTATAAAGTGTGCCTGAGCTGGTAGGTTTCCTACTGTTCTTCTGGATTGTAAGTCACCAATGGTGTGTGCTTATATGGACCGCTAAGCTACAACTGCTACTGCCAGCTTCCTTCTCTGGTTTTGGAGCCAGAGTGCACATGGCCAGAAGGAAGAGGTGGTGTTTCCCTGAATCGCTTCGTATGGAAGGTTGCTCACTGCAGAACAGACTGAGCTGTGCCCCATTCAACCCCACTGTTTGTTGCTAGGACGTCTTAGGCAGCGCAGCAAACACTGTAGGCAGATTTAAACGAACCATTATGGTTACCTCAGGCCACAAATGGTGTTTTACCAATTGTCACTTTGCTGACAGTAACTTGTTCGTGTAACTTGTTTTGAAAGTGTTAGAAAAGCATAGAAATACAAAAGAGCACCCAGTATTTCCCGAGTGGCCACCAAGCTCTAAGCAAACTTTGTGAAAAGGGAGGGCAAGCTTTGTGAAAATCGAGGAGGCAGGTGATGCTGGGACAAGTAGCCTGTACACTGCTGGCGCTGGAGAAGATGCATCTGTAGAACTACCGCTGCTCTGAAGGCAGCCCCGTGTCCAGGCAGAGGGAGGCAGAGCTTCGGCCCGCCTCGCACCAGCGCCTACCGGCTCAGTTTCTCTACCGAGAGCCTTTGAACATGTCTAGTGTTTTTGTTGTGGTTTCACCTGTTTGCATTGGACAAAATGTTTACCAATTCTGCCGCTTCGGTGTGCTCTTTCTCTTCTTCTGGAAACTCTTCCACTGTTGCCAGGTAAAACAGGAGTTCAAAGCCACTTTGTAATGAAGACCTTGGTCCTGATGGCAGTATTTGAGAGGTGGACTATGAGAGTGCCTTAAAATCAACTTTCATGAAAATTCTCCATGAAGAGACTCAGGTCATTAATGCCTGCTGTTTTTTCACATGGTGTTCCTGCTTAATGAAGAGCAAAATGGGAAAAACCTTCATGTCAAAGCTTACAGCAAAACCATGCATTCAAAATAATTCCCTCTGGAAGCCTTTTAAACACTATTTATTGCTTTGATGTTTCCTTGATGATATTTTAATGTTTAATTAAAAATAAAACTCCAAGCATCTGAAACTATATTGTACCCAAAAGCTCAAATAGAGTGGCTTTGCTTTTGGGTAATTTTCGCTCAGACAAAAGAAGAGAAAATGTCAAGTTATTTGATGTTGTCGGTCCTACCGAAGAGTGCAGAACTGGCACTTGTGTGTGTGATGTTGGCTTCAGTGCGCGTGTGAACAAAGTTGACTTGCGAGGGTAGGGGTGCTAAAGCAAAGGTCCCGGAGAGGGTAGTGAGAGAAATCCGTAACTGTGGGCAGAGTCTGTGGAGCGCGCTTGGTGCCGTTGATTTGGTCTAGCGAAAAGCGAGGCTGACAGGGGGAAGTGCTCCTTGTTGGCTCCCGGCTCTGTGAGTCGCCCGCACGGTGACTATCGGGGGCCGGTGCAGCCAGGACGCGGCTCCGTGACGGCAGGCCTGTGCGCACGGCGCGGCACGTGCCCCTGCACAGCACGCAGAGGAGAGCGCTGCTCTCCTGCTTGGCCTTTTGCCTCTTCTCCTCCTTCCGATTTCAGTGTTTTGAACTGCTGGAAGCCTGCGGGTGACGCGTTGGTGACCGCACCAGTTTTAGGGGTGGATGTTGATGAGAGGGAGCGGTGCTAATTGTATCGCTTCTCTTTCCCCTGGGCAGAGCACATGTTGCTCCTCTTCCATCCCTTAGCCGGTCGGTCCTGCCTGTGTGATAATGTGGGCAATGGATAGTGCCATAACATACATAGTGCTCTAGCAGGGGTGCTCTCCTCATGCCAGATAACTCATGCTTTTCTTTTTAGGGTATGTACCCTTCCTTGTACAAAGACACATGTTTTTTCCAGTCATACCTATGTGAAAATCAAGTCAGTACTGCTACTGCAAGGCTCAATACAAGCACGAAAAGGGAGTCTGGAAAGTGTCCTGCCTTTTTAGAGTGATAAATCTACATTTTAGTGATCTAGCTGGTAATTCCAGATGTTCCCCTTCAAGGAGCAGTTGTAGCAGCACCTCTTTCGGTGCCAGGGTATAAAAGCCTGTCTTCTAGTGTAAGTTAATTCCAGCATAACTGTTGATTAAAGCTTTCTTACTCTTTTGCTGAGAGCTTTACCTGAAGGTACTCAAAGCATTAAAGTGTAGGAAGGTTGTTCAATGTCTAGACTGTGAAGTAGGATGTCATTCCTGCTGGTGGAATTCTGAGGACATTTGTGCGCTGCGAAACAGGCGGGAACCACTAGCTCACTTCATTCAGGACACCAGGCAGTCATCATTGGTAGTGGCAGTAGGTCAAGGCGGATGCAAACCAGGCTTTTACCATCATCATTACCGATCCAATGAGAGTAATGGTCCCGTGAAGAAGCATTTTTTTTAGAAGCCTGTCCTCAGGGATTTAGCAGGACAGGAAATGCTCTGAGTATTCTTCATTGTTTTTATTTTTGTAACTATTAAGTACTGGTTTCAAAACTTGAATATTGACCTTATGGTCTTAGGTTCGTTCCTCGTGGGCAGGGCTGAGTATAATCAGCCTAACAGCTGCGCTTGGGCCTTGAGGGAGAGAGGGGAGTGGATGTGGATGAGCTGAGACATGAGGCAACTGCTGTGCTAGCTGCGTATGGCACCTCATGGACATGTTTCAGGTGTGCTGGTAGAGCAGCTTCTTCCTTCCAAACCTGAAAACTGACAAGTTCAAATAAGAGTTTTCAACTGTGGGTTTAGGTTGATGTTTTGGTGCCTGGATGGATAGGATGCTGTTGAGTGTACAGGTGAATGCTTTTCTGTGATGCGTCGTTTTGGCTGAATGCCAGCCCCCTGTTTGCTGCTCCTGTTGAGCTGGCAGCTCCCATTAACCCCAGAGTGTTTCTTTTGTTTGTTTGTTTTTGTTAATTCTGTTTCTCTGAAACTGTTAAGTGGACATTATGATAAAATACTGATCTATAAGCATAGCTGCATCTATGCAAAGTTCTATGACAAATGGGAGAAAACAGAACAGGTAGATGGGAAGCTGAAAAAGGCATAATTAAGACTTTTGCAAGTGAGAAAATATCATAAATCTTACTAACAGAGTATTAGTAAAGTAGCATTGATAAGTTGTCTAAGTCATTCTGTATATAAATATAATACATACACTTTTTAATTTTTCAGGGACCTGAGCTGATGAATAAATACGTTGGTGAGTCCGAACGAGCAGTGAGAGAGGTGAGAAGGTGCAAACTGGGCATTATGTTATACATTAAGCTTTTTTATTATTATTCAGTTTTCTTCTGGGCTTCTAAGGTTACCTTTAAAGTTTCCAGGAAGACCTCCTGCAGTTTGAGTTTTTAAGAAAAAAAAACAAGGGACATTCAGAGCTGTTTATTCTCCTCCTGCCCTGCCCTAGTGGTCCATGTCAAATTCAGGATTCAGTACAACTTTCACTGTAAGCTTTTGTCACACAATGTCATGAATATCTACTGAAAGGTGTCTTAAAACAAAAAAAGGAAAAAAAAAAAAAGACTGCAAGACTTATGTTTGTTCCATGATTTCTTTAGCTTTTGGACTATGTGGTGGGTGATAATGTTCTGTTTTAAAAAAAATCCATCCATTAAATCCGAGTGTTTCGCTGTTGTTGTTCTAGATCTTTAGAAAAGCCAGAGCAGTGTCTCCTTCAGTTCTTTTCTTTGATGAAATAGATGCCCTGGCAGTTGAAAGGGGAAGGTAAGTAATACTGTTATGAAAATGACAGTCGTTTATTTGTTTTACAATAAATTACCCTAAAATATCATTGTGCAATCATAAGTGTATCATGCTTCTAGAATTCTGTTATTAAGTAAACTCATTCTACAGGCAGAAGGGCACTGTTTGTGACTCCTGCTCAAACATATTTAATTTGGCATGATCAGGTAAGCTGGTGGAGTTCCTCCTCTCATGTCATTAGCAGGAAGGATTCTACTGGTTCTCATGCCCTTTAGCTCTTTTCTGTGGTTTTTACTTGCTTTTGTTTCCTGACTCCTGATGAATTCTTTCTTTTCCCATGGTTGTTGCAGTGGCCTAATACCGTGTCCCCATCAAGTGAAGAATACGATTATATGCTGTATACTGATGTGGTTTCCAGTGGGACTACTCGTATACTTAAATCTAAGCCTATATTTAAGCACTTACCAGCACAGGGACAAAGTTTTAAAAAAATCAGGGGATATGTTTGTCCTGTCAAGTGCAACATTAAAAAGGGTTTCTTGTGGAAGCAGCTAAAAGTCTTTCTATAACTTCCTCCTTTGCTTTGATTATGACAGAGTCTACAAGTTTAGCTTCCATCTGAAGAAGGATTACAGCGGGTTTTGCTAGCTACTGTAGCATTTTTAGATTTGAAAGACTCTGTAAGTTGGCTTTCTTGGGCGATGCCCATCTATGAAATACTTTTTCCTGTTGTGCAAGTTTGTTTCTGCCTTGTTGGATTTGCATGAAAAAAACATCAAATATATGCATGTAGGAAATATTTGTCTAGTTTAAAGGCACATAAGCGTTCCATCGTTTTTTCTAGAGCAAACTCAGCGTCTGTACAGATTCCTTTGTATTGCAAAGACGCCAGCTGTATCTGCAGAAAAGGTGTCATTCTGACCTTTCAGCCACTCAAACTGCCTACTTAGACAAGGAAGCATCTTCTGCTGAATAGTACTGCCCTGTAAAACTACTAACAAAAGAACACTTTCCGAGTTGGAATTGATACAGGAGCTGATACAAGACATCTTCATGAGCATCCCCTTTATATGTAATGTATTCTACTACAGAATTTGTAAACTTCCTAGAAATGCTTCCCACCCTGTAGTACAATATTAGAACACCTGCCTGTGCGCCTATTTTCACAACAGAAGTTGCAAAAATGTGTTCTGGAATCAAGCCAACAGGAAAAAGTCTCCCCATGCTGCAGTTGTTTAAGTATTTAGTTTACAGAAATACTGCTTCATGAAGATAAAACCTTCTGGAGGTATAAAAGACAGCACATTTTCTTCGACCGTTTCACGCAGTTCCTTTAGAGGCTCTGAATTTGTTTGTTTGTTTCATTCTTTTAGGGGGTAAACCCCCCAGTTTTTACATTACCTGGAATTGACTGTGGGGGGTAGTAGGTCTGGCACAGCTTGCTGAAGAATGTGGTATGACCTGCTGTAGTCGTGTTGTGCTGGAGACATCTGGTTTGGGAGCTTTAAAAAGAACAGGGTGGGACACACAAATATTTCATTGTCAAATCTGAACCAGATGGGAGGTTAAATATGTAGCAGAGTTCTCATAAAATTCATCTGAAATTAAATGGTGTAGGAAACCAGACAAGGCACTTATTAGAAATGCCCCCTTTTTTTACAGGCTGATTTTGCACAGTAGGAATTTGCAAATGCATTAGAGATGCTAATGATTTGTGGCCTCTGGAGATCCATTTCCTGTGCTATTGGTAACCATACTGAAGTTTTCAAGGAAACACCTGTTTTTGTTGTCTCCCTATTCCCTCCACTGGCTGATTTTTTTTTTTTTTTTTTTTCTGTCTTGGCAATGACAAACATGCTGTGATACAACTTTGTACAAGTTTTTCCTCTCAAGTTTAAGTCCCTTGTTAGGGTTCTGTGGGTTGCAGGTTTTGTGCAGAATGTGCCGCATCCCAAAACCCTTGGGTAGGTAACGTCTCCTGACGCTCACTGTGCCTGGAGATGCTGAGAAGCCTAAACCATTCTGCACAATTCAGATCCGGTATATGGATGTGAAATAGCATTCACTATCTGCCTAATGCATTTGCTCTTCAGAGTACTTTGCCAAATATTCATTAATACATTTTTTTTTTTTTATATATTTGGCTAAAGCTTGTGGGTTTAAAACGTGTAAATGTTTTGCACCGATACCTCTGTAGAGATAACTAATCAGTCTCTTCTCATCACCTGGCATGTATAAATTAATAGACATTGTAATTTATTATAACCAGTAATGGGTGGATCAAGAGAGCTAAAAAATCTCCTGGGTGGCACCATTCAATGCGATGTCATCTTTGCTTCACGTGGCACATCTGTGTCACTGCAGAAGTCATTAGTCCATGTCAAACACTGGCTGCATTCAAGGCTGCCACAGTGTTTTATTTATTTATGCATTCCCAAGCCATAACGCCATAATTTTAAACATCTAACACGCTCTCTAATGAAATTATCATTATTAATTTAATAGCAGGAGATTCAAACAAAATCTCCTTACAAGGTTGCCTTTACTGAGTATATTAAAGAATGAACACTTTCCACACACTCAAGTATGACCACAAATAAATGAAGTTCCAGTAGTGCTCTAGTAAACTCATTTAGTAGCTTATTTACTTTGGTAACTGGGCAAATACTTATGCTAAGGTAAACAGCACTGAAAGTATTTCTGTGGTGAGTGGAAGAAAGAAAGTGCTGAAAATACTGCAGAAACTGGTCTGTGTTCTCATGTAAAAGCAGAACATCTTTCACATCTGTAGTCTACGCATGTTGGACAATTTTGTGATACAGAATGGATTTGTACTTGTTTATGAGAAATAGTACTTTGAAATCAGTAAAAAGTAGGTTGTTCAGTATCAAAATACATTGTCTCTGAAAAGGTTATTTCTGATTCTGATTCATGCCTTAAAACATATGCTTAGAAATCCATATCTAGAAGAACTAAGCTCCTACTCTTTCCCAATTTGTATTTGCAAAATAAAATAATGTATATCAATCAAGAAGTTGAAAAAGAAGATGGGAGGGTGAATCTGAATAAAGGATCCGAGTTCTGTTACACCATGATTAGGTGTTGAACTAAGACTAAGGAGGAGGGAAGCGTGCACCATAAGTAGGAGTAGACTACTCCTACATAAAGAGTAGGAGATACACATACAGATGAAGAAAATGAAGAGAAAGTAGGAAGGCATAGCAATGTTTTTTGAGCAGGAAAATGATTGAATTTGGATAGGCAAAACTTCTGAAAATCAGAAGGACTTTTAGTAGTGAATTCTCTTGCACTGAGAGTTAGTTATGTGGAGAGAAGCTCAGACAACCTACAATTTGACATATTTCCAATAAAATGGAAATGTCTCAGGTTAATGTACAGTGAGGAACAGTCTTGTATGGGGGGAGGCGAACTGCGTGATCCAAGCAATCTCTTCCATCACTCGGTGGTTCTAATTAACATGATTAGTTAATGATTAGGTGGTGATTTTTTTTCCACTCATTTTGAAAGGCGATGACTCATTTTAGGAGAGCCTGTGCTAAAGTGAGACCCACAGGACTGGTCCAGACACAGCAGCACACGAGGAGGAATGTTTGCCTCTCAGTAATCCCTTCCCCTTTCAAAGCTTAACACTCTTTAACAAATTGCCCAGCTGCTAAGACGTACGGGTATTTGTTATTCCTGGGTATCCTGAGCATGTTAAACCCAGTTCTTCTGGCCATTAGAGGCTGCCAAGAGGGAAATGGCTTCGTAATTAGACTTGAAAGTGATGAATGAACGTAGCTCTGTGCAAATGCAGCGCAGACGGTCTGTTTGCTGAAGTTAAGAAATCTATGTGCTTTGGAAATGGAGCATTGTTTATAGAAGTAGGATTTTTAGGATTTTTGCGCAATAGACATGTTTGTTCCTTTTCTTGTTTTTCAGAAGCAAAGCATTTTTCCTCTTAACTGCAAATCCCTGTAATCTGAGATGTGAAATGTTGTAGGCTGGACTGAGAAACACTTCTAAATTCTGTTTTCAGAGTGGAGAGAAGAAGAAAAAAAAAAAGAGAGACAGGGACAAAGATCAATACCTTGCATTTGACTTCTAAGTACACACTCCTGCCCCTAAAAACTGATAGACTGATAACAACAGCCTTTTCGGGGTGAGGCTAGAAGTGATGAGGTGAAGGGATTTGGGTTACTGGCGCAGTGAAAGTGCATTATGGTGACGCTTTTCAGATGATGTGCATTATCCTGTGTTTGGTGGGAAGGATGCATTGCACTACAATAATTAGTTGTGGAGAGAAAGTAATTCTGTACATTCCTGAAGTGTATTATGATAGAAGGTTTTGTTGATGAGAACCTTTGAAAGACGAAGAGTTTTCATTTTAGGTATTGAAATATTTGCAGTGTTAACTTTTGAGGCACTCAGAGCTCTAATGAGGCTAGAAGAACAGCAGTTCCTCTTCCGTAGAGTGACACTCCTAATTTTAACAGGGGCTATGGGACATCTTCTGGTTTTAAATCAAGCTCTCTGCCCTTCTGGAGTGTATGCTTCAGCATGAATTTGTAGTGTACACTTTAGCATATGGTCCAACTTTAGTATTTATGCAAGTCCTAGGTGTGATCGCTTGCCTCTGTCCTGGAAGAGCTCAGTCTAGGACATTCTAATGCTGAAAGCCGTGGACTGGGTCCTGCAGGCCCAAAGCGAGTGGTATTGGGTAGGATGGAGGTTCTCAGCAGAAAAGTACCGTACACATGGTAAGTCAACAGCTGTGAGGAGGTATTGTCACCCTAGTGTTACCCATGAAGAATGTAAAGCTGTTGTAATCTACAAATACATGGAATTTATGGAGTTTTCTTGTGTTGTGGTGGCCTTCATAGAGCAGCAGGCTGAGCTAGACGAGAAACTCAGCCTTCCAGAGTTAGCTGGCTCTGGTTGTTCATGACTCGGGGAACATCACCTAATTCTCTGCAACGTCTGAGCTGTGTCTGGAGGCGGCGGAGAGTTGAGGCATTCAAAATTTTCCCTACTGCCTTCTGAATTCTTTAATGTTTTGGAATTTGGTGTCCCATTAGAAATAGTGCTTAGGAGGAAAAGCTGTTCATCGGTGTCAGCTTTCCATTTTAGACCTAATGAGGAATACTGAAGAAGACATGAATTTGAGCCTTTGGGCTCCTGCCAGAGGCCAACTTGTGCATGGATATTTAGATTGGAAGGATCAGACATGAGCATAAAAGGTTACCCCTTGCTTCCTCCTATGTCATTGACAGTGGAAAAAGGTGCGCTTATCCTTGTGAAACCAGCACAAGCAGCCCAAGATTGGCATTAGTGATATATAAAACTTATATTATCAACTCATTTATTCCAGACAAAAGTGAACCTTTCCTATTTAAATACTACTATAATGAAGAATAATCTAGTTTAGTTATTCACTACTAGTCTGTAGCACTTCCTTATTAAACTGCACTTGCTTCCTTAGCAGGTATGATTGATTGCAGTTGTCAACTTGATTAACTTCTAGGAATGCACAAAGGTGAAATGCTAAGGAAAAGAGAGGAAAGTAAATGGGAATTAGACTGTACGTCAGATAGGCTTTCTTTCGTTTTCTTTTCTTGCTTTTAGACAATGGCAGCATTAACAGAATGGCAAATCTCTAGCTAGCAGCATCCTCCTGTTTCAGCTGGACAGTGCCAGATGAAAGCAAGGCTCAGTGCCTGTCTTTGAGGTGTGCGTCTGTTACAGGCAGAAGGAAAAGGACTGTGGATCGCCATCCAAGCACTTGGGGATTTTGGGAAGTGCTTGAGGAAGACCCTTTGGAACCTTGGGATTCCAGTCTCATCTCCAGCAGGCTTCTTTTCTCCTCTCCTTTCTTGGCATTTTATTTTTCAGGGCCTACTTCACTTACTGCTTGTAGTTTGCAATTTGGGCAAATGAGGGGGACTGGTAGTACATGTGCAGAGAGTAATTTGGATGTTCCTCAGGCTAACACTTCAGCCAGAAATTGCATAAAGTCAGCAGACTTTATGCAATTTCTCCAGATTTCCTCTGGAGGTATCCAGATGCCCTTCTGTAGTCCTTGCATTTCAGGCTTTAGAGCCTGGGAAGCTGGCAGACAGTACTGCAAGGTAATAGCTGATACAAGTGCACAGAGAAAGGACAGCATCTCATGGGAGGGTGCTGGTGGAGGGAAGGTTTCAAGATTATCATCTTTCAGAGTATTTCTGAAGATAACGGTCAGGAAAATTACCTATTACAGAGAATATTTCTTATTTTCACAATCACAAGTTTGTTTTATGAACAGCCAAAATATTTAATTGACGAATCACAAGATTTGAATGTTACATATCTCTCCCAGGCTTTTTAATAGCATCCTAGTCTCTGGTATCCATACTGCAGCGGTCTGAAATAATAATGTTCCTTAAGGTTTTTCTTTGTATATGTCAGATGTGAATTTTGCCCAGGGTTTTAATGCTTATCACTTAGACATATGTATACTTGCTTTGTCTTTGTTTCATGAAATACCTCCTTGGTTGTGTGCACATGTGTAGGGAGGTATCAGTTACTTATTCTGGATGACAGTTTTGCAGCTCAGAACAGGAGCACTAGTTTTAAACTGGAATAAGTACGTGATAAAATGTGTTCTGGGTTTTTGAAGGTAGGGGGACAGTGATAAAAGGAAAAAAAATATAGCATATTGTGCTGCTCTCTATAAACCCAGAATATTTATTGAAGTTTAGTGTTCTTGAAGCCCCATATGCTCAAAGCTAAAACAGTCTGCTTTCTTCACATAGAGGAATATTCCAGATGAGTAATATTTCAGTGAAAGATCTGTATTTGTGTAGAAGAGCCTTCTAAAATTGGCACTAGGGAAGATCCCGCCATTATTAGTTTTCTGTTAATGCTGTTGCAGTAGTAGTGGAGTAGTCTTTTTCTTTTCTTTTTTTCCTTTTCTCTCCCTCCTTGCCTAATGCTGTGGAAAACCCCGACCTGCCAAGGCTGTATTTCACCAGCGCTGGTGAGGGGAGGAAATAAAACAGTGTGACAGTTAATTACGATCGTGGCAGCGGGGCTGAAGAGAGTGACTTGGCAGGTGCTCCTTGCTGACAGTTCACCCCTGCAAGGCCCCGACACAAGTGTCAGACTCAATAAAATCCGTCAGGCCGTGCGAGCGTGGGGGCGAGCTGGCACGGGGCTCGGGTGTTGCAGGAGCCTTTTACCTCAGCATTTGGTGGAGACATTGAGAATCCTGCCAGAAGGGATCTCTCTGTGTTATTTTTTTGATACCAACCATTTTGTCATGTCAATGAGTTTTACATTTGTTTTGATATAAAATTATTTCCAGAGATTCCAGTAAAGGAATTATTTGAATTGATGCCTTCTGCAGAAGTATTTATAAAACCCGTAAAATTTGATCGCTATTGCAATTCTCCCTCTTTTTTTTGAGGGGGGAAGTTAATGCACCTTTTATGTGCATGTAAATATCTTACCTGATACTGCATTCTGGGGGGAAAAATAGTCTCTACACTCTTCTCAGAAAAGCTTTGCGAAAGAGTTCAGGTGTGTAGATTAACGGCACTGCACTAACATATACAGGGCATATATCTCATGTATAGCTGTGAGGTCTGCCCTTCCACCCCATGGGCCTGATGGAGGGAAGGTTGTGCCCAAAGGGGCTCCTTGTGAGCGTCGCCCTCCCACACTAACTTCTGCCTCTGTAGCTTTACGGTTGCTGTGTGTGTAAGAGTGCTCTAAATGTTACTGCGTGAATATTCTGCATTTCTGTATAAACAGTTTAACAACCTGATGAAATTAAGGTCCTGATTCTGCAGCTAGAGTTTTCAGGTAGGCTTCAGTACCCATAGAGTGAGAGGAGTTATGGAGGGTTGCAGGTTCTTTACATGGTTCAAATGAAGGTAGGGAGTTGAATAGATTTCGGGGCCCAAGTGACATGTAATAGTCTGAAAAAACACGCATTTTGTCAGCTCTAGGAGCATTCTAGATATTCAGAAGATGCAACTGTACCTCTGTTGTGAGTTTACTAGATTTCAGCATGAGGTTAATAGTGAGCACACTGCATTCTTCAACATTTTGATTTTCAAATATTAAAAAAAGAAAAAAAAATCTGTCAAATAACAAGAAAAAGAAGAAAAGGAAGTTGAACAAGAGAAAAGCTACAAAAGAAGTCTGGTGCTGTAAAGCTGCCTATGGCCAGAAAGGTGACGTTTAAATCCGGTCATTGAATATGTCTGAGCACAAAGATCTTCCCAGGAAGAACCGAGAGAGGCTTGTTCAAGACGTGCCCATGCAAAGCTCAGCGCCTGGGCAAATCTGAGTCTGGGTGGTTGCAATGAACATTGGATGGGGCCAGGAAGATATGAAAGAGGAAGGGTGTACAAATGGCCTTCCCCATATTGAGTTTTGAGCTGGTGCTCTGCGTCTCTCAGCTCCATGAAATGAGGGCAGAATTAATTCAAATTAAGGTACACTGTTTTCTCACATGAAAGTGTGCATGGGAAGTGCCTTTAAGCTAGAATAAAATACTGCACACGAGTCCTGTTGTGTGTTTTCCCTCCGAATAGTCTGCTTTAATCCGTGGCGGGTCTCAGCTGCGCGGCTGAGCAGTGGCTCTGCTGGTCGAGTGGGGCAGCTGTGCGGGAGCGTGCGCACGCCGCGGCCGATGGCGCACCTGGAGGATTAGCTGGAATTTCATGGACAGGAGCAGGTCTGACTCTAACTAACATGGTAAACTAGTAAGCAAATACATTTTTCTGCTTTTAAAACTGTTTCACTGGGGATTTTAAGAAAAGCAGAGTTGGCAGAAAGATTAAAATAGCATATAGCCCTACTGATTGATGTATTTCATTACAGCAGCATGAGAGATTACTTGAAATTCTCAGGCCCTTCTGAAGCAGCCAGGTTTCTCTTTCCTCACACATTTTTTATTTTGAAGCAGAAGGTATTTCTGGTTAGGGCACGGCTCCTGCATACGCACACCCATGCGCACATGGCCCCGCTGGGATTATGTAAGATCCTTAATTCTGACTGCCTTGATTTACAGCCAGTGTGTTGACAGGAAATTAGTTTGTACCAGTACGTGCCTTCTGAGAGCGATTTTGGTGCCGTTGTGATGATGACATCAACGTGTAGAGGTCAGGTAGAGCGGAGGAAAGGTGGCCGCTTGGCTGGAAGTTGGTTTTGGCACCGCGTACGCGGGGCTGGAGGGTTAATCACCGTTTGTCTCTGTGACTGCTGTTTGCGTCAAAAGCCCGGGCAGCCTTAATGAACATTGCCTGTGTTAATTTGAAACCCTTGCTGGGAAATCATGGGAAAAGGGGAAAATGCATACCTGCATGTCACCCTTCGGATTAACATCTTGGGCAGCGCGGCGGCTCTCGGGGGCGCACGGTGCAGCGCGGAGCAGCGGGCAAAGAGACCTCGCTGTAAACGTGCACCTGCCCGCGGTTTTATAGGGTCCCCTGCTAAACCAAGAGCTAATTTGCTGTACGCTCTGTCCTAATTACAGTGAGCTGTGTACGTTAAAGCACTAAAACTGAAAGTTCTGCCATTTGCAGGTATTTTTGTTATTGATGGTTTTTGCTTGTATTTTTTAAAAAAGTCTTTTTGCTCCCCTTTTAACGGATAATGGTAAAGCCCCTGCGTCTGCATTGGTATCTCCTTCCTCATATGAAATGTGTCTCATTATAGCCTGAGAAATCTCAATGGCTTTGCAGTGTAAGTTGCCCAGTAACAGTGGGGTTTTGTTTAGGATAAACTTCTTTCTTGTTGTCTGAAGCTTGTAAGAGAAATGTTTATATTGGGAAAGCTGAAGTTTCCTTTCTAGCCATCTCTTTTAAAAGCAAATATTTCTTCTCTGTTTACTTAAAAAACAACGACAAAAAAAAAAGCTTATTGTCTTTCCCAGTCTTTCATAGTTTCAGATCATCTTACATGAATTTAACATTTTGGTCCCAATTTTACAATTATTTTTTCTTTGCTTAACTTTTTCCTGTGTGCAGTCCATTGGGTATAAAGTTGAATAAATGTGAAAGTTATGCAAGATGGGAGGCCTGAATCCCTGCTGGGGCCAGCTTATGTTACAAAGTTGATTTTAATTTCCTCTAAGTTCCTTGTTCTTCGAAAAGCATTTACTATCCTGGTGCAACACCTCAAGTGTTTTATCATGTTCAGCCCGCTGCAAGTCAATGGGGCTGCGACCCAGGGGTATGTTAGAAAAGTCCTAGTATCTTCTGGGAGTTGCTAACACAGCTGCAGCAAACCAAAAAGCTGACAACCGGTAAGCCAAGTCCCTTCTCTGCTATTTCTTAGCAACCTAAATATTCTGTGAGCCAGCACTTATTATAGTTCCTCAAGGATGTTTTTCAGACTAGGTCTGAGAAGTTAACTGTTTTGTTGTAGAAAATGACAGAAACAGTCACAGCAAAGGAGAGCGAGAGCGCTTACTTAGAGCTAATGTGATGCCATTACAGCTGCCTTGGCTCTGAGGCACTCTGCCACTCTGGTTGTCAGATGCGTGCAGCAGGTGAAGATGACACTGCTGCCATAATAACCATATGTAGCTGTATATGTATGTTCTGTGCTACACCTGTTGGAAATGGAGTGTTTGTGTTTAAAAATCTGACATGTCTTTTTGGAGAGTGATGTTTGGCTGTACAACTGTGCTTTGTTTGGGCATGTAGGTGCCTGTATATATCTCTAAATGCTTATAAATACTTCAGAAAAAGTGCTTTCCTAACATTTTGAGATGAAAATTATCTTGATTCTCTGTATATAGGGGTGACAATAGAATAGATGGATGTTGAAGGAAGAACCCCCAACTTCATTATAAGTATCACATTTCTTTGTGCTTCTTAGCGTGACGCTTTAGGGAGCTTGACAAATCAGAGATAGTTTGTTTTACTTAAATAGTTTTGAAATTTAATGGTACTGAAAAGTGTCTCTCTAAGGTACAGGAATGAAGCAGTCCAGGGGAGAGGGGAATAGCTTTTGAAGATGAGCCCCTTTGCCAGAAGAAAGGCATATAGTGTACCTTTTTATTTGGTCTTTGCCAAGGGAAGACTATGTGGAAAACAGCAGGTTTCATCTTCTAGGATTAAGTTGAGTAAAAATTGCATTTTCCACATGATTTGGCAATCCACCAAGTGCTTTCCACCTACCTGCTTCAATGTCCCAGCTTTAGTTGCGGTCCTTGTTCAGCAGAGGGAGCTTTTGGGATAAGCTGCTCTCTTTGCTACGGCCCGTGCATCCCGCCTTGCATCGCTTCTCACGCACCCCAGACGCCCCGCAGTCCTAACGCTTCAATCTCTAGCTGTGACACTGTGGCACATTCTGATGTAGGGTTTAAAACTAAAACTTTAGTGACAGTACATCTCTCTTTTTTTCTTTTCTTTTTTTTCTATCTTTTTCAGGTGTTAAGCATCTCCCATAATTTTTTTCCTCTTCCAATTATAGGAGTAGTGACATTTATTACAACTAACTCTCTAGTGAATAAAGGAAATCACATGGTTGTAATTCTTTACAGTTTCATACAGGAATAGTATTTCCTTACAGTTTCATATGTATGTGCTTAGATATGGAGCTGGGTGCTCTGAGGAGCAGATCTGCATAATTTCTACAGTGTGTCTGTGAATGTTCAAGTGTATACATTATTTGTGTACAATCCTACTATCTCCTAGATCTTTATAAAAGTAAGAAAACTATATGGAGCATAGTCACTCGTTTGTTATGATGCTTCTGAAATAAAGCCTATTTCATGCAACTTTAAGATGGTATAGTTTAAGAAGGATGTTATAGTTTAAAGAATACAACTGTTTACTCAGATTTATTATTTACTGCAAAATATATATCTGATCACTTGTTTTATACAGTGCATACAAAGCAAAAGAGGTGTTGTATACATGTGTATGGACATATACACATATATGTATATACACACATTTATAGATAATTGTCTAAAAAGAGAGTGGCATGTCACTTGGTTATTCTTAAAATACTGAAAGCATTTATTTCCATAATACTTTGTCACATATATTTAAGCAATTTTCATAAATATCATCTTTCATAAAATTCAAAATTACCAGAGTTAATTCAAAACGAAAAAAGTAAATTCTTAAAGTAGTGTATGCTTTGTTTCCTTTCTTTTTTAACCTGTTGAGATATTTAAAACTGAAGATTCCTCTCTCTCTCTTTTTTTTTTTTTTTTTTTCCCTGATATCTGGAAAATCAGCTGAGTTAGAGGCCTGACAATGCTATTATGAGGAAGCTGGTCAACATGCAGTTCATTCCCATTTGATGGGGAGAGCATAAAAGCATAGAGTAACTGCAAAATACGTAGACTTTATTTTTTTATACTGCGTGAGTTGGAGTAGGCACTTGCTTGGATGGTGATAAAAACTGATGTTTGCCTGAGTAGTAAAGAAGCTGCATGAATTTCCTTTTTACCATCTGATAAATGTCTATTCCAGACAACTATATTGTGCTACAATCCTCGCAGCCTCCATAGCAGGACAGTAAGTAACAAGCTCTCCGTTTGAAAGACTCACCAGCATATGTTTACTTGCTATGTATCAGTGATACTAATTAATCTTTAGGTATTGAAGGTAAAAGGAAAAATCAGAAAGAGTTAAAAAATAAAAAAGCAGATCAAGATCACTGTAAAACTGAACAATCTGACTTTTTTTTTTTTTTTTTTTTTTTTTTTTTTAGCTCTTCAGGTGCTGGAAACGTAGCAGACCGTGTCTTGGCTCAATTGTTAACGGAAATGGATGGGATAGAACAACTAAAGGATGTGACAATTTTGGCAGCTACCAACAGACCAGACATGATAGACAAGGTAAGAATAAATGTGCTGTGATATGTGCTGTTCTCTTGTGAAGACCGACTTCTGGAATAATTCAGTTCTGTCTGTGTTTATCTTCCAAACTGTTGTCTAATCAATTTAATGATTAAGGGGAAAAGCTTGAAAATGAAGACAAGGCAAAGGAAAAATTTTGTCCCTCACTTTTATTCGTGCAGTTTTTACCAAAACAAATGTTCTGTAATAGCCGTAAGTATCAGTTTCCTAAAAGACATTTTCCTTAAATCAGGTTCATTGAATTTGTGCAACAACAGTTCTGCCGAACTGCTTTAGTATGTTTTGCTTCTGTTGTGTTTGTTTACACAGGAGTTTGCTGGACTGCTGGTTTCATTAGTTACTTCCTCTCAAAAGATGAAACATCTCCTCAGAGCTGTTAGCTGCTTGCCAGCGGCACGGGTTCCAGCAGCAAGCAGCACAGTGTCTCGGCACATCCTGAGGCAGCTCTGTTGAAATGACATGAGCAGCTCAAGTTTGTAAAAATGAGAGAGTTGTAACACCTACTGCAGAAAACTTCCAAACACAAAACCAACCCAGCCATCCTCTATAAAAATACACTTTAGAACAGCCTACGAGTGCTGTGCCTTCTCACAGATTTACATTTAGTAGTGTGAGTAAGTTGCCAGGATTTACTCCACAATTTTTCACCTTTCATGTATTTGTTGACAAGCCAGTCAGATTTATTCTTTTACCATCTCTTTTTGGGTTCCCTAGAAGTTTTATAAATATTTTTAACATAACAAATTCTTCCATTGTAAGGTATTTGTGGACTACTTCTTTCTGTTTGTCTTGGAACATTCAAGCAGAAAATGCTTATGCAGAGCACACTTAAAGTAAGAGTTATATACATACGAAGGAAGTTCTAAGAATAAAAGGCAGATTTTGGCTCCAGAAGACAGCAGTCTTCCCTTTGAGCTGAAGGAAGCCACTGTGCTGGCTGGTGTCCTGATGAAGGCTTCCTTGAACACTGTGTGTGTGCCAGACATGCTAGGCAAGCTAGCAGAGCGTTTTCAATAAAAGATGATAAAGCATATCAGTGAAAAGTACAGTTCTGCAAAATTGAATTTCTCCACAGAAGATCTCGGTTTTGTCAAATTGCTTTCAGTTTTCTTTGGTAAGCATTCTCTTTGGGCTCAGACAGAGCTGAGTTTGAAAAATTGCACTTTGTTTAACAAAAAGAGATTTTCATTCTGGGCCAATTCAACGTTTTTTGGTGGTGTTATTGTCACTGTCTGAAATTCAGTTGCCTCTCTTTTTTTCTTTCCTATATTTCCCTTGAACCGACTGCCTCTTCAGTGAGCACTGTTTTCCTATGTTTTCACTTTTATTTGCAATATTTGCATTTCCTTGGGACAGTTTTACACAGGACTTGATGCTTGAAAAATAAGTTAACTGTATCTGCACCGCTCATGCAAATCCAGGCCTCTTTCCATAGGACTGAACATTTATATTTTAACCTGGGGGTAAAAATTCTCATATTTCATGCACCTGAACTATAAAGAGGCAGTGAGAGGAAATACTTGTTTCTGAAAAGATCTGTTTGTGTATACAGCTTTCTAAAATCGTTGATTTTTGGCTACAGTGCCTTAGACCTGTGAGAGGGCTAATATGTCACTGATATGGGACCTAATCAGAAGAGTGATGGGTTTATACAGCAATGAGCTAAATGCTGCAACTTCGTTGAATCGAGACAAGATGATACTTGCAATCGGGTCATTAAGGTTGAACTGGTAACAGGTTATGGAAACCCCTTTGTCATCCCTGGCTTTATTTATTTTTTTACTGTCAGCAAAGTTTCAAAACTGTGTGTGGATCTAAAGAGCTGTGGTAATGACCATGGGCAAGGTTTGGGGATATTTTGGTGTCTGGAAGGCAGACTGTCATGTATACGTGTCCCTGTGGAGTTCTAAGCAACTGGAATGGCAGAGGCTTGAAAAAAGGCAAGCCGAAAATGTGTTTAAATTGCAACACTAGGCTTGCATATTCTTTCCCCAAGTAAAGGTGAATTTAGAATTTAAAGGATAGGATTTAAAGAAAAGAAATGCATGTGACAGCTCTTTCAGAGAAGTGTACTATATGATTATAGGAATTTTATTAGTGAGAAACCATGAATGAATTTTGGATTTTTTAAAAACTGTTTTGAATGAGATATAAGGAAATGAAAGTTGGGATAACTTTCTAGAAAGAGTTCTCTTACAGAATAGCAAAAAAAAAATTTCACCAGTCTGGAGGAAGGGGAAGTTTAAGGTGCAATTCAAAAGGCTTAGTAAATCAGACTGTAGCTGGTATGGCTCACATCATGCTTTATGCAGGCTGGACCAGACCGCTGTCCTCTCCTGGGTCTGTGCAATATTTCTAGTGCACTCTTGCACTTTTTCGTTCCTGGAAGAAAGATGACTGACACCAGGAAGCATTACTGCTGTGAGCTTGACTCAAAGGGTGATCTTTCAGATTGGGTTTTTAGTTTACTTTGTCATCAGTCATGCCTTTTGAAAATGTAAGATGTTATTAAATCAATTTAGTATTTCATATGAAAATATTGGTTCAGGTATGTATTCCAGTAATAAATGTCTGGTTCACATGGATGTATGATGACCATGCAGCCATTTTTAATGAATGTACCTTACATATTGTATAAAGGCACAAAGCAACCTTTGTTTTTTCCTTCTACATACCAGAGGCTGGGAATATACACGGTATATCTTTTGGTGACTATAATTTAGTCTTTCATAGTAAGAAATGTTTGAGGAATGTTTGCTTTGTAAGTTTTATATGGCAGTAATAATCCATTCATCATCTTCATTTACATGGCTGCTGCTTAATTAACAAATATATGAGAATTAGTCTCCTGTAGTTTGAAAAAAGCACATGGGAATATCAAATGCAAAGACATAATATTGATGCAGAGTCTAATGCAAGATTCATCGCCACCACAAACACAACAGAGTGATGTTTTTGTCTGGTGTACAGACTTTGAGCCAGCCTTTAGAAAGTTGTATTTAGTGGTAAGCTTGCTTTGACTTGTTACAAGCACCTATAAGGTAATTTCTTTAAGACATCCTCACAGTTTTGAAATATTATTCCAGTTTTAAGGCGTGTCCTGTGTTTTAAAGGGACACTTTGCTGACTTTGCTTCTCATCCATGTGACGCTAGAAATACTTGGGGATAGTTTCTGTTTTTCCTAAGAAAACAAAAACTGCATGTACTGTTTACATCCCATGTATGATATAGAAAGCATGATTCCTATTAGAAGGGAATAAGATGTTCTGGAACAAGATGTTCTAAACATTCTTTGAAAGTGATTAAAAAGCAAACACATTCAGTAATACTAAAAAAGAATTGTCCCTTTTATGCAATAGATGGGCTTGACTCTTTGCTATAGAAGTAGAATTGATGAGCAGTAATGGAAAAATTCTTTCCCATGTATCAGTTGGTGTTACAAGAGCTATTGCTCTTCCTTGCCAGTCTGCATAAAAAATTTTGAACACCATGTATATTTTGATTGGCTTGAAACTAAATTTTCTCTTCAGACGTAGATGTGGACAAACCTCCCTGTGTAGCCTACCAGATTTCTGTGGGACAAAACCTGGACCCGCTCATGAATTTTTTGTGCGCAAGGTTTTCTTGAGCTTCTTTGCTGTTGTTATTTTTCTCTGCGGTAATCTCTGTTTTCCTAAGTATTTAGCACTGGGCCTAACTCCTGGGTGAGCAGGATGAATGGCTGTCATTACCTGCCCATACAGATTAGCTTTTTCCTCTTGAGCAGTGTTTCAATCTCCATTAGCAAGGGTACACTGAGGGAAGGGAGAGACTGTCAGCTCCTCTGGGTGAATGTTTCAGCACAGGAAGGAAGATGCATGTAGCTGTGGAATAGCATTTTACCTCCTGCTGGGTCAAATTTGAATGTCAAACACATTAGCTGTGATGTAAAACACGAGGTGTTGAGTGAAGTTACGGTTTGTGGTACGGAATGACATCCTGGTGCTCCTGACAGTTTCGCTTCTGCTTATCATGGGGTGCAGAAAAGATGTATCCTCAAATATGCTATTTGCATAAGAATGACAGGATGCCACGGGACAAATGAAGATGAACGAGATGCTGCGCTGTCAGTGCTGCCCGCTGTCGCCAGACGGATGGTGGTCTGGGTTTCATCGCTGCTCGCCGCCCCGGCGCAGCCTGCGCCGCAAGCCGCGCGGGTCCCCTCAGGGCTCCTGCGCTGCGTCGCTGCAAACGCACTGCTGGTTCAGGAGAGCCTGCAGTCTTGACGAGGTTCCCATCCTGAAGTGTCTTGTGAGCTGGTATAAATACGTGTACCCCTTTGCGTATCATATCAGTGCAGGGGAATTTGCTTCTATCCGTTTGCAAATTTGTTTTCCTACTTAAAAATACCTTCTCCCCAGCCTTTCCCCCTCATTTTTTCCTTCTATCACCTTATCTTACTCCATCCCCAAGTCTTGGGTCCGTATTATACCTTAGAGAAGCTCTTTTGGCTTCAATGTCTTAACCACTAGGGTTGAATTCAGCTTATTTAGTTTCAAAACCATGTGCGTACTACCAGTTGCCTGTTCTGCTTATGTGAAGAAAATAAAACTGCAGCCTGTATTTTCCCCAGCAACTGCCAAGCATGAGGAAAGGAAATAAAAATACCTTCCCCTGTGGCTCATTTTGATTTTGGAGGAGTTCTTTTGGTCAGAGCAGTAAAACAGAGGTTCACCAAGTTGATCCAACCTTCAAAACGTTGGTTACCATGAAGTTATAGGACAACCTTAATTTCAAGTGTCTTATTTTGATGAAAATAAAAAATGCATGATAGAACCATTTGGCAGAATCAGTAAAGAAATTATAATTTCTTGCCTGCAGCAAAAGTAAATAATCTTTACGCTTTAAAAACATCAAAGTTCTGTCTTTCTGAAGGCTTATGGAAGAAATTCAAATATTTAGGCTTGCAGTTTTACAAGTTACTAGGAAAGAATCTTGCATATTTATTCATTATTGTCTGGAAATGTATATATGCTGTTACAAAGCAGGTGATACTGCAAACATATTTAGCAGTCAGATGTGGTGACATAAGCTTAATTCATTACAACGATGCATCTTCTTCTATTTATATATTTGTGATTTACATTTTGGTCACACAGTTTATTAAAGGGTCTTCCTATGTTACATGTTTGACTTGGCAGGCTTTCAGTTGTCCCAAGTACAGCTAAAGGCTATTGGTGTACAAACCACAAAATCCAAGAGCATTGTGTGCCGTTCCCCTCCACCACCAAAGCATAGTTTGACGGAAGATCACAGATAACTTAGGTTGGAAGGAGCTTTGGGCATCGTCTTGTCCAACCTGCTGCTCAAGCAGGGCCATCTTCAGCATTAGGTCAGGTTGCTCAGGGCCTTTCCAGGTGAGTTTTGAGTTTCTCAAAAGAGGAAGGTTTCACAGGCTCGGTGAGTAACCTGCTGTGCTGTCTGATCTCCCTCCTTGCAGGGAATTCCTTCCTACTAGCTCATAGCATTGCCTGCTGTCACCTCTGCCTCTTGTCCTTCTGCTCTGCACCTCTGAGAGATGTCCAGCTCTGGCCTCTCTGCAAACCATCCCAGCAGTCACCACAGCTGTGGGCAGCGCAAGACTGCAGGATGGAGTACAGGATCATGAAGGGGAACCTTGAATTTTCCAGCCCTAGTGCTCAGGTGGGAAACCCCCTCATAGAAATGTTAGTTGCTAAAGCTGAAAGAGGGTCACAGCTGTGCTGAACGGATGTACGGATTTTTTCCAGATTTGGAAGGTAAGTGGCACCAGAGTGGATGCCTTTTAGAAGGAGATAGTGTTGGGACATTGAATGATTGATAAAGTATTTCATGGTAGTTGAATACACGAATACAAAGTAAACAGTAGTTAGAATGAAATTGTTATATATGCCTTTTTTTTTTTTTTTTTTGCATTGCTAGGTTACTGGAGATGAACAAGCCCAGCCTGAAGACTGTTAGGGATAACTAATAAGTGATTTGCTAAACTGATTAGTCCACTTGATATCCCATTACTGAAGTCCATTTGTAGATGGGCTTTCTAGTCATCACCAGACTAGAACAGGTGGGAAGGCATTTCAGAACAGAAATCAAAGCACGTAAATGCAATAGCCATGCCCCTCCACAATGCTGAACACTAATTCTTTTCCTTTAAATACCAAAATGCCTCTCTGCTTGTTGAAGGGCACTCCCCATATTCTTCTAAAGCCCTGGGATTAAAAAGAGAGAGATTCTGTGGGTCTCCCTTTTAGTCAGCCTGCACCTCGAGTGCTTACATCATTTTGCCCAGGTGCAAACACAGTTCTTTGAAATAACAGAAGTAGTACAATTTCTTTTGAAGACAAGAATTTTCTAGAGCATATAATAAATTTTCAGAAAATGAAGCTTTAGGGAAAAACGATATCAAACTACATGCCATTGAAAAGAGGATCTGATATTTTAAAATTGTTTCACAGTCTTGGCATTCACACTTTTTTTCCTATCAATTGGTTTTCTCTGGTATGTGTTTGGGTTTTACTCTTAATCTCGTTAAACTTGCAACTTTGATTAGGAGAACAAAGAGATGTTCTTTAAAGCAGTTGTTTCTCACAGATCTAATTTTGCCATTGTCAATACTGAGTGTTTATATTATAAAGTGATGAAGAACCTACAAAGTTTGTTCAAAAAAAGAAAAGTGAAGTGATTTTAAAGTTGTCACAAATTCTTTTCACCTGCCAAAAAACTGAATAAGATATAGATGACGAGCATGGCTGTCTACTGCCTGAGACTCAACTCTCAACTGATGTAAGCTGGCTTGCCCAGTGAACCTGTAATCCCTGAGAACTATCACAAATGTGGGGTAGTTGGGGTGTTTGTGTATGAAGTTTTTCATTAAGGCAAGATCTGGGTTTTAAGATTCACCTTAGTATCTTTCTCTCTCTTTCCATCTCTGTTCTCTTTAATTTTTTCCTCCCTGATGAAAATCTTGTTTTCTCATGAGTACAGCAAATAAAATATTTCCAGGTGTGCAAAAGTGATTTTTGTTTCCAACTATTCAATTGTCAGAGTGTGAGGGCTGAGCAGTAAATCAGCCTTAAGGCTGCTATGGTTTAAAAAAAAAAAATCTTAGTGGTGACAGCTGAAGAGCACAGTGACTTTTTCACTCAAGATTTATTACTTGCCTGAAAAAAAGGGTTGGAGGGAAAACTTGCCAGGCTGCATATTTTCTCCTTTAACAGATATACTATAGAACCAGGATAAAATGACCTTATTTTGTCTGTGGAAAACATACATCCAAACAGTGTATGTAAAACAAAATAGTTTTACTTCAAATAGAAAAGTAAATATACATGCTCTTATTCTTTATAATGGAAAGCATTCCTTACATTGACTCAGTCATATATTTTAGCATCACTTACATTTTCATAAACCCCTGCGTAACACATGCCAGAAAAGTTATTTGAAGGTATCAAAGTACGTTTGTTTAATCTGTAAAAATACAAAGATGGGATGTAATGGCCAAAGGCCAAAGTTTGTTCTTTCTTGTACCTCTTAGCCTCACAAAGCCTAGATGAGGAGCAGTGTGATAGAAAGCCTCCTCATCGTTAACAAAGTGGGAAATTCTGGAGACTGTTGGATTCACTTCTGTGGTATAAGTAACAGCCCTCAGCCCAAGGAGTGTGTAACCAAGATATCATTTTTTTTTTTCATCAGCAGTTACATGGAAATGACACTATTTCTGAAGGTGCATGCATTTAGGAATGGGAATCAATCATGCCTCTGGAAATGAAATGTGTTTGAGAAGTACAGGGAGACTGGGTATAAAATCGTAAATGTTGGGTTAGGTCAACTCTTATTTTTCATGTGGAGTTAGCAGCCAGCAAATAAGTTGGTCTGGAGAAACTATGCTCATTTTATGAACAAGTTCCATGCATCCTTATGCCAAGTGTTAACCACTACAGCTTGCATGTGTTTATAAATGTTCTCAGGTAAGTCCAGCCTTCTCCTGGACTTGCTTGAGAACAAGCCCTCTTCCCTCCAGACCCTTCCACTTTACTCGTCCCGCTTTGTCTCAGAATTTGGGTGACCCGGAGGAGACGGGCGGCTGAGCCGTTCCCCAGAGACACGTGCGGGGCTCGGGACGCTGTGGGAGCATCCCCAGGAGCTCTCGAAGCCTCCGCAACGCGTCACGGGGGACACTGAGCTCCAGCACTGATAAGGCACGTCACAGCAAGGCATATTCCACTGCCAGTGCCTTGGATGCCCCGGGCACTTTTACATTTGGTAAGCTTAATTAGGTTAGTGAAAACAGGAAGAAGAGGCATCTCAGAAGACTTGATTTCTAAGTATTAGGGGAATGGTTTGAAAAGGATGTTAGTGGAGGGCAGTGAACCCGGAGGAACGGCTGCAGTTATGGTACTTGGGCTCTACCCATGGCGCTTTGAGGGCTTGGTTTACCCTTGGTCTCCTGCCCAGCCTTCCTTTCTGTGGATGCAAATTGCACAGCATGCGTGCAGCACGTTGTGTATAGTATATTAAAATAGCATTACCAAGAATGTTGTGTGCACTCTTGAGTTAAGAACTGCCATAGGTAAGACTGCATGTACAAACTTCAGTCATTTTTTGTGCATAAGCATCATAGTGCCATTTTTAATTACTTTAATTAAAATAGTTGTTATTCATTGTGCATGCTTAATTAAATTGCATTAATTAAAATTATTTTTACAAGTCATTATGATCACATCTAATCTAATTATGTTAATACATTTCCTTACTTTGCCTTAGCTTTTCCTTAACTTTGATTTATAGTATTATAGTATATTATAGTTTATAGTTTATATAGATTATAGTATCAGTAGCACAGTTACTGGATTTTGGGGGAGCTGTCATTTCCTATCACTTTTAAAATACAGATTCCATCATGTAGTATCATACTGATATCTTTATGATTTTCAGCAGAATAGAAACCTTTGGATTCACCATAGAAAACCTAGTTGTTTGAGACGACTGGTAAACTGACAATGCTATTAAATTCCCTTGCTGGTTCCTGGCTCATGTGCTATGCAGGAATGGAACTTTTTTGCCATTATCAAAGATATTTCTGAAAATGTAGGAATGGCTAGGTGACTTGTAAAATTGTTACGTTTCTTCCCACTTTGCATTGGCATAACTCCTTGCTTATCCCCTCACCTTGCCCTCACCGTAAAGAGGGGGATTGTTCAGTTCTCCTCTTTATGCAGTATTCCACGGATTATATATTTTATATACCCTGAGTATATGGCCCTGAGCAAATTCTTCTTCTAATCTCAATATAACCCTAACTCCTATTTTTTTCCCAGCTGCTACTGATACTTCTTCCCTGCACTTGTGTATTTTGTTCTACACAAACACTTTCTCCTCAACTTCATAGTTCCTGTTCTTAGTTGTCGAAATCTTCTCCCCAAGGTTTTATCTCCTTCTAGGCTGTCTGTCCCGCTAGGATTCCCCAGGGTTCCTCCTCCTGTTTGACTAAACTTGGGTCACTACCTTGAGAGGAAGAGGTCACTTTGATGCTGTTGTTTTGAGAGGCTGAATCCAGCATCACCTGCAGACCCCTGCAGCATTGGTTAGATGAGTCTTTGAATAAAACTCAGGAATGTGTATCTGCTAACTGCCACGAAACCTTTATCACATTGAGTGTATTAGTATCCTTTTAACAGGGGTCAGAGCTTAAATCCTTCCTCCAAAGGTTAGGGTGAAGGCATTTTATTTTTATCAATTTTTTAAAATATGAAAACAAAACATATTTTTTGTAGGCTCAGCCTCATGCAACAGCTGAAATGTTTTGACTGGAACACTGAGAAACAATTCAGTTCAAGGCAGCCTGCCAGCTTGGAAAGGACAAAAAGGTCAAAGCTCAGAATAGCACAAGCTCCTAAATGCATAGTCTAACAGCGTAAGATGTTGAGTGACTTGTATAATAAGTGCTGCCACTTATCTCACCCCTAACAATGGAAGCAGTTTGCAGCAGCAACGGAAGTCACGGTGAAATAAGAAGCGTTGTGCACACACAAGTTCAGTATTGATCACGCTGGCCCAAAGGCTGGGAGTGCGCTCTGAGAGGAGGCTGGTTACAGGGGCAGCATTTGGAAATACCCTTCAAGGAGGTCTCCCGTGCAGGTGTAGGTTTACAAAACCTCTGAACCTCAGAGCTTATAGTGAGCACGGTAGAATGTGATCAAGCTTTCTGCATCAATAAAGGACTTTAAAGAGATGTTGAATTTAGGGATTAGCCAATATGCACTTGCTCCTCAATTGGGATATCAGTCATTTTTTGCTTAAGTTACTCCATGGGTTTTGGAGGCAACTAATCAACCGAACGGACTAATGATAACATCCTTCTTGTTTGTAAAATCTTTGAGAGGAGAAGAGAAAAATAGGACTTCATAGGCTGAGTTTCCACTAGTTGTTTTTTCACATTGAGGTTGCTCCAGCTTTAGTTTTCATTTGCTCCATTGCTGATGAAAGCTGGATGCCTCACATGCAACATACCAGCTGCTGAGGGATGAGCAGAAATACCACTCATGTGCATCTCTCTAATACATAACAAAGGAAGTGAATGGATTTGAACAGGAAAAGCAGTTTCTTTCCTTGAGACCCTAGTTATAACAAAAATCCTGACATCAAAGGAAATGAAGGCAGTACCATAATACTGTATAATAACAGAAAAAAGGAACTGTCTAAGGGTCATTGATTCATAATATAGCATTTTCATAAAGTATATGGAAGGATTGTTATGCATACGTGCAGGACCTCTGGCTTAAACCTCTGACTCTATTCATGTCCGCATGAGACATTAACATCTCCTACAAACAGTGCAAATGTGGTCAGTGACTATTTAGGTCACTGGAGTACCTCAGGGCTGCATATGCCAATGTAGTTTAATAATAAAACCATCTTTGAAACTCTGATTTGATATATATACAGCTATAAGAGTTGGCAGAAATTCACTACTTCTTAAATTTGGGGAATAACCTAGGCAAACCCATAGACTAATAAGTCTTTGAAGCTGATTGAGAGAAAAGAGTCTGAAAGTCAAATGAGTGTTTTAATTCAATGGTGGCAGACAACGGTTGATAGGCCTCCTGTTGGCAGCTCTTTTGAGGATCCAGAGTGACTGCTCCTTTTGTGGGTTATTTGGAGCATGTTCTTATTTAGGTGAGGAATTTGACTAACCTGGGTGTAGTTACTTTTGTTTTAAATGGGAGTATATTCCTCCACAGTGAATTAAGTTTTGTATTATAGAGAAACATGTCCATACCAGCTGTATGAATAAAAAGGAAAAGGCCTTCCCTTAATTGTACTTTGTGCTGACTTTATAACAATATTCTGTTTACTGTTCAGAGCATCTTCTTGAATTGCTATTATTGCCTGTGTTTCTTGGACCAGAATCTGCTGTCCTCCCCATGATGTGTTAAAACCAACCGGTTGGTTTGGAAACTGCTTCTTTGTTCTGGTGATACTGCGCTGCTGATAACTCTTGCTTTGCATTCCTCATGCTTTTAAACCTAAAAGAGATTTATTGAGCTTTTACTAGCCATTACCTTATTGGGCTGTGTTTTCCATTTTTTCATTAAAATTCCAAGTTTATAATTTTGACGAAATTAAAATTGTTGATGAAATTATTCGTATACATTAAAGTTACACTGTCGTTGCTGGTATATTTTCCTTCTAGTCCCAAATCGATACCTGTATAGCAACACCTTCCCATCCCTGGGCTCCTCCTTTTCTGTTTTTCCCACCTCCACTTTATTATTTATTATATAGAGTATAGATGACAGAATTTGTTTCAGTGCCACCTGACTTCTCCTCAGACGAGGAAACAGAGGTAGAGACCCAGCGGAGTATCGTTCTCTCAGGACAAGCAAGAAGGATGCTCTTCATCCCAGCTCAAGCCTGCTCTTGTTCATTCCTTACTTGCCCATGCTGTGTTTCTAGAGCAAAGCACCTGCTTCTCAAAACAGCTGATGTCTGAGCTGAAATTTACCTTTCCCCCATGCACACTGCTGTATCCTGCTATGAAACTGTATAATCTTTTATTTTAGGAAAACAAATCCACCTCTGAATCACTGCAGTAGGTGAACAAGGTGGTCCTATGCAAAAATGATAGGAGGGACGAATTGAGATGAGGAGGATGAAATGTGTCTGATGTGTCCCTAGGAAAAGATGATGATAATCGTGTGTTTTTCTGCAAATGCCTCTATCCTATTTGACAGATGGAGGCAACTGATTTTTGGCTACTTCCTGTGTGGTTGCTCTTCCAGCAGAGCCATCCTCTGATGTCTAGAGAGAAATGTCTGTTGAAGAAGCCCCTGTTATAAACAGAGCTTAGGGCTTTCACGCTCCTAGTGCAGGGGCGTTCTCTTGCCTTTGGCTGATGAGAGGAAAAAAATCTGGATATAATTGCGTAGCTTTTTCACTCTGATTCTAACATTAGTATATACTGAATTGCAGGATGTTAGTGAAACTGAAAACGGAAGGCTTGGATTTGTTTTGGTTGGAGAGGAACAGGCAGGAGATGACTTTAAGAACGTTTAACTTGTGGATATTTCCTCAAATTGTAACTAGATACTTTGGGGGAGCAATGTGAATTGTGCTGTGCTGGTGTTTTCACTGCTTGGTTTACGAAATATCTCCCATACTACAGGTTAACCTGTGTCATTGCGTTGAGGATATGAGGGATTGTGCCCATCTTTCTAAAAATGAAAGCAGTTCAAGATGGGATTGTTGAAGGTAGCCAGCTGGCATGGAAAAAGGACCAAGTAGGCAGCAGGGCATGTAGAAAAATGCCAAATGCCACTCCAGTCTGAAGGGAAACACATGCCTGACAGTGGTAGAAAATGGAGGTTATCACAGAGCTGGCTCCTGCAGAAGGAGGGTGCGCGTACGATTGCCAATAGCTGCACTCTGTGTCAGAAGTTGTTTTTCGTAGCAGTGAATATTTTCTGCAGAAGTCACCAAGCGAGAAGAGGCAGCTCTAGCCAGTTTGCAAGGAAAGGTTATTTCCATTACTTAACAAGGAGGCACGTGAGATATGTAAGCAAGAACACGCGCCAGGGTGTGTGTGTTCATCAGTCAGCATATGAGGTGTGTGTAATTGGCAAGCACACACCTTGGAACATGTTACTGTGCTTATAAAATGGCCATTTATTTTAGTTTTATTAAGGAATGCAAGTACTCTGTGCTAGCTTACACTTTTTTTTTTTTTTTAATGGAAAACTGTTCTTTCACACATTTAATTTTAAAGAGTGTTAAAGTCTTTAAAAACCTGTTTTAGTAATTAAGATTTCATCTGATATCTGAGCTTCTGTGTTGTCTTCGTGCATTAATAATGCCCTTTGAGTAGGTGTGAGGAAATGTAGCCCTCCGGTTTCATCCTAGAATGGCATTCTCCATTGCTTCCCATTTTTTGCCCTTTTCTGAGCATCCACGTGTGTCCTTATGGGCAACCCAGGCTCCAGGGGAGCTGGAGTTCACTGGGAAACCTCAGCTTCATTCAGGGTTTTACTCGTAAGTAATGACTTAGTTCCATGCAACAGAAATTAAGATAAACAACTGATTTCATAAATGAAAATTGTCTTGGATACATCAGCAATAGAGTATGCTAAAACCCACATTTCTTTCTTGTTGAGAAACTAACTTGTTTTTTCTTGCTTCTTGTTGCATGTTACTCTCTGAACTTGCCGTGTCAGTAGTGAGGTGTTTTGTAAGACTGCTTGAACTCCTCACGGGCTCTCCTGAGGAAAGGCTTGTCCCGGGAGGGAGCAGTGCGAAGTGTGAACCCGAGTAGCTTGTGCTCCTCCCTGCTGCTATCGCCACATTAGGGCTGTATAAACACGGCACCGGTTCCCTGCAGACCTCTCTATTCTGCAGCCTACACAGACTGATTACAGCGTCGGTGAAAATAAACTAAACAGGCTGTAGTTGCTGTAGGCTCTATAGTTGCATCATTAGGAACTATTCCTTCCCTGCTCGAGAAACCTGTTGATGATAAACGCTCACAGAGGACAAAATTCTTCCCTATTCTACAACTGTGTAGTACCAGTGTCCAAAGAGATGCCAAAACTATGGCTGAAGGGGGAACCTTGTATTTCCAGGCCTGATCCATTTCTGTTACTTTTACTTCTACTGGCTAGTGCGTGAAAAGGGAAGAAATCCAGGGTAACCCGAAGGTCCTGGAACATTTGCTGATTTTGCACTAGGTCATTTGCAGGCTTTGTGGAGACCAGGAATCTGTTCTGCCTGTGTTTTGAATGTGAAAACAGTACATTTTGCATAATATACCACATCACAAATAAAGAAATTCTTTAACCAGACACATTTCTATAGCAAATGGAAATCTTGTACTTTAACAAGATCTGCCATTGATGGTGCAACAGAATAAGAATACAAATAATGTAAGTCCTTGGAAAAGCAAAAATACGATTAGAACCATTAACCTTCTGAGACACTGAAAACATTTTAAAATATGTTTTTTTTATTATTCTAAGAGAATAGAAGTTGTGGTTTCATTCTGAATCAGTAGAATTTATGTACCTGGCATGTAGCTGAAGTTCAAGGCTTTTAGAAAAATCTAATCTCATTATTCTTTTTTTTCTGGAGGGGAGAATGGGGTATGTGGTCAGATTTCCGTGAGCTTACTTTTTATTCAGGAAGATCTTATTCTCATAAAATTACTGATACAAAAAATACTAACATGGAACCTGCATTGGTTTGCTGGAATTCCTTCAGTCCACACTCAAGCCTTCGTAGGGTTTTTCTTTTCCCGTAAGCCAAAGATTGCGTTCGTTCTCAGCCTTGCCATCATTTATGCACATGCTTTGCTTTAAAGCTAAGCATGTGTCTGAATGTTTGCAGAACTGGAGTTGCAGGAGGTAGAACAAAAGTCACTCTGATGTGCCAAAACGCACCATTAATACAAATCTGTGCTGAAATAGAGATTGGTTTGGTATTTCTGAATCTTTTGGTTTTTAACAGGGCCTGCTGGGATAAAGGTAATCACTTCATTTTTCTACTTTTCCTGTATAATAAAGGAAGGAAAGAAATACAGCTTTGCTGAAGGAACAAAATGAGAAGAGGGAGATAATAGCACACCTGCCTCAACAAAGTTGAGGGAGAAAGTGAAAATTAAATGGACATCCTAATGCCCAAAGATGGTAACGTTCTGCATGTGCGCAGGTTGTTTAGTCCCCTGCTGCAGACATGCACAAGCTGAAGCCATGCAGTTAGCCATTCAAAGTATGTGCTGTCTTGAAGGAAAACAAATAGCAGAAAAATAAATAGCAGAACTCCTGAAAGAGTTTTCCTTTCCTTTTTTTTTTCCTGTACAATGGAACAAACACTCTATATAATGCCAAGTATTTTTGTGGCTAAATCAGTTGTTGTGATGCTCTTCCATAGAAAGGAATATTAACATTGTCTAATACCATTTTATATTTTTCTGCTTTCATAATAATTGCTTTGGTTATATTTCTCTTTCCTTCAGAGAGCAGCTGTTGTACATATTTCTGTATTTGTCCCTAATGTAAGTGGTCCTGTGCGTCATATACATTTGTTTCACTAGCCATATTATTCATGCTCACAAAATTAGAAGGTTTCTTGTGTTTGTTATTTACCTGAAAAATATTGGAAATTTTATAGATATTGGTTCATTTGGTTTAATTCATTTTTTTTTAAAGAAATACCTGTTTTTAATACCTGTTAATTCAGTAATTTATTTGTTGCCAAGACCTGAAAGAGTGCTAAAAGTTTGAAAGCTTTATGGGCATGTATCAGAATGACTCTTCTGCTTCCCAAAACCCGGATCAGCAGATGGCAGTCAAACCCAGGTTCACTCCGTGAGCCTGCCTGAACATTTCAAATTACTGTGCATGCCAGGGATGGTGCAGGAAGAGACTGAGTTGAGCCAGAAGTGATGCTCTTACACATTCGTAAGTAGATAGTGGTTTGTCAGACTTTAGAAAAGGGCTTTGATTTTTGTCCATCTGCGATTTTCATGTGTTTTCTGTTTCAGGTCTTTGTAATTAGGAACTTCTTGAATTTTATTTGGCTGCAGCTGTGGATGCTTTGAAAAGAACAAACTGGTGGTTGGGTTATCTCACTTCTATTCTAGACATCTACCTATTTAAGCATATTCCATATGTGTGAGGAAAGAGCTTAACTTCTATGCCTGGAGTGTGTGTCTCACTATGGGATAAGCTGCTTTTCATTATTTATTTAATTTATTTTTTAATAAAAAGCACATGCCTCTCTAATTCACAGTGAATTGGTTAATGCTTATAAAAAGATATTTTTATTTTGTTTTTTAACTTTTATTTTAATCATACTCTTTTATAGAATACCAACCAAGTGCTTGAGGAGTATTCAATATATGGCATTTTTATTTGCATCCTGTTCTAAATAGCTGGGACACTTCTTGCTTTGTGCACCAATACAGCTGTATTTGAATAGCTGATGGAGAGTTTCCTAAGGACGTGCCTCCCATCTGGCGCGGTTGTTGTATGGCTGAGCTACTGAAAACGTGAAAACTGAAAGGAGTTGCAGAGTGCAGAGTATTATCAAGTGTTTGCTTTACTATTATTACATATGCTGTTTTTTTTATTATTATTATTATTTTCCCTGATGACAACATGTCACTGAACTTCAGCCCTTACTTCTTTCATTTAGGAGACGAGCTCTCATTCCTCTAGTGCAAATTCTGGCTTCTAGTGTATGGTCTTATTAGGAAGGGAGATTAAAAAAAACCAACAAAACAAACCAATGAAACGAAAAGCTTCGTGGGAAATGCTCGAAGGTTTTATCATGAGTCAGTACTTTGAGTTTGCGCCTCGGATGCCCCTTTCCCGTACAGGGGTTACAGTACTGACGGAGCGAGGCGCCCGGCTGAGGCGCAGCGTTATTGCGTTGTTTGCTGGTGGCGTTGCTGGTGTTCCCGGTCGGCGTGCGCAGCAGCAGGCCTCTGCGGAGCTGCCGCCGTGCAAATACCTCCCCGGCGTGCCGGGCAAGCAGGCGCTTGCCTCGGAGAAAGCACGGAGGAGTCACGTGCCGGAGCGCCGCTAAGGATGGAAACCTCTTTGTGCTTCATAAACAGCACCCCTAAAGCCCCTCGGGAGTATCAGCTGCTCGGTGGCAACTGTGCATTTGTTTGGTTTGTTTACTTTTGACTTTTCCGGCTTGATTTGGTTCTAAAACCTGTAGAGGGAAAATGGTTGTCTCAGCAAGGAATCTTCGCTGTGAGTGTGGTGCTTTGCCACTAGGCCTGGAATATTCTTATGTAGAAAAGCAAATCTGCAGCATCTGACAGCTTCTGAACAAACCTTCTTTTTTGGGCCAAGTTAAAGTCACTTGCAGAAAAGCGAGACGGGGGGCGCAGGAGGAGGGCGGCAGCGCCCGCACAGATCGGGGGTGACGGTTCTCCCCAAACCCTGCGTCCAGGTTTTTGTCTGGAGCGGCAGTGGAATTACCGAGTGCCTGCGATGGCCAACGCTGATAATACACAATGGAGATCAGTCAGAACTAATTAGGTTTTGTTATCAAAAGTGTTTTCTAATGCTTACTGACCATCTGGTTATTTCTGAAATTTATTTTAAGCCTCTAGAGAAGAAGAGGGAGATTATAGATAACGGCAGTAGGGACTTGTTTGTGTGTTAACCTTGAAATTAATTAAAATTATTTAGCCTCAGTTTGGGGGTTAGAAGCGCTCTGATAAAATCTACACGTAATATTTAGTATTTATATATTTATGAGAATGTACAGAATGTACCTCTTTGCTGAGGTCTCTGAAAGAATGACTGGGGCACCTTCCAAGCCTCAAGTGCCCCAGGAATTACCGACACGCACGGCTCGCGCCCTCGCAGGGGCACGAGCAGTGGGGGAAGGAGGCTGCATCTGGGGAGCCCTCCCTGCTCCGGGATATTCCCGGGTATTTCTGACTGTCGGTGTGCGCGGGGAATGGCAAGGGGGCTGCCGACGGCCGCCTGGGCATCAGCCTCTCTCGCAGCGGCGGGGGAGCACGCAACGGCTGGTGAGGCCGCCAGCCTCCTGCGACGGCCTTGCCCGGTCTGGGGAAGGGCAAAGACGGGCAGCTTTGGCTCAGGATGTGAGTTCTGCCGGACTGGGCGGCTGCGGAGCGCCGGCTGCGCCGGGCGAGTGCGTTCCCTGCGGGCCTGAGCTGTGCTGAGGGCAAGGCCGAGACTGGGGGTGCTCGGGGCACAGTCCCTGCGTGTTCCCTCTCTCAAAGAAGGGCAAAACGCATGCAAGGCCGCTGGAAAAGCACGCACGTAGTGGCCTCTTGCGCTCCTGCTGAGAAGGGCTGGTGTCTGCTTTTTCATAGCATGAGCTTCTGAGCAAACTCGTGTCACAAAGAGGGGCCCCGCGATTCATTTTAATTTCCCCATCGAAATGGGGAAAAGCAGCTTGCCACAACAGCAGCGATGCCCTCCTTCCCCTTCCCGCCCTGCCAGTCCTTGGCTGAGGGGATGGGAGGCTGGAGTGGGGCATCCGGCTGGTTATCTTTCATGTAATCGCGTGGAGCATCCGGAAGCCCGTCCGAAAGGATAGGCCATCCGAGCAGATAGCTGGAGTTGAAGCCAAGAGCATGGAGCAGTGTCAAAAGATGCAAGAACCTGAGAAGGCGAGTCAAGGAAAAGAAGAGCTATTTGGAGAAAATCCTTTTTTTGTTGTTGTTTTTCCCGTGAAAGAGGGTGTTGCTGTTATGACTGTGTTTTGAGATGTTATCGGCATTTATATTGACAGAAAAGTTGCATTACCCAGCCCAGGCAGTGAGGTGGTTGTAGTTGTTCAATGGTGATGATGGGGGGAGAGGAGGACAGGAGGAGAAGTGTGGGTATGAAATGCAGAGGAAAAAGTGAGTACTAACAGCCAGGAGTATTGTGAGGAAGTTGTTTTTATTTATTTATTTTTTCTTCCCTCATATTTAAGGTGCTAGGAGGAGCCTATATATTTGTTGGTTAGATTTTTCTTTCTGTCATGCGTCCTTTAATTCTCTCAATCACTTGTAAAAGTTCTGATAAAAAAGGATATTAGAGACATTCTGCTGTGTTGCTGTGAGTTTCACTTTCAATTTCATATGTTCTGTAAATGACACTCGAAAATTAATCCTGAAATAATCTTCATCCTCATTTATAGACTGAGATGGGGTGGGGAGGAGAAAAGAAAAGGTGGAAAATTTCCTTTTCAGATACCCTTGTTTCCTGCTTTTGCTTTAATCTCTGTAAAAGAGAATGTTTTCTAAAACACTATCAGCCGGCAGGTAGTATATATTTTATATGCAGACCCTAAACTGGGCAGAAATTCTTACTAAAAAAAATTTGCACAAATTTGGCACTTCTGTGCAGGTAACACAAACTGCCCCCAGCCCCTGAGTGACCAGCAATATAAATACTCCTTGCGCAGGTTTTGATCCATCCGCCGGAGGCCGGCCTGCGTCGGCGGCGCTGCCGAGGTGCGGCCGTCGTGCCGGGCGCAGGGGCCGCGCGATGCCTCCCGCGCGGATGCGGTCCGGGCCGTCCCGGGGAGCTCTGCTCCCCCGGCCCTGCTGCCAGAGCAGCCCCGGGCAGCAGCGACCGAGGTGACTGGAGACTTTCTGCTGGCGCGGCTGTACCTCCTCCCTGAACCACGGGAGCCAAGCCAAGAAACAACACAAAAAAGCCCTTAATAGCCCCAGTTCTTCTTCTTCGACTGCTATGGTATCACAGCCCTTAGGTACCTGTAAGGTAATAATGTCCTATGTCAGCCACCCTAACTGAAATACTCTGTGCTCACTCTTTGTTCGGGGCTGACCTGTTTCTTTAAGTTTTCATGAAAATGTTGTAGCCAATTCCAAGAACTGGAGAAAAAGAAAAAGGCAGTAACTTGTCAAAATTAAACAAGATTAAATCAAATCTTTGAAAAACTCCAGGTTCTTCATCTCTAGAACATTGGTGATGATCCAAAGAGGAGAATTGCTTTCCCTGGGAGGATTCACCTAGATTTGGCCCCAGAAAATATATTTGCTCAGCAAATTTAATCAGCTTATAACAGAATTCTCCAAACATCATCTCTTTATTCTGGGTACTCAGGATAACATAACACTTTCTGTATGCTAACTGCAGATTCCCATTTTCTGTGATGTATTTTGTCTGTAAAGCATCATGGCAGACCTTGGTCTTTGGCAAAGTCCCCACCATCCTTTGAGGTAAAGAAAAGGGCTCTTTTGCGAAGTATCTGGAGAAAAAAAAAAAAAAGACAATGTGTTCTTCTGAATGGATGTTAATTCCTTGTGCTTTGTGGTCCTTATGGAGCAATACCTCAGGCAGAAGACAAGTGAGGAGTGCTCGCCCAAATTGCAAATAGCATGATTGAGATGTTGCTCATGGTCATATTAGATACTTGTGGAGAAGCAGGGGTCTAATTGTAACTGTACTAGAGCTCTTAAATAGCATCCATTAAGTCACCCAGACTTTCAGAGAAGTCTGTGTTTGGTTGTGGGGCTGGTAACCACTGGACCACATTCCTCCTCAGGGGCCTGAAAAAGAAGCCAAGTCCTAAAAGAAATAATTTCTCTGCTGCCTAGCAAATACTGGTGTAAGCCACAGGCTATGTATCTGTGGTAGGGCTTTCTAGTGGCTGGTCCGCATATGGAATAACATCCTCCTACCACCACAAATTGTTCCTTTTGTCCAGATGGAAAATGTCTGGTTTGTGGATTGGCTATTTATGTATATTGAGTGAGGCTACTGGGAGCCCTAGACATAGATCAGGACCTTACTGTGCAATGCAAAATGCAGAAGAAAAAATCTGTTCCTGCTGCTCTAAGAGATGTTGACTAAGGTGAACTCCTGTTCTGGCAGCAGTGTGTGACATAATGGTGTTTATTGCTTTCCTTGCAGATTATTTTTCTTCCAAGCTTCAAAAATTGCATAAAAGAATCTCTGGTTTAAAAAAAAAAAAAATTAAAGTTGTGCAGTCAGGTGCTGGGAGTTCAGCAGAATTTCATATTCAGCTTCAACCTCATTTTGTGCTCCTCTGTGTGCATGTTACAGGGAGATTTCATGAGGACAAAGTATTTGTTTGAGGAATCACTTATGGATGGCTCGGTGCCAGTGAAAATACCTGCTCCGTGTGTAGCAACAATCAAAAAACAAACACAGAGTTAAGATACATCCTGAGCAGTATAGAGAGAATATAAAAATAGCGGAGTGCGATGCCGCCACACGGACCGGCGTGGTCCCTTGTGACGCGGTGTCGCGGAGGGGCCGGTGCCAGGGATCTGCCGCCAGAGTCGGCCGGGGAGCAGAACGACTTTCAGATAAACCAGTTGGTCTTTTATGACTATAGTTTTGGCTAACCCATCAACAGAAAGAAGACGAAAGGAGTCCCAGCAGGGAATGGCAAAGACAACAGAATGGAAATATCCGTTCACGGTTCTTCCTAGGTCCCTGTAATGCAGGATATTAGTCAAACTCCTCTTCCCGGGGCCTGTAGGATTCTCATGAAGCCAAGGCCATGGGTTTTGATGTGCCACCGGGCCGGTCAGCTGCACCGTGGTGCCTGTTGGCCTGCGCAGCTCGTCCCGCTTGGTGCGCCATGGTGAACGCGCAGTAACTTACCCATCTTGATGTGAGTCATGAACCGCCCTGTGTTTTTGATTGCATATGCGTTGTAATGGAAAGGGATGCTCACTCGTCACTGCAGCAAAGCTGAAGACAAAGAGCAGTTGCAGCATATTAAGCGTGACTTCTTATCATCAGCTGAGACGTGTTGGTTAAAAGTCTGTAACTACACACTCAGCTTGAAGGCTGGAAAGTGCACAGATAATGGTTCGAAGTTGCTGAAGATCCCTCTGTCAGAGCGAAAATAGATGCTAAAATAGAAGACTGGGACAGTTTCTGTGTAATGGGGGCTGCAAATTTTTCATTCGGAGCAGATTCTTTATATGGCACTGCATGGCAAAATATCTATTACTGTGTTGGCTATAGAAGTATTGACAAATCCTTCATTAGGAAGTTGTAAGTGTAAGAAGTCTGCGTGTACTTGCTAATTAATTTTGCTTAAAAATATTTTCATTTTCACTGTTTTTCCTCATATAAGCAGGAACAACTCCATAGCTGCATCTTTATGCCTTTATTTTTTTTGCTGTGTTCTGACCTTACTGACAAGGTGAGCAGAAGTAATTTTTTCCTGTTGTGCTGATTTTCTGTATTTCAAGAAAATCTAAATGTAAACTCCTTCCTCTTGTTTCATTTCCTTCTCCCTCTCTCTTTTCTGCCCCTTGCTTTGCAATATTGCAGGTTTATAGATGAACTCCTCTCTGTTGCTGCTTTAGTTGCTTTGGGACCCCTCTCCTGCAGCACCACACTCGGGATTAACAGGGGCAAGCTCTCAAATTTCCTCTGTATGGTATAAAAGGCAAGCAGAAAACGGATTCAAAACCATCTCTTTCATCTCCTGTACAGCAAGTCACTGTTAAGATGCATCAGTTTTAGATATAAATACCTAACGCGGACATTTATGCACAGCCACGATGGCTTACAACCCCCGTGCAACGCTGGCAGTGTCGCAGGCTGTAGAAACCAGTGTGGAAAGGAACTAATGTCATAAACGCCGTGTAGCAGGTGAGCTGCAACTGCCTGCCCCGCTTAGCTGTACAGATGGACTGCAGTCAAGGCGCGCAGCATGGGCAGAATTTTTCTGAGAATCAGAAGGCAGTTTTCTAAGCAGGATTTTCAGGGAGGTGGATTGATGGGCATGCAGTTATGCATCCAGAAAGCCTGCTAATGTGCTGAGGTGCAAGATGGTTTCACACGGCCACATTACTCATAAACTCTGTGGCTGTAAGGACCTTTTTTTAAATGCATGTCAGTAAAGTATTTAAACCACACCATATACCAAACAGGCTACATAGTGCCTCGTGTGTGTGTGTGTGTGTCTATACCATGTAACTTACTGAAGCAAATTTGTGGAAGGAAAACGTATTTTTTTTTTTTTATGATATTTTTTCATCATTCTTGAAATGTGATACCTGCCGTGCTTGGAAAAAGGGACAAAATGTAGCTAAGATATGTCAAGAACTAAATCTAAAATATCCTTCCTGCTTATTGGGTGTCCGGACAAGGTGTAATACTTTGCCACCTTGGCAGCGTAGCTGTCTGGAAGGGCAGAGGTGGGCGACGCTCACATGGTGCATGGGGAAAGCAGATGGTGCAGGAGAAACGTGACCCTTCCCATCCTCCCCAGGTGACTTCTGAAACGTTTGCTTGCAAGTGACAGGAGGAGCCAAATGGAGATAGTGGCCAAGTTCTAGCTACCCAAATTTGAATCAAGTAATTCTTCATATTTTAGTAATTACCTGTTAATTTTTATTGCAGTTCGAACACTGTCTTGTTCCCCTTTATCTCAGCTGTCTCATTTCAGCATGTCAAGAAAGAGGAATAAAAGAGACTGCAAATGTGTAAGGACAGTCTTGTGCCTGCGGAGCAGATTACCTCGGGCATATACAGCTGAAATGTTTGAAACGCCTTTGAGTTTGGCAGCTTTCCGTTTGCTTTCCCTTTTCCTTCCTTTTTTTAGTCCTCCAGTAATAGCTTCCTTGTTCTGAAGAACAAAACCAGCACTTAGTGGTCATTCAAAAGATTCATTAAAAACAGGAATGGAGTAATTGTAAACAGGCACCCCCCTCCTGTCATCCCCCCACTCCATTCTAGCCCAGGGCACAGCAGTCTTATGTCGTCTGGCTCCATACAATTTTGGGGAGAAAAAAGGAACAATAGTCTTTGGAAGTTAAAATAACCTTTCCTTATTCATCTGTTACAGTACTTTCTTAGAAAGCTGAGAAAATAACTCTATTTTAATATACTTCTTTAAACACGCACTTTAACTGATAACTGCTCTCTTGTAGTAAAATCATAGCATTACACTCTTAAAGTAAAATGGAAATAGTAACCATGCTAAAATTTTATTATAAAGCAGGAAACGTTGGAGACAGTAATGGGAAGGCTAATTATGGCAGTTAGACTATAGAATAGGATAATGGGTGATTAATAAAGCTATGATTGAGTCGGCAATTGGTGTTTTTTACAAGAGATCCTCAAGTATTGCAGGTTTGTTAGCCCTTCTGCATACCAAGAATTATTGGCAGCAAGCTATCTTGTGAGAAGTAGCAAGAATTTGCTGGATGGGTGACTTTCGCTGAAATTGTTTTATCACTAAGACGGAGATTTCTTATTACGCAGTTAAGGAAGGGAGTTGAAGAGCTGCTTTGTTGTTCGTTTGTTATCCCCGTTCTCTCCCATTTGACTCTGTGGTGGAGGAGATCCTGTGGAGGGCTTCCTGGCTTCCCGATAGTTACCTGTTCTGTCTCGGACCGAACTAAAGCTAGACCTGGTAAAATATGGGAATTTTAGATGCAACTGCCAGGTTATGCCATGACTGATTGTAGACCCCTATTTCATTTATTTATCCTGTTTTTACAGACTATTACAGACTGTTTTCTCATGCTCTATCATCTTACCATGTCAGTAGCTTCACCTGGACTGAGGTTCAGCTCTGCCTAGTTATTAAATGTTTCCTTCCTTCCTGTAGATACATAAGGCTAAGAGGGACTAATAGGTACACAGGTATTTTAACCCTTGCAGCTGATCTGCATGATCTGCTGTAAAGTTAAGCAGCTAAGCTTTTTTTTTTTTTTTTTTTTTTGGTAGTAGTCAGTGTTCAGTGAATAATGAATATTATTTTTATTTTTATTATTTTTATTAAGTAATTACCTTTTTTGAGAGAGAGAGAGATTGTTTCGCAATGCTGCTTGTATATAAGTAATTTATTATCTGTACCAGTTTTGTGTGGTGCTAGATTTGAAGGAGTTAGACTGGGTATTAGAGACAAGCAGGCTTGTATTAATCAAATTATAATACTGGGAATTAAATTAGCTTGTTTTGTGTTGTCTTGGGTGTCTTTTCATGATTCTGCCATGCGGCTATAACTGGAGTTGCTATGAAAGGGTTTTACTGAAAGGCTCAGGTGCAAAAGCTATTAAGTGCCAATTACTATTCTTGCCAAATGCGCCCGGTTAGTGCAGATACTCCTGGCAGGCAAAATAACTTTAGAAGCAGCCCAAACGCACCTGATCTATTCCGTGCCCTTAGTCAAGGGACTGAGGGGGGGTGGAATGGTTCCAGCTGGTGCCCGTGAGGACGCTCCTCCTTCAGTCATCGTGGAGGCCACGCGCGCTCCTGGAGTCGAGGCTCCACGCTGTGCTTTATTATGTGCCTCTTTCTGAAGTGCCTTGAGGTTTTGCAATAACTATTGTCAATGGAAAATATATTCTGTAAGCTGAGTTTTGTATTAATTTAAGCATGAATTTAAGGTGGCTACCTAGAGCCTGCAGCCTTTCTCCGGGTGGATGATCGGAAAGGGTTTCTGCTCTGTTAGTGGGGGTTCGCCACAGCTGTTTCTGCCTTGTCCTCGCGAGCTTCCTGTTAGCCGTGCGGATGTCTGCAGGCTATGAAGGCCTCTGAAATCATACTGCGCTGAAGGGGAATAATTAGTTTTTACCCCACTTTTCATTTTGCCTTCCTTCATCTTTACCATTTAAACAGAGTGTTCCCTGCAGAAAGTTATTTTTCTAATGTCAATTAAATTGTTGTCACGTCATTGGACTACTGTTTTTCAGGGCATGTCTTGGATAATGTATTGGTCAAGAACCTGCCTCTTCCACGCTTGACTTTCAGTGACAAAATCTCTCTTCCCCCACCGTTAGTCCTGGGCTTCAAGTGGTTTGCCTGTCCTGGGGCAACGTTTTTAATTGGGGATTGACAGAGCACCAGAACTCTGCAGCACTCTAGGTTTTACTCTACTTTTTGATTTGCTAGCTGTCTTCAAGCAGATGGTTGCACTGCAAATAATGCTTGGGAAAGACAGAATTTCTCATTCAATCTGTTCAAAACGTAGGAGAAGTGAGCAGAAAAAGTGTACTGTTATATTCTTAATAACCGCGCTGGTTTGGGTTAGTGTCACACACAGTAACGATAGGCTCCTTTGGTAATTAGTCAAAAAATACAAGTGCAACCAGGGCATGTTACACCTTGTGAAGGGTATGTGCTGGTGTGGTAGACTGTGAGAGTGGTACTTGGTGGCTCTGTTCTATAGGAATCTATGTGTTAAGTTTCTTTTCATCCAAAGAACACGAAGTTCGGACCAGACTGGTGGTCTATATAGTGTCCGTCTGTCTCCTACTCCTCCATCCCTCATTTTATCAAGATCAGTTTTTAAATGATGATTAGATTACATTGTTAGTGGAGGAAACGGCACCTGATAAGAGTGACTAAACTGGGGATTCACTGATTAGTCCTATCTTGGGTCTGCAGGTATCATGCCATTTATACACGTGGACTGGGCTCTTTCTGCCCCATTCTGTACCAAGCTGGAAGTTGCTGACAGCAGGCTATCAGCCTATTGCTGAGCTACCCGTGCTATAGTCCTTGCAGTGATAAACTGACAAAATATTAGGTCTTCTGGGCCATAGTCCCTCCCCACGTCAGAATTATATCTTGCGCTGGTTGGATGTTGCAGGGAACATCCTGTTCCAATTTGTAGATGTTTGGATTCAGTTACGGCACACGGGGAATCAGGAGTGTGAGTGTCTTTAGGAAACAGAGCTGTTGGTCCCAGAAAAATTGAAAGATTTTAAACTTTTTGCAACTTGACCTTTCTTCTTTTTTGAGGCATAAGAAATTTGAGAAATTTAACCTGAGATAGTTACATGTCTGTTTAAAAAAAAAAAAAATCTACTTATACACTATTGCTAGGGCTTTGTCATAATCTAGTAATTTAGAAAACATGATTTAATTGTTGAAGAATATCCCCGGCCTTTCAAATACGACATATTTCAGCCTTCTTTATCTGGGATGCATGTTTTTAGTTTTGACTTCCGCTGTGGATGTTTTGCACAAGAGCTTGTGTAATTTGTAAATATGTCCACAGTCTGGTGAGCGTAGGTCATGGGCTCGCAGAGAGAAGAAAATCCTAGCTTTAAAAGAAGACTGAAAAAGCACCCAAGAGATGCAAATTATACCAACAGCATTACTTTTGAAGTGGTAAGTGCTGCAGTATTACCGAAGTTGCTCCTTCTTGCCTTTGTTCTGTCATTACCTATGAAAAGATGGTTGTTTTATAAACACAGCAGCATAGGATGTGCAGCACTGGATGCCAGATGAAAGCAGAGCCAGGAGATTAGATTACACTATCAAGGGAGAGAGGAAGGAAGATGCACTGAGAACGGGGCTGTTAGGAGTCACCAGGTAATTACGGAGCTCCTGCAATTAAAAAGGGGCATCCTCTCCTTTTTAATGTCTGCTTTAAATGTTGGTTGTGATTAAAAGCAGATCATTGCGGGGGAGGGGAGGAGTGGTGAGGGAGGAGAGCGCTTTGGCTTTCCTCCAGGTTGTTGCTGAAACAAAGAAAAGCTGCAAAAGTGCTAAAACCCTCAGGTGCTGTGTGCATATCCGCACCGCGCGCCCTTGGGGGACCTGCAGAACAACCGCGAGAGCGCTGAGCTGCCGATTTCTTGGCGAAGTGGGCATCAAAGGCATCCTGAAATTACAGCACTGGGCACGGCACGGGGCATGGCATGAAGAAAATGACTTTTTCCTCCAGTAATCAACCTGGAGGTCGGTTTGGCTTATGTGAGAGAGGAGAACATCCAAACCATTTTTGTGAAGTGGGAGTGTGGCTCGCTTCAGCGTGAAGCAGCAGCAGCCTGGAGGGTCTCTAAGTCTTGTGCTCCCATGAATGTAATGGTCTGTAATGGTACTTGAGAGCATCTCTGTCCCCACTGTCAGCACAGGTCTTTACATGTTCTTGTTTCTGAAAAGTACTTGAGAAAGGAAGGAGAAAACAGTATGTTAGAAGGGAAATGTCAAGGGAAACCTGCAGAGACTGTTGCTCCAATTGTGCAAGCATTCAGTCACAGGGAAGTTTGTCTTTATTTTACATGCAGAATATTCAGAATTTGGGGTGGCAGGTTCCTTTATTTCTATTCTTTTTTAAGGAGTTGTTTATTTCATGTTGCCCATAAAAAGAATAACCAAAAAAAAGCAATCAAGAAGATGGTAACTTCTTTGTCAGTGGTGATTTTTCCATTGGAGTTGCCCGTGTTCTCTGTTGCGGTCACTCCGTTTTATTCATTACATCCGTGCCCTTCTAATATGCACCTGACTGCTCCCACAGTGCTGCCGGCAGGAAGGAAATCATTCCTGACACGGTATGGGTTCTTCTACGCTTTGAAACATGAGATCGCGCTGCTGCTATTCTACCACGTGTACAAATTTGTTAGCATTAAAAAAGAAGGGGTGGCTCTTGCCATGTTTAGTTGAGTTGCTCTGCCTAGTTGGGTAACAGTAATTTTTCAGGCCCTTATGCTAGTCTGTTCTTCTGTTTGCTTTGAAGAATACTGTGCAACCAAAACAAGTTTCTATCTATGTAAAATTGCCTAGACTCCCACAAATAATGCTGTGGAAACGCCTGCGTAATTGCCACTCTTCTGGAAGTGCTATATAATCTTAGATTTTGGCATTTACTTTGTAAAAAAACTAAGATTTTAGTCCTTATGCTTAGCATGTGTGGGTTTTTAACTGCTTAGTCTTGATAAATTATACACATGAAACATAAAGCCTAGCAATAGACACTCAAATGTTGGGGTTAATTGCTCACTTGTTTCAAGTTTGTTTAAGAAACATGAAGCTAATGCACCTTGTTCATGTTTCTTGGATAGAACATCTAAAGACAGTAACTTCTCCTTTTAAAGGAGTGTTTTTATTGTAAGATAAAGCTTTGTTGTAAGGACGTGAATGCCTAAATTTGAACTAATTTCTGTTACTGTTCATAAATGAAGAAAGAATACATGAAGTACTTCTCAAGTCTCAGGCTTTCACCGTTAGGATTTTAGGAATAAAAACAACTTCAACTTCATTTCCCAGTTCTCCCCTCTAAAATGCTGCTTTTTAGCATTGCAGTTTAGAAAACTCCCTCTTACGTGCTCAGTGCTTTTAGCACTGACATGATACATGCATGTCTGCAGCATGCCATTGGAAGCCTTAAAGACCTATTGATCAACATTTTTAGATAGTTTTTCCATTCTTACAAAAAGTACTGTGAAAAGAGGCCAGCGAGGCTTGGAGAGCTCTTTTGAAGAGGTTTTATCTCATGACTGGAGTGGCTTTGCTTGAAACGGGCACTTTTACTTTCACAAGCGTCTGTGCAGAGCACTGAAGCTGTAACTGTGGTCAGTGCTATCGGGAGACCAAAATATTGGAAGATACCGTCTTTCCGGGCAATTTCACATGCTGGTTTTCTGTGCCTGCTGGCACACGTGTGAAAAGCCCTGCTACAGCCTCAAGAGCGAGGAGCCAAGCTGACCCTCGGGTGGGTTATGAGCTGCTGTGAGCTCCGTGGCACTGGGGCTCCTGCGCTCTCTGATGTCTTTAGCCTGGTGCTCTGAAGAGGGTTAGAAATAATCCCATTGAGAGCCCTGCCTAAAACCAAAAGAAAGGGGGGGAATAGAGGGCTGGAGGTAGAGAAAAGCTCGCCATGCCAAACCTTTGTGTCGGGAAACCAAGCACGCCCACTAGATGCCTTTCCATGGGGAGCTACTGAAAGAATCCTCTGCGCCTCGATCAGAGGGAGAGCTTGTAGGAGTCGGGCGCTCGCCGTGAACAGACTGGGGTTTGTCAGTAGCTCTGAAATGGTCTGCCAGGGCTCACAGGTTTTGGTGCCGTAATTTGTTTATAACTGCTTCCTTCCTATGAAAACATAATGAAAGCACTGACAAGCAACATGTGGACACGGATAGGATGTAATCTATGGATAGGATTTAATGGTTTGGAGACCGGCTTGCTCTATAAGAATAGTGTGATGTGGACCTGGATGTGGAGGGGAACAGCTACCACCGTGTTGTGCTCCTCGAGAAGCACAAACGCAGTGGGATGCCCCATCTCTGCGGGGAACACATTCACAGTGAGCACGAGAGGAAAACAAGGCTACCTTGAACTGGCTTCTTAAAATACTTGCTCATATCTGGTACAGGAAAAAGGTGTTTGGCAGCGCATATTAGCTGCATCTCATGGCTATAGCAACACGATACTGTACGTAGTAAAAGCAGGGGTTGGCAGCCAGAAGCCGTGGGCTTAGCATGTATTATGGCTTTCCTAGCCCTGAGCGAGAAGTTGCTGCGTGAGGAAGTAACTGAATAAGCCTGGGTTTTTCTCTTTGGCCAAAGCAAGCACCAGAACTTAACCCGTGAGGTTGGTTTAGCTGTGAGCTCGTTTTGCTTGGCATTGGCTGCGGTGGGTAAGGACGGACAAGGTCAATCCCTGCGCTGCAGAGGAAGGGCAGTAACTTCCCCGCAGCCCAGGACCTTGATCGCTTTTGCTTGTCATCCACGCTTAAATCGGGTAATCAGACCGAGATCTGCTGCTGGCACCAGAGGTTTGAGTCCTGCAGTCTCCTTGAGAAGCGTTTTTTTGGGAGCTGCAGAGGAATGTGGCTTTGTCTCTTTTTTGGAGAGAAAAAAAAATCTTTAAACCAATTTCACTTAAATTCTGAAAGAAAGGAAAAATAGCAACCCTGCCAAACCAATCCTGTGTCTTCCTCACACAACCCTACCAATGCATCTCAAAATGGGCTTGGGCAGACCACTGCCTACATCTGAGGACATACTGTAGATCTGAAGTGTAAGGGAACGTTTGTCTTTACAGCCACCACCTGTATTTAGACTTTCATTCTGACATAAGAATGCTATTTTAATTTGCTTTATGTTTTTGATCTGGCTCAGACAGCTTCCCCAGTTATGTTAGCACAAATCTTCACCAGGACTATGACTGCGTGGGCAGTGTTAAATATAGGATTCAGGTCTAGGATGTAAATGGTTGTTTGCCAGGACAAGTGAAGGTTTTTACTGGGATGAGAAGCGTGAATTTATGTAGAGAAGGATGTTTTCAGAGGGACAGCCCTTTGGTCCTCCTCTTCCCTGGTGCTTGTGTCTAAGTGAGGAATCTCACAGTTTCTTGCTGCTGGGCTGCTCTGAACACTAGTTGGTGCCAGCTGGCGAACTGGGCCCCAGTGCATTTAACCAAACAGCCATAGCTGATGGCAGTTATAGCTTGAGATTGCTGTTGGCCATGGGCAAGTTGAAGCCAGCTCTCCTCAGCATTAAGTATTTGCTATGCGATTCCTGATCTCTTGAATTGTCATGTCCATGGAGGGATAGGCATGTTCATATATTATTTTTTGTTAACATTCAGGAGGAAAAGCATAATTTCACTACCCAACAAAATAGCTTATTTACGTGCAAGTGCAGAACAGACTGTTGGTTAAGAAGATATTTTAACCTTGGAAAGACATATTAGCAGTCTATAAGTATTTGTTAATTATTAATTCTTATTCAGTCAGAATGAGCTGTCTTTTTCTTTCATGCAAACTTGGTATGGTCAATAAAAAGGCTTCACTGAATAATTAAGCCATAATAAAAGAAAAAATCCTTCTCTTGGAGCACAGTTTGCTCCTCAGTGTATACTGATGGAAGGCAGGAAAGGAGTGACCCTGCTGCAGCATGACCACGTGTTGGGGTGTTAAGGACAGGCCTGGGAGCCGCGAGACCTTCCCAGCCTTGCAGCTCTCCGCACCGGGCAGGTGGGGAGATGCCGGGAAGTGCGAGGCCGCTTCCCTCGCGCGGGAGTCCGGGTGATTAGCAGCTGGCAGCGGGCTGATAGGGGATGATCCGGCAAGAGTGGCTGTGGTAATTGTTGTGCTGTCTGTGTCTCAGGAAGAGGTGTGTCTGTCTCTTGCCTGCAGTAAAATTGATGACATGGTCTGATAGACAAGTGCTACATAAAGACTGAGAGGAATTTATAGGCACCTGAAGGCAATACAAGCCGATGATGAAAGGCGTTCTCAATGTTAGACACTAATTCATAGTGAAGTGAAATCCTCACAAGGGCTTTGTGTCTGCTCTACAGCTTGCCAGGATGAAAGCCCACTTAAAGGGCAGCAGGTTGTAATTCAAACATGAGTTGGTGCCATGGTGAAGTTCACAAGGAGGGGGAAAAAAAAAAAAGGCAGCAGTGTTAATTAAACCTTAGGTACAAACTTACTGCAGCTCTTTCGTAAGATCTCCCTCACTACTGGTAGCCCTGTACTCCTTCCCTCACTTTTACCAGGTATCTTGCTCTTTACTTTTAATTTTCTTAAGGGTAAGTATTTCATACATTAATGTCATCAGGAAATAATCCTGAAGTAGTATCACATATGTATCTGAACTAATTAGGTTAGAATTTTGTAATTACCTCTTTTGCAGATAAATAAACGTTTTGTTCTGTGGAGTAATACTTGTTTTCTCCTGCTTTCCCTTCCTCTCTAAAGTCTGATCTCTTTATCTATTTAATCAGGTTTCTGTGAAATGGGAATAAGGTGAAGCAGTCAAAAATTGTTTGCTTAACCAAGGCTGACATATGGAATAGAGCTATGTTCAGAATGTGTTAAGAGTACGTAGAGACAGTTCCTTAAGGATGTTTTCTGCAACAGTTTTTGTCATATTTGACAAAAGATTAAGTACTGTTTCAGAGCAATTTCACTTCTTGAGATGTTTCTCATGGTGGAGTGTCTGCTATAAGCTGGTGCTTATTGTTTTTTTTTTTTTCCACAAAATATTTGTTACCAGAAAAAATAAAAAAGCCAAAAATTGTTTTAAACCAAGATGCAGAAGGCTAGAACAATTTATGAGAGCAGATTAACGACTAATATGTCCTGTGTTGGAATCACATTAGCGGTGGATATTGTGGTCTGGTGCTAGCACAAAGGCAAGCCTTGTGGAGAAAAGTATGAAAGTGCTTTCAGGCACATTTCCTTGACCTAAAGAACAGTATGTATGTCAGGAGCCGTATCTTTTTTTTCTTCCTGTCTCAGCTGATTCATAAAAGATAGTATTTTTCCTGTATCCTGTTGAGGGTAGAGTTGCAGACTGTGTTTGATTCTGAATAGCTGTGTCAGTCCTAGCCCGAGGTAGTCAAGATTCATTTGGTCTTGCAAAAACATCCTATCAGACTTGCAGTTTATTGGTGAAAGGATATTTTCTTTTATTGGTCAGGCACTAGCTGATGAATTTCCATAAGCACTTTGTATCTGAGACAGCATTTTTATGTATGTATAAATTGAACAACGTTGTGTAATAGTCATCATCATCCTTTTTTTTCCCCTCACATGGCTAAATTGTGTTTGTTTTCCTGGTCATGGTCAGTATCAGGTTTGCTTGCAGGAAGAAAAATTCCTGAGAGGCGGATTTTTTTTTTTTTTTTTCAAAAATATGGAGTGTCAACATTTATGGTAGTGATACAAAGTTCATAAGTATTTTTTCAGTTGAAAAGCTTATTTCTTATCGTTTTTTCTTTACTCTTCTTCCTTAAGTTACACAAATACTGGGCAAAGTCATTGTATTGTGTAAAAGGAGGGCGAGCTGTACTTTAATATCTAAAATTATCTGAGGTTCTTCTCAAATATGCTACACGAGTTCTCCATTTCCAAGGTCAAAAACGAGTAATTCCACAGCCTCTGGAAACCTTTTATTAATCATCTTGCTGTACTTTGGATGGAATGGCCTGTTCACTCTTTCAGTTCATTCACTGGAGTTGCTCTTACCAAGCTCTTTTTTTCTTTTTTTCTTTTCTCCAAATCCTTCTCAGTTGTTTCTCTCTGAACCACAACTTGCCCTTTTCGACCACTAATGATGCCTTTCCTTCTGACTTGCTCCTTTTGTGAACACTGGGCTATTCAACGGCGGAAACTCTCCGGTGCTCCCAGCTTGACCTTTCTGCATTCTGTTAACTTCATGGTTTCAACTTTGAGACTGCTTTTCCTCCTCCTCCTCTTTTTGTACTTCTCCTGTCTTTTCCCTGACACTGTATTTCTCCATCTTAGTGTGTCCCACTCTTCCTGTCCACACTAGCTACCTCTCATCCACTTTAAATATAACATCCTGGGGAGGAAGTTTCCAGTCACTGAGTATTATATCTTTTTCAGTAGTGTCGTAATAGATCGGTTTCAATATTTTGCTTTATACCTGGCTTATTTTTTTGTGCCCTCCTCTATAAACATTTGGTATTTGAGATTTTGCCTTCTGCTTTCCCACTTGTGGATGTGGTGTGATCACAGGAGCCAGCTTTCCTTACGACATGTGCCTGGGTGCACCAGTGGCCTCAGAACAAGTGATTTTGTAAAGTATGATTCAGGAAGCTAAAGGCTGATGTATATTTTTCCAAGTAGCTTGTTCTGCATTTCAAGGCTTCAGGTATTTCCAAAGTTATGTTTTCCCCTGAGTACTTTCATCCCACTCCCTGTATTTTCTTCAGTTGCATTTCTTGCATTTCTTTTTTACTCACTATTGTCTCTTCCACCTACATACTTCCTTCCCAGGTTTCCCTTTCCTGGCATTCCTTCTTTTCAGCTGCTGGCTGCTGTGTTATATAGCAGTTTTTTTCCTTTTCTCTGAACCTCTTTCAGTGAGGTTTGTTCCTTGTCCTTTTAACTTTTACTCTTCGGGACTTCCTCTCCTCTGCCCACTGCCTGTTAGAACAAAGTCATTGTTTTCTAAATACACATTATCACTGTCTTTTGACTGCTCACATCCTCTTCTGAAATGGGTGAGTGGTTTCTTTGGTGACAAAAGCAGAGATGCCACCGAGTTCTCCTTCCCCTCCCCGCAATGCGCCCTGAATTAGAGCCCGACAAAGAGGGGAAGGGAGAAGGGCTCCCATGGCAGGAGTGGGTCGTGGCATTAGTTGGGTTGCTATAGGAATTCCCTTGCCCATTTTGGCATGGAGCATGGAAGTATCAAGAGATTTAAGTAGTGACATCTATTAAAATACCCTGTGGGTTTCCTGCAAGTTGGCAGTAGACTCACATTGCTATTCTTAGGTATGTTTTTTGTCTACTCTCTTAACCTACCTGATTGACCTGTTTGCAAAAACCAGTTTGTAGCTAGCGGCTGCTGTGCAGCTGCCCTCAACCCCGAGGGTAAAGTTCAGTGTTTCACTGTGCGCGCTGGGAGGACACCGCTGCCCTCGCTCTGCACATGCCCCTAGAGCCAGGGTAGTTATCAGGGGGGAAATGCAGCCGACCCCGGGGGGCAAGTGAGCACTGAGGCTTCTGCTGGGTTGAAGAAGCGATCCCAAGGAAAAGTACCTATTATGGAAAGTGCATTGCTGGTTAAATTAATTCCCTCCTGGTCCGTAGGACCAGTGCATATCCAAATATGTACTTACTGAATAATAAAACGGCAGTTTTAATCTTTTATTACTTCTAAGTGGCAGCTAAGCACTTGTGATAAAAATAAATCACAACAGGGAAATCACTTTGTTTTATGATGTTTTATAAAACCTCCCATTTGTTATTTATTTGTTATTTATATTGGTAAACAGAAGCTTGCTGTGTTGTCCTCTCATAAGGAGAGAAGACTACATCTGGTGCCTATGCAGAATTATTCATGCTGGGGATAGTGAGCTGCTTAAGAAACTGGCAGGAATTCATTAGAAACATATTCCATAGTCTAAAATGATTGACAGATTTGTAGAAATGATGATGATGCACGAGTGAGCACTGGGGAACACGGACATCCCGCTTCTCATGTAAACCCACCAGCAAAGCTCCTTAAAGAAGGCCCTTGCTCAACTGCTTTTAAATTGCAGGCATCTTCAACCCGTGAGAAAACTTCCCATGGAAATAGCTAGTGTAGAGGAACTTCTGAATCCCCCTGGCAGCGGAGGAAGTAACCCCTCGTGTTTATGTCATGGGACGTTTTTCTCCCTTACTCTGTGTTCACTGCACCACTAGTGCTTCCCTCTTACATATCATTTTCTCCAGTTGCTAAAGAGAAGCTTTTTGGCCTCACATTTATCATAGCTGTTGGTGAGGGGGTGGGGAGGACACACCAAATGTGTTTTGAGACTAATTGCGAGTGATGGGGTTTTCATTTTTCCTTGCATGTCATTGTTTCAATTGTGCTCTTTGGACATGTTTTGTCCTAGGGCGCTGCCTGTTTACAATTCAATACTTCCATTAGCTTAAGGCTCAGCTAAGCAAATCCTGTTCGGTGTTAGTAAATGTCTTGCTTCTTGACAGATGTTGCAGGAAGAGTCTGATAGATATGACACCTACAGCATTAAAGCTGCAATGATGAGAAAGAATCCAAATCTTGTCAGCTTTTGGTAGAATCACACCTCTTTCAGTCGAGTGAAACAGAAGCTGTTTCCTTCTACACTTATCTTTATTTTTATTGTTGTTGTTTTCTTATTAAAGTTTAAAAACAAAAGAAAAAAAAACTCAATGACTTCCACAGTCTGCAAATTTGTAAAATACATTCTAATTAGGCTTTTATTTTTTAATTTCTCTTGAATGCTATGTTTATGAACGTATGTGGTAAGCGTTAGTATGTCTGAGACTCAGGAGGCTAATTTCTAGTCTTTATTTTATCATCCCGGATGTTTTAGATTTACTGGGTGTATACTATAAACTGTAGGTGAATTTAGCCCAGAAGCTATGTGAATCCATCATAAAAAGTTGTGTTTTCTTATGGGAAAGCAAACTAATTTTTTTCATAGCAGATGTGCTAGTCCCAGGGTGGCTTGGAGGATCCCGGACAGTGGGCAGGAGTGCTGCTGTTTTGTGGTATTTGCTTTCCTCTTTCTTTTGAGCTACCAGGAGAGGAGCAAGTGAGGAGTGCGGATAAAGACTTCACCCTGCAAGGAAGTTCTTTGATGTAGTTATCCTGTAGAGCCGTCCCCATGTAACTCCTCGTGAGGACACTTGTATTCCAAGTGAAGACTTTTCTTTCTTTCCTTTTTTCTTTATGTACAAAATAGAAGCAGAAGAGGGTAAGGAGCATTAATCGTGGAATATGAGTGTTCCAACGGGATTAGCATAATCATTAATGTCATTGTAGGCGAGCTTGAGAAGAGACAGCTAAGGCAGTCTGAACTCTGTTACTTCTCCTAAAGGAAGTTCAAACCATGTATTACCATGCCAGGGACAAAATTCCAAGTCAAGGACACTTTATAATGGACACTTTTCTGTGGTCCTGACAGGACAGCGCTGAGCTCCGGTACAGGAGGAGATCAAGCACCCTTGGCTGGGCAAAAAGGCGCCGGGGGCCCTGCCTGACACTTGCCGCAACCCGAGTTTGCCGTGCTGCAGCTTCCCCGTCACCCGCTGCGACTGCAGGCCTTGGTGCCAGGGAGAGCTGGCTGTGCGTGACGTGGGACGAGGTGCCCCCTCGTGACTGGGGGTGCCGAGGCCCGACAGCCATTCCTGATTTAATTTTTCATTTCTCTTGTCCACGAAGACATGTTCTTAAGGCCAGCAATTACAGTGGCCCGAATTAAAAGGAAGCTGTTGACAGCTTTACTGTCCTCCTCAATTGCTATTCTTCTCCGCTAGCTGTAGTGCTGTTTCGGAATGCTGCTTTTCCACAAGTCCTTGTGTGCGCTCTCTGGGCAGAGGGACCCTGAAAATCCGGCCCAGGCTATTTGCCATGTGCTGCTTTATTTCATAGATACTTCTTTTATTCAAAAAATATGCCCATGTTGAATTTTTGTTTGCTTTCTTGAGCATTTATTGCGCAAAAATAGCACCCACGCTATCTTAGAGTTGATGTTTTGATTTCTGTGGCATTACTATTTCTGTTCAGCTATTCTATCCTCATCAGTAAGAGCTTTTTAAAGTAATATACAGGCCAAACTATATTGCTACTTCCTAATGAAATAGGAAGAGAAATTATGGTTGTCCATCTTAAAACATTCTTAAAATTTGTGTGACAAATTCAGTTATACTGAGAGGGGACACATTTTTTCCAAGGTCTTCATGTTTTAAATAGAAAAAAAAATATCTTCTGAAGCCGATTATATTTGCAATATATACCATGTGTGCAGAGTTGTCCTTTCTTCTTAATTATACTCTGCATGTACCTTCTGTGTGTATCCTTTGGCATCCACAGCCATAAACAAAGCTGCAGACACTCTTTTTTTCCTCCACCAGCCCTCTGATGTGTTTTTGAGTAAAATAAGTAGCCTAGGGTTCTACATGACTTTCCCCATCATTGCAAAAGGAACTTTTTCCTTTAAATAATACAAAAGAGTAAGGATCAAATCAAAGAGAAAATCTCTTTCACATAAGAGTGAAAAAAATAGGTAAAATTACCAGTCCTTTCAACTGGAAGTTTTGAAGGAGCAATTTTAATAGTTTATGAGCTGATTGCTTGCTTTCAACAGTGCTGAATTGTTGGGAGTGAATGTTTTGCTGTTACCATAAGCTCTAGAGAATGTACTACCGGCTGGTAGTCCCTGAGAGACAAGTAGCCTAAAAAGAGAGGAAGCTTCTGAATGAGGGATATGTGATCATATGAAGATCCTATGATTTAAAAAAGATCAAGCTGCGAGGAGGGAGAAACCACCAAGTTTTGTGCAGTGTTGTGTACAAAAAGATGCACAGCTGGAGAGATTTTGCAGCCTTACTCTGTGGATTAGCTTGCCACGTTAGCTCCGTGGGGCTTTGGCGTGGGGCGGATGGGGAGATCCGTCCGTGCCGCGGACACGTGGACAGGAGGGGCAGAGGGAGGAGGAGACTCTCCGGTGCTGGGGACCTGCGGGGGAGCTTCCAGTTCTCGTGGATCTGTCTCCCTTTGGCGCCCCTGGAAGCGGAGCGGGGAGCCCACCATGGTGCGGGTCGCCCTTGTAGTTGCCGAGGAAGAGACTGGCTGCAGATCAGGCTCCCAGAGCCCCGGAGCAGCTCCGGCCGCGGGGCCGGCGCTCGGCTGGAGCCGCGCGAGGAGGTCGTTCAGCTTCACAGTGAAACCGAGCGCGCATCGGAGACTGTTGGGTCGGAAGACAAAAGCTGCAAAGTTAGCTTGAAATCCCAGGTCAGGAGTTTTTCCCTCTTTGATTAAGCAGAGCAAAAGGCGTTTCTGGTTATCGGTGACACTGACACTGCAGGAGCGTCCACATAGCAGGATTTTTTTGTACTTGGCCTTGCCCAGCCTGCCTGTGCTCGGAGCAATGTGCTTGGAATTCAGAGCAGCGCAGGAAAATGGCAATATCCCTACCATGATTTGTGCAAGTAATTAGGAAGTTATCTCAAAAAAAAAATACTGAAAACCTGCACAACTAAATGATCTGACTCTTTTATGATTATCCTGTTGTATGTAATTTAAATCGTGGTACAGCGTGAGTGCCTCTCAAGCATCCTGCCCCTCTTTCCATACTCAAGTCTTGCAGCTTGTCTCCCCGCTCTTCCTCTTTGTCTCGTGCTCCTGTCCCTTGGTTGTCCCAGAGCATCTGCATGCAGGGATACGGACGTTTGCCCTTGTTGGATTTTCCGTCCTTTTTAACCTCCTTTCCCAGCCTCACTCCAAAAGGAACCTGCTGTTGGTCTGCAAAACACAAGTGGGATTTGCTTGTCTTTGGTTGAATTTGCTTGCTTCAAAGGTCTGAATAATCCAACTTTCTAAGTTGTTTAGCAGACAAGAGTCTCTCTAGTTTTCTTGCTAGCAGTCTAATCTCTAAGTGAGTAGTAGATTGCGTTTGCATTCAAAATAAAGCACACGAACTTCTTGGAGACTTTTCCTCCTATCTTTCTCTCTCTTTGCAGAGAATGGGGTGTTTTTTCCAGGATTATAAGCATAAGTGTTTTGCTTCAACCTGAATTACAGCTGTTACAACCATTTATCTTCCTTGGTTACTTGGGTCTGGTCAGGCAGATAATAGAGCCTTTCTTTACGCTGTGGGGCCATATACGTTGGTTCATCTGTTCAGATTTGCCATTGTTACCTGTCCGTGGCTCTGTGAAGTCGCGTACTAGCCAAGGCTGCAGTTTAGTGGCAGTTTGCCCTATATTGGTAGTTTTTCTCGGAACATTGAGTTTCGGAAGTGGGCTAATTAGCGCGTTAACATTGTTTAGCAGAGGAGCTCCAATTAGCACTGTTTGGCCTAGCTTCAGCGATAAACAAAGTTAGATGCACGTCAGTGTTTGTCCTAACAGTTTATAAAGTCTCTTTTGTCGTCCTGGGGGATAGCACACACCAGATGCATTAAATAGTCAGTGCAGTCAAGGCCATGAGAAAAAGCTGGCAGTGTCAAGCTTAACAGGCTGTGCATGATACACTAGGAGGCTAGTTTGGAAGCCTTCCATTAATCTTAATTATTCTAAAATACTAACCAAATTGTTCCAGAGTGTGTCTTTTCCTTACTAGTGTTTAACTGGTAGCACGTGAAAAAATGACTGAACACGCTCTTCAGTTACTGTGAAATTAAGGAGTTGAGGTCTTCAGTATTTTAATATCAACATTATTTCTTTTCTCTCATTTTGTTGGAGCTTAAAACCTAGCTAGATTCTTCACAGTACAAGTGGATAGTATAGGCAAATTTCTTGCCCCAAGAAAATCACTATCCTTATTTTGGCATGACACAATTAATATCAATAAATGGAGGGGATAAGGTTGGACTAAGCTTCTGGTAGCACTGCAAGTAGGGGGCGGGGGGGGGGGGGGGGGGGGGGCGG